>JARWLC010000017.1:15261906-15749406 GCA_033318265.1 Phyllotis vaccarum | reverse complement strand
CAGGACACTTTGAACCCATCTCAGTTCCTGCCTCCAGCTCATTACTTAAAGATTCTTCTACTCCTGGACATTTACCTTGACACAGTTGATCCCATTCTACCTTTCTTAAGGGGGTAAGCCTCACACATTCACGATTCCTCCCTCCCTCCTCCCTTCTCCCCCTCCCTCTTCTTCCCCTCCACACCCCCCTCTCTCCCTGCCCACTTCCTCGATGGAGTCAAAGGGTTTTATCCATGTTGACTTTTTTTCAACGCTCTACCACTTGGGTTCATTCACTTTTTCAAGTGTTTTTCTGTTTTGAATTCATTTATCTCTGTCTAGGTTATTCTTATTCTTATTATTATTATTATTAACTCTCTTCTGCTAGCTTTGCCTTTATTTCCTTCTATATAATTTTACATTCTACAGAAAGTTTGCTTACTTATATTAATTTATTATATGAAGTTTTACAGTTAAACTTCCTCTAACAGCACCATGTTCTTCTTCAGCCCATAACGCCACGCTAGAAGACCCTCGTGTATGCAAGTCAGAAAACAGAAAAAACCCCAAACTTCCTCATATCCTGCCTGAAAGCATATTTTACCCTTTCTTTTTTATGTGCACTATGAGTCATTAGACACAAAAATGAAGTTTTGAGGTTATTGTCAAAGAACATAGCATGATTCCCACAGTTAACTACTTCCACATTAACTGGGTTTTACAAATCTCTGATGTATTCTTTCTCTCCCTTTATTATTCTAAGCTTCACATCTGGACTTCTCACAATGCCTGACTTTTATAGAAAGAATGAGTCCTGTAATAAAAAACACTGACGCGGGCACACTGACATTCAACCCAATGTTCTATTCTGGAGTTTTGCTTCAAGCCACTGATGCCGAATGCCATGGACTCTATTCTCCAAATGTGCACGTTTGTTCCATGTGTTAAAAAAAAATATTGTACATAATTGAAAGCAACTCTGTGACTTTTTGAAACAGTATAACTATAACTCAAGATTCTCACTAATTCAAGCACACAGTCCAAATTCATCTAAATTTTACTGGGTATCCTATAAACCTATGAAATAAAATGCCTCATCCCAGACTTGGGCAGTGTGAAAGTCAAACAAATCAGCAGAGAGCACCGATAACTAACATCTCAATCTGCTCCTTTGTCCCTCTCTAGACCAGGCTTCAGTTTTTCAAATGACTCCCCAGAATGAATGCTAAGCCAAAGGCCCAGAGGACTATTCAGAGTGGCACTGGGGCAAAGAACAGCACGGGTGGACTCTGCCCCACATTCACACAGAAATCTACACCACCTAGTAGATGCCACTGCCGTCTAAGTTTCCACTCTTGGTTTTCGTTGGAAGGTTTTATTCACTTTACTTATTTTGAGAAATCGACTGTTATAGGAAGACGCCTCTGAGAACCTGAGTCACTGTGTTTAGAGGGTCTCTCCCTCTCCTCATGGCCAGACAGCACTTCAGATCGTGTGAGGACAGAGCGTTATAGTCAACAGCAGGAGTCAGGAAAGGGGCTGTGCAGCCCAGGACATCCTCACTGCAGTTCTACTGCTCGGATTTACCTCAGCCTGCAAGAGGACACACGCATGAAGTCAGACAGCCGAGTGTACACAGTAACTACATTCTTTATTAGTCTGATCACGCCAGGGAAGTTACTCAGTCTTTCCAGGTCTTGATTTTCCATCCATAAGGTGGGGATAATTGTATCATTAATCTCATATTACTGAAATAAGATATGTGTATAAAGCAATTAGTATCTGGTGGCTACCTAATGTATGTTTACTAAATTGACATGCAAGCAATTATATATTTAAAGAAAGTGGCTTTTGTGAATATAAACAGCTGAAATAACCTATCCAATTTTGGCTTCTTTAAAAGTATTGCAAGGTTTTATGAAAGAAGATATATAAAGAGTCTATATAAAATGCTTAACAACATGTATTATGCAAGCTAAGGTTGAAGGTATAGTATAGCTCAGTGATGGAGCAAGCATGTGTGGAGCCCAGGACAGATTCCAGGCTTAGGGTAAGAAGAGGAAAGAAGGGAAATGTGACTGAGATGCAAACCAAAGCCATCACAAACTGTCACTGGTCACGTGATTTATGGAGTCAAAGAGACTATATATAAAGTGTTGATGAAAGGGCAGCAGACTTGGCAACTTCATATGTTGCAGGTGGGAATACAAAATAGTATGAAAAATATTGGAAAAATTCCTTGGCACTATCTTGTTAATTGAAAAATTCACTTATATGACCCAGTGATTTAATTACTGGTATTTATGTGAGAGCAATAAGCCATATGTCCACACAAACACTTGTGCCTGAATATTCACAGCAGCTTTGGACACAGTCCCTAATCACTCTCCAGAACACAAATGTGTTCAGGTGACAAGATAAACAAGCTATGTCATACTCACACAACTGCCACTATGCAACAGAAGGATACAAACCCCAATGGGGATAAACCTTACAGGTCATTATACTAAGTGACATAAGTCAGACCAGAGAACCAAAAGCAAACTAGTTAATCTACAAGCCTCATGCAGATCAATGGTTGTTACAGCCAGGTAGAGAGGAACCGTCACCAGAAAAAGAGCTGGAAATTTTAAAGTGATGGAATACTCTAGATCAGGTTCTCAACATTCCTAATGCTGTGACCCTTTAATCCAGTTCCTTATTCTGTGGCGACCACCAACCATAAAATTATTCTTGTTACTACTTCATAACTGTAATGTTTCTAATGTTATTCATCTTAATGTAAATATCTATGGTGTCTAGTGGTCTTAGGCAACCCCTGTAGAAGGGCATTCAACCCTCGAAGAGGTTGAGACCTACAGGTTGAGAACCGCTGATCTAGCTATTGGCTGTGACGGCAGTGGTGGCTGTGGTCATGGGTAGTGACATGGATATAGACATTTACATGCCCATCTAATTACGCAGTTAAATTTACTTTAAGAAAGAAAGGAAGGAAGGAAGGAAGGAAGGAAGGAAGGAAGGAAGGAAGGAAGGAAGGAAGGAAGGAAGGAAGGAAGGAAGGAAGGAAGGAAGGAAGGAAGGAAGGAAGGAAGGAAGGAAGGAAGGAAGGAAGGAAGGGGGAGAGAGAGAGAAAGGAAGGAAGGAAGGAAGGAAGGAAGGAAGGAAGGAAGGAAGGAAGGAAGAAAGAAAGAAAGAAAGAAAGAAAGAAAGAAAGAAAGAAAGAAAGAAAGAAAGAAAGAAAGAAAGAAAGAAAGAAAGAAAGAAAGAAAGAAAGAAAGAAAGGCATCAAGACAACAGGAATCTTTGGAAAGTGAAAAGGCAAACAGAGACAGTCAATAAGTGAGACACTTCTGAAGTTTGACATTAGGCTGAAGACTAGAAACACAGCCATGCGAAAGTCAGAGAAGGTGTCCTGTAAGGGTCCCTCTCCTGTTACGTCTCCCTAGAAGACTTGCTCCATTGACCTTCCTGGATGACTAATCAGGTAAATGGCCATGTGGAGAAAACCACAGGGCAAAGAACACCACGGAGGCTGGCGGGGAGGGACGGATAGGAAGGAGGAGCTGAGAAGGGAGAAAGAAATAGATTAAGTCATAGATAGTAACCGGCACCTGCAACCACAGCATTGAGATTCTGCAGGAGGATGGTGAGCCCAGGGCAGCCCTACTTATGTGAAAGACCCTACCTCAAACAGACAAACAAATAAATAAACAAACAAATAAATTAGAAACTAGGTCCTATACAAGAAAATATATGCTTCTAACAACACAAGTGAGTTCTGAAGTAGATCCTTCCCCAATTCTCAGATGAGAGTTCATCCCACGTGACAGATTGATGACAGCATGTAACACCTTCACCACATGTGTCCTTCTCCTTCGAAACTGAGACAATGTAAACATAAGTTGCTTTAACATAATATATTTGTGGTAATGTGTTTTGCACCAGAGGAAACTAATATAAACAAAGGATACTTAAATGGTTAAAAAGAAAAGATTTCGTACACTAAAACCAGTAAGCATTTTCAGAACACAATGGCCAAGTATCAATTGCCAAGACCATACCACCATATTTTACTTCAACAAATAATGCTGCTACATGGCCCATAATTTTCCAGGCAGGTCCTAAAGGGTTGCTATACATGAACCATAGACTCCTTAGCAGTTCCAATATTACTATGGGAAACAGAGTCCCAAACAGAGCTTTTTAAAGATGGAATTCTGTTCCTGTAAAGAAAGACACATCTCTTGTGGTTATAAATGGCCGTAGTGGACATGACCCCCACCAAAATCCAGGATGAAAGAATAGCCTTTTATACGCATTGGACTGTATTTAACAACTAATGAAAAGTCAGATGTAACACAAAGGCAGTTTTTTTAACTACTATAACCTATTGATCATTCAATTCAAACATGCATACAGAAAATAGAAAGACAGCAGTGCTGAGTCATGGGTAATGAATGACACAGGATACAACAAGTGTTCTGTTAGGGGCAGTCCTGTGCAAGACCCATCACACAGCTGTTCCATAACTAAGGGATTTCAGGATCCTTAAAGTATATCCTGGGTCTACTATGAATTGTAGACACTTTACACAAAGATCTTTAGGTGAAAAATCATAATTTTCCCTTAGAAAGGCTCAGAACCTTTCACAGATACAAGACTCTAGAGATACTCAAAATCCTTTATATGAGTGGCACGGTGCATACATATAATCTCTGTTCAGTCTCTCACCTATTTAAATAATCTCTAGATCAGTTATGATAGCAGATACAGTATAAATGTGATGCCAATCACTGTTGTATTGTTAGGAATTGTCAAGACAAATGTCTCTGTCACACAATACAGATGCAATTTTTTTCCAGAACATTTTTTAGTCATGTTTGGATGGATGTGGTGTTCAATGTATCAAAGGCCCTCTAAACAGTATGTAGGCATCTGTGGAAGAGCACACCAAGGTATCAAGGCAATATTTATCTGAGGGTGCTTATCACCAGCAAGTAACTACATGAATAATTCTTGAGTCCAGCACACACTTGATTTTTAGTATTTGAGATCCTAGTCTTACAAATGCCAAGACCATATATCTAGGTTGCAAAGAAAAGGCCATGCAAACCCACCAAGTTAACAAGGGAATATATATAGTAGCTGAAGGCTATTTCTCTTGAAGATTAGTAGCCAGATGCAATCATCTCATGTCCAGTCTCATATATGAACATTGAGATACTGACATTTCACAAGCAAACCATAACTGGTGGCAGTTCATCTCTACAGCCAGCTAGAGGAAAAAGAGACATAAAACATTTTACAAAGCCTATCTAGTAGCTAAGGTCAAACAAATGCACATCACACTTGCAGATT
This sequence comes from Phyllotis vaccarum, assembly GCA_033318265.1. Taxonomy (NCBI): domain Eukaryota; kingdom Metazoa; phylum Chordata; class Mammalia; order Rodentia; family Cricetidae; genus Phyllotis; species Phyllotis vaccarum. The sequence continues at coordinate 15,744,069 of JARWLC010000017.1, read as the reverse complement.
CTTCTAGCATATATTGATACAAAGTGTGAAAAGTTACTTTAGCTCAAAGTATTGGTCCGATGTGTCAGAATCAAGAGCTAAAGCTTTTGCCTGCCAGAGTTTATCATCTGCGTTCATCAGCCTGGAAAATTTGCTGAAGATATCTAGGCTTTTGTGTTTTGTTTCATTTTGTTTTTTACAATCTTTTGGTGTAGCTTGGAGTTTAAAAGCTGGGGGTTGTGTGTGATTTTCTACTCTCTCTGCACTTTACAAAGAAGTAAAAACTACTATACTCATTGCTTAAACTGGTACTAAGCTGACCCCTGCTGGCCTTGTTTTTACTGTCTGTACATTTATCAGGCCCTACAATATCTAACAACACATCGCAGTGGAGCCTGCATTTGATGAAACTGCCACATCAAAACAAAGACTTCCGGGAAGGGATGGCCAGTAGAGCAATGGCAACAGAGGATGCTGCATATTCCTCGGACTTTGGACCTTTTACTTACAGAGATCCCTGTCCTGCAGCTAAAGTCACACTGCCATCCCATAGGGATGTTTCAATAGCCACCAATTTACACTAGAATTCTGTTCATTCAACCAACATTCATGAGTTTCTGAAAGATCAAATGAAGAACAGGTGTTTGGAATCCCGGTACCTGCCCTGCGGGTGGGTACTCACAGCATCTGCAAGTCACAAGAAAGCACATTTCAGAATTAATTTATGGCAAGGGATGGATGAAACGCCACAACGGCATAAGAGGCCTTACAGGTCTCAGGTTACCTGAGCTTCAGCCCTAACAGATGCATGATATAATATTCTCTTTAGTTTTTATAAAGCCTGTTTTTATTAGTAAACATGGCTGCTCTTTTTGACAACCTATTATGTGTCAAATACTGGCAAGAACCTTTCATTTGCTCCTGTAGATAACGCCTTCTCTGTTCATGCTAGCTACATGAATGAGGAAATTATGATCATAATCTGATGACAGCACATTGCAAGGATTTTAAACAAGTGTTATTCCCTATGAAGGCTGAGTACCCTGAACATGAGGAATTATGCCATTATATCTAGAGCACAGCCTGGTATACAGTGCATACTCAATAGAGACTAATATTGCAACTTTATACACACTGTTCACATTCTGGGTTTAAGCATTTATAGAAGGAACAAACTTTGACTCCTGAACACGGGTGCTCCCTTGTGCCTACTAAAGGAGGAGAGGCCCCCAGGACAGGAACTGACAGAATGTTCTAGAACAGAGGTTCTCAACATTTTTAGGGGTCCAATGACCTTTTCACGGGGGCCACATATCAGATATTTACATCATGAGTCATAACAGTAGTAAAATTATATTTATTAAGTAGTAATAAAAATAATTTTGTAATTGAAGAACTGTATTAAAAGGTCACAGCGTTAGGAAGGCTGAAAACTTGGGCTAGAGGAACAATTATTGCTCATTAGTTGAGAACCATGTAGCGAAGGGTCTCCAGCATCAGTGGACACTGACACTTTCGAGCATCAACCAGCCATGTGCTAGAAGGACAAGAAGGAGACCGGAAGGAAGAAGCAATGTGTGTGGATTCTGCTCTGTTTTTATATGATGCCTACAAAATCAACTACCTGAAAGATATTTCTGCAAGATGTAGACCATGTGGATCCAGTTGTGCAGGCCAAGCAATGGAGACTACACAAACACAACGCAGAGATCCCAAATCTCAGTACAAAAGGGGTGGGGGGGGGCTATGTGAGGTTTTTTGGTCTGTCTTTATTCTTACTTTGCTTTATTTCCAGCAACTTTTTTCCCCTCAGAACTTCAGACGGATGAAGATAAATGGAGTACAGTGGCTGAATCCTTTGACTGCCTTCAGAGGATCTCAGTATCATTATTATTGTTATGTAAGCATTTTTAATACTGCTTCTAGCAGATGAGACGTCTGTTCCAACATATGTTATGAGAAAAAATGGTTTAAAAATGTATTCATGGCTAAAATTGCTAAACAATCAACAAATGCTACTAAGAAAAATGCCATAAATCAATCTGGTTTGTGTCCGTTGTTAACTATATAAAAAAAATGAACACCAATTCTTAGACCCAAAAGAACGAACAAGCCCAGACTCTCAACACTGTCAATATTTCCTTCGTTGGTCTCTTCTGTACCAAACCTCACTGCAAACTCACTCCTGAGGAATGCAGGAAATTAAGTCACTAGTGGTGGCACATACCTGTGATTCCAGGAGATAGAAGCTCGAGGCTACCCTGGGACACATGCCCAGATCACCTTTTGCCTTTAGCAAGTCTATGGCCTTTCTATATGGATTAAGTAAGACTCCAGAAACTGTAAAGCCAAGAACCCACAAAGGGCTGGGAACGGGGCATGCAGCCTTAGTGTATGACAATCTGAGTTGCTCCCTTATCACCACATTGTCCTGCCCTGTCCCCTCCTGCCAGTTTGTCACCTTGGCTCTCATTCTGAATACACAGAAACTTGGACTCCTCAACTAGCTAAACTGGGTTTCCACTGTCTTAAATATGCCCATCATGCCCATCCTTGCTCCCCCGGTCGATGGAGCTCTCATTATATACACCTATACACTAATCGTAAAGGTAACTTGAGGCCTCAAACCAAAATAAGTTCCCAAACTCAAGTATTCTGCCCAACAGATCCCTTAATGACACTTAACTTCTGTGAAATAAGACAAAAATCTAATTGCTATATCTTCACCGTCAAAAGCCCAAGACCATCTTCAACCTACTGTACTCACAGAAACCTACCCTGCTCGTCAGATTGTTGAAATTTATATCCCCCACTATATACACACGCGAGTCATATCAAAAACCAAAGCCGAGTCCATTTTCAGGCCCTGCTGTGACCTATGTGCAACCTTCAGGTCAGTAGCAGCCCAGCCTCCATAGCTGATTTGAAAATGACAAAACGTAATGCAATTACATTCCATAACACCAAACGTCTAAGCTTAGCACACCCAAAGTAGTTAAGGGAGCAAACCAATGAGGAGAAAAATTAAAGAATTTTTAAAAAGAAAGAAAACCTCAGGAGGAAAAAAAAAAAAAAAAAAAAGACTCCATGAATTTCCCAGAAATGAACTGTAAGGAGAGCACATTCATTCCTTGTCACCTGTGAGCCCTCCTCAGAGCCAGCATCAACATCAGGGGCACAGACTGCCACATGCTACAGATCAGCTACTTCAGCAGTTAGATTAAGATTTCCCAACGCAGCTCTTCTGCATCTAACATCTGGCATACGTTGCGGATGTAGCAGATGCAGAACAAAGAAAGCACCTTGCTGGGGATTCTCCTAAAGTCAGCTGCACCCTAGTGCTCCAAGAGTCACCAGGTCATTAAGGTACACTCTAGATGTCATGAACACTGAGATACATTCCCAGTCTCTGAGGATTCTGACTCAAACGCAAAATGTGTTGTCTCCCTGGCTTGCTATCTCACCCCTCCCTTCTCCCTCTCCCTCCCCGCCCCCCCCCCCACATATACACACACACACACACAGCTTAATAAAGGATAATAAAAAAATCTTGCTTCTAGCATATACTAGCACTTATAAAAACCTAACACTCACAAACTGCCACATTGCTCCTATCAATATCTCTTAAAAACAAGAATATTTTCCATTGTCTTAGATTTCAAATTTATTTATCCAATTTTTCATACAATGCCAACTTCTAGGAATCATCACAGGAGTTCTGTACTCAAACTCTCAGAAAATTGGTTCTTTTGTCTATCAATTCTAAGATCTCTTTTAGAAATCTGTCTGTAGTAACAATTAGTCAATAGAAATGTGGAGGCCGAGAGACCGTTTCTGTTAATCTCTGGAACATTCACCTAATTTGGACCTGGCAAGAGGCAGAAACCTCTCTTTTGTTGACTAAAGAGTTGGTCTGCTGCCTGATAAATGTGTTATAATCAAACTTTTAGACTCCAAATTCAAACGAGAAGAGATTTTCCACTAACCTCCATTAAAAATATAGCTGTAGCCAGGTGTGGTGGCCCACATTTTTAATCTCATCATATAGGAGGCAGAAACAGAATGACCTCTGAGAATGGGGTCAGCCTGATTGTGAGTTCTAAGTATGCCAGGGCTATACAAAGAAACTGTCTTTTAAAAAAAAAATTGTATCTTTGGGGAATATTTGACCTCCAATTATAAGATAAATGATAAGTTTAAATGCACTTTAAGTAATTCATAATTTTAAATGCAATTTAAAATTTAAAATTTAAAATTTGATTTGGCCTCAATTTGTGTGTCTATCTTGGGTATTGTTTGATTGTTTTTGTTTGCTTGTGCTTTCTCATTGTTTTAATAAAAAGCCTATGACAGCCATACTGCTAGAGGCTAGGATTCTGAAAGTGGCTGTGTATCCACTTAAGAGTCCACAGCAGTAATCCACAGCAATGCCAGGCCAGTAGTTAGACAGAAGAGTCCCTTAGTAGAAATCATATACATCTCAATGCTTGGGGAATTCACTACAAGTTTGAGGCCAGCCTAGCTAATTACTAAATAAGGAATAAGCTCCAGAACAGACAGGACCATGGGGCAAATCCATGCCTTAGAAACTAAACAAATGAATTTAAACATGGAAACCTGGATTTTCTGGTGTCACTATAATAGAAAAACCTATATATGAATTATGTTTCTGGCCTGTGGCCCTGCAGTCCCGCTGACCCGCAGACCCACAGAAACACACAGACACTTGTATTAACTTTATGCTGCTCAGCCTATGGCTTTGGCATATTTGCTAGCTAGCTCTTGCTCTTAAACTAACCCATGATTCTTATCCTGTTCAGCCATGCCGCTCGGTACCTTTTCTTAGAGAGGCATAGCTGTCCTCTGCATCTTCTGGCTTCTCTGTGGGATCTCCGCTCCGTTCTTTCTGGTCCCAGAGTTTTCTTAGTCTGGTAGCCCCACCCATCCTTCCTGTCTGCCTTCAGCCAATCAGCATTTTTATTGAACCGGTAGGAGGGACAATTATTTACAATGTAACAACATAATCCCTCGACAACATGTTTCTATTTCTATTTTTGCTTCTGTTCCCATTTCAGAAGCTAAAGGAAGAGCTCAGAGTCCTCCAGCTGAAGATACCAAGGGTGAGATTCTCCAGTTTGGATGCTCTGGAACTCCTCTAGAGAATCCACCTGTAAAAACATTAACTTCCCTAAACGCAAGGCTGGGCTTACAAAGTGAGCCTTGGTTTCCAAATACAAGAACATTAGAAACATCAATACCAACACACTGTTAGGGTCACAGTCACTGGGCAGTCCTTCATGCCACTTCTCTTAAAAAGATGTATGGATTTTGGTTTCATACAACCAATTACAGATAGCAAGTAGCAAGGCAAGAGGAATCCAAGCACCCAGGCCTTCCAGGACAGAGTAAATGAACAGAAAGAATACATATATATGTAACCAACTCCCACACACAATGCCTCTTTCTTCTTCCCTAGTGTGAAGGGACAGGATCTAACTGTGTTCTGAAGCAAACAAAAAATTAGACATAGATACTCCTCAGAATTTATCACACTGACACCTTGGCCAACAACTACAAACTTCTGAAGAGAACATATAATTAATGAGTATCTCCTGGCATTATATGCATCTTCTATAAGAGGCCAGTTTTCCACCACATAAAATGGCATGTGCCATTGTCTACTTAAAAATATAAGGCCATTTGCTAATCTGCAGCAATACAATTAAGGAGGTTTTGTTTTTGTTGATGGGAACTGGTTTGCTAAGGCAGACTTCCGGCTGCATATCCCACACTGCCCTGGAACTTAAAGTACTCTTACCTTGGTCTCAAGAGTTCTGGAGCTGTGGGGTTTAGCATTTTTGATGCAATAACAAGTTTTGCCTTAAGTGAAGAGAAAATATGTGGGTGATGGTTGATCACGAGAAAAGAAAGGCTGAGAGATGCCATGATTTACAAATCTACAAAATACTGATGACCGTATGGTCGAGTTGAACATCAGTTACAAATTATGTATACAGCTTGCTAACAAATTAGAGAATTGTTCCCTCTTGGTTGCTTTCCTGGCTACTTGTAAGATAATATCCACATACAAATTTGCAATTCAAATTTGATGTCTTATGAGTACATTTCATAGATTGTGATCCAAGAAAGGAAAGAGGAGCTAATAGGTACATGGAAAGTATAATTTGTTGCTGGCTTTTAGCCAAAAAATACTAGAGCACATGTTTAAAGACCATGAGTAGCTAAGCAAACTGAGATTATATGTAGGCCTTCAAATCAGGGTCCAATAGAGTAACATTCTAAATTATAAATTCATGGACCTAAAAATGTATTTCTTTAATTATAAAAAAACAAAGAATTGACTTGGGAGCCCTTTGAGCACATTTATAACAACAATGACAAAAGGTCCCAATGATTTGGAAAACACAAGCAAACAATTGCCTGGACCTATGTACAGCTGAGTTTACACATTAAGTATAAGCTTTTATTTTCATACTTGAGAAACCATGCCAAGTATTCAATATTTATAATCATAATTAACTTGCAGAATGAAGACTCTAATTACAATGGAAAGAAAGAAATATTGGTCTTGGGGAAAAATGAATTTGATTATCACGCATGTAGGTAGTAAAGGAGGCATTTCTACCTCCCACAACCAATCCAATATGTCTGTATCTTAAACTTACTATAACTGTCACATATTAAAAAAAGATATGATCACTATATGGGCAAATATATTGCTAATAAAAACCCACTCCAGCATTCCAATCACTCAGCACAGCACAATATAATTTTTGTAGACATATGCTCCACTAAACCACTGACACAGTAAAAAGAGTGACATATTACAACCTTCCCTTAAAGTAGCAGGAACAGGTATTGGCAGCCCATTGCTTGAGAGCCCTCAAGGGCAGAGAGGCTATGTTAAAACAGAAGTCTGCAGCAGAAAGAAAGAGAAAGAACGGAGCAAATGGTACAGACATTAGGCAGGGAACGTGAGGTGGTGGCAGAAACACACCGAAGTCCACACATAACCACTTCCAAGAAGATAAACCGAGCTTGGAATAAGAGGTACAATTCATGCCTGGCAGAGGAATGGAGGACACCAGGAGACGCAGCCCAGAGAACCAGTAAGCAGGCAGGGCTCATGGAGGTTCACAGAGACTGTAGCGGCAATTATGGAGCCTGCCTGGGTCTGAGCTGAATCCTCTGCATACACGTTATGGTTGTTAGCTTGGTGTTTTTGAGGGAGTGGTGTGGGGGGATCTGACTCATTTCCCTGAATTTGGTACCCTCTTCTTTCCACAGGGTTGCCTTGCCCAGCCTTGATTGATATGAGAGTTTGTGCATAATCTTATTGTATCTTGTTATGCCATGTTCACTTGATGTCTTGGGATGCTTGTTCTTTTCTGAAGAGAAATGGAGGAGGAGCAGATCTAGGGAAGGGGGGAGGGGAGGTTGGCTGGGAGGAGTGGAAGGAGGGGAAACTGCAGTCAGGATTTATTGAAAACAAAATATAAATAATAGAAAAGTAAAGAATTAATTAAAATTTTTAAATGAAAGAAAAAAGACTCGTGGCTGGATGTATAAATCTGAGGTGGAACATTTTCCTAGCTTGTACAAATCACAAGAGTTTAATCCCTCGCATCACAAAGGAAAATATGAAAGATTGAAAACAGATGCCTGAGTTGGGAAATTGCAGATAACGAGGAGGATCTCAAAACACTAACTCAAACCGCGTCACAAGGATGGATGAAAGCCCTACCTCTGTTATCCCGTCTGTACTACAAAAGGACTGTATGGAGGCTAGGAGTGTAACTTAGTGGCAGAGAGAATGTTTAACATGGCAGAGGACTGTGCTCCAATCCTACCATAAAGTAAAACAAAATAAAAACCATGTGTGCTGGTTAGTTTTCCTCAACTTGAAAAAGCTGGGGTCCTCTGGGAAGAAGGAACCTCAATTGAGTGGGCATGTTAACAGGGTATCCTCTCTTGATTAATGATTGATGGGGGAGAGCCCCGCCCACTGTGAGTAGGACCGCCCATGGGCAGGTCCTCCTGGGCCATAGGAAAAATGAAGCTGATCGAGCCATGGAAAGCAGGACAGTAGCCAGCCTCCTCTGGGTCTCTGCTTTGGTACCTGTCTCTGGTCAGATTCCTTTGATGATGAATTATAAACTAATTGTAAACTGCAAGCAAAGTAATCCCTTTCCTCTCCAAGATGGTTTGGGTCGCTGTATTATTTTTAAAAATTAAAAGTGAAGCATACATGATGGTAATTACAATCTCACCGAGAAGATATTATGAATCCCTAGGCTGGTTAATACCAGGTGTGTTAACATTATAAGTCCTCTCACCTGGAGAATACCTCACCCTAGGACTCAGACTGTGTAGGTACCCCTCGACTGTGTGAGTTGTACAGTTTGTTTAACAAATCCGTGTACTTCTCCAACCTCATCTCCATGTTAAATGTATTTTGCAGATTTGCTGGCCCCTTGGCAAACTTGAGATTTCAGGAGACTTTGCTGTAAGTGGATGAGTGTGCAATTTTTATTAAACTAACTTAAGGCATTATCAAAAGGCAAGAAAAAAAATTAGGACTGTGGACACTAAGTGACATAATACAGACAGGGTGCTAAACAGCTGTCCTTCCCATGAAACTATTCCAGGAAGCTGACAATCCCACACACGGAACAGCCCAAGGCTGACTCCAGCAAAGTGTCTATCCTGGGACGCACAACTAACCCCTTCCTATCAGCTTCTCAGAACTCTCGCTTCATCCCCAATATCCACTCGTTATTAATGTTTGCTTTCATTGGTTCATCTACCCGATCTCTTTAAGACACACTAGCCGAATGCAACAACTCTAAGTTGGCCTTCTAACTAAGGCCCCAGGCTGTCGTCATTCCTTTTCCACAGAGGGAGGCCCAGCGCTCATCACACTAAGGTGCTGTTGCAGAGATCAGCACGTGGTTCCTTACAACCAGTTCAGTGAATGCTCTGTGGTCCTCACCTCCACAACACTTGGCACTGTTGAACTCCTTGGTGCTATGTTTCTAGGTGTACGTCAACCATCTTTGGGGTGATATACTGATTTCTATTCAATCTACAACATGTTACCACACATCTTTGCTATCTTCTCTTTGTCAGGTTTGCTCTTTGAGTAAATCTGTCCCAATAGTTTGTTTTTCTTTTCTATGTGTGTTGTCTATGTGTGTTCTATGCATCTTGTTCTGGGGGTCTCCTCACCCCCAACTTCTGGGTGGGATTAAAGGTGGACGATCACACCCATTTTGCATTACATGGGTTCTAGAGATCTGAAGTCATGCCTAAACTTGGACTCCAGGCACTTTAGCCAAATCAGCCACACTGACATATCACTAGCCCCCAAATGATGTGGGAATGCCATTCTGTATGCTGTGAATCTCAATCTTTAAATAAAGGAGCTGTTTTGGGCCATGACAGGCACCATAGAAGAAGTAGGAGGAGGAATCAGAATAGGTAGGAAAGGAAGGGCAGAGTCAGAAGCAGATCGAGCTGAAGCCCAAAGGAGCAACATGTAAGAGCGCAGGTGAGCCATGGGCCACGTGGCAGACAGATTAATAGAAATGGGTTGATTTAAGATGTAAGAGCTAACTAGCAATGTGGCTGAGCCATAGGCCAAACAGCATGGACTTAATATAAGCATCTGAGTCATTTCTGGGGGCCTGAGCAGGCAGCTGGGCGGCTAAGAGGTCTGGCACGGCAGGGTCTGAGTCTCTGGCCGCCCAGGACCCAGAAACCTCCTACTACACCCAAAGGCTTGTATCTATGGTTCTTTTAACTCCTACTGTAACAGCCTGTGGTAGTTTGAATGTATTTGCCTGCCACATGTTCGTAGAAACCGGCACTATTAGGTGTGACTTTATAAGAGGAAGTGTGGTCTTGTTGGAGGAGGCTGGATGGCACATGCCTTTAATCCAGACCTTGAAGGCAACTCTTAATCTGGGTCACACCGATTTGGAAGTGTGTCACTGTGGGGACAGCTTAGAGGTCTCTTTTCTCAGTGACAGTCAGTCTGTTGCCTGCAAGATGTAGGACACTCGACTATTTTTCCTGCACCATGTCTGTCAGCATGCCACCAAGCTCACGCCATGATGAACTGAGTCTCTAAACTGTAAGTGAGCCACCACAATTAATGGTTCATTTTTAAGAGTTGCCATGGTCATAGTGTCTCTTCACAGCAATAAAAACCCAGACTAAGGCATGGTGTTAGTTAGCATCACTGGTATTTTAAATTCTCAGTTCTTAATTTCATGCCCAGATTTTTCCCTGGGAAGCCTGCAGAGTGTCTACAGCTAGGAAAGCATGGCCAGGCAGTGGTGGCACACACCTCTAATCCTAGCACTCAGGAGGCAGAGGTGGACAGATTTCTGAGTTTGAGGCCAGTTTGATCTACAGAGTGAGTTCCAGGACGGCAAGGACTAAAAGAAACCCTGTCTTTAAAAAAGTATGGGTCTTCTAACATAATAACAGAATAACTGATTACTAAAGTGTGTAAATGAACTATCTGCTTCCCAAATTAGAGCTGTTCTCTATTTGGACCCAGCATAATTCCAACCATAAGAAACAGCATAAAGTTTTCTCCATTAGGAAAAGGTCCCCAACATCACAAGTTTTGCTTCAACAAGAAAATTCTAATACACACACACACAAAAAAAAAACCCTGCCAGGTTACCATGGCAACAATCTATTTGAGATCATGAGGCTGGTAGTATTCTGTAATATTTCTCCCAAGGAAAAGTAAACTAGATATAGCCAAAGAATTTAATAAAAATATTTGCTAGACGAGAAGCCAAGATATGACAGTTTCTAGGCACTGACAGGATTTAAATATACAACATGAGACCCTCCGGTTATAGTAACGGCTCCATCAATGAAATTAAAAGATTTTGACCTTGACACCAATGCAAGCAATAGCTATAAGATCTCGAAAACTCAATTCTCTGAACAAGTCAAGTAAATCGTTAAACAACTAAGGTGACAAATGTGTAACAAAGAAGTCAGAATTCATCAAAAGGGGAATAAAATCAATCTCAAAAGAAGTGTGAATTGTAAAGACTGACTGCTTCAGAAAACCTCCACGGTTTGACTCTGGCGCTTCGTTTAGGTGTGCCTGTGTACAGGTGAGGTGGCATGCACACTAGGATACATATAGATTACTGAATCTTTTACATTTATCTAGAAAGTATCAGAAGAACATACTCAAAATCAGGAGAAAGATATTAATTGGGCCGTTCTAAAGTCTGGACACGAAGGCTGTGCAGGCAGATGGGGGCAGTTTCTATGCAACTGTTCAGCCTCGGTGATGCCTGTGAAAATTATATGAGTTTTCTCTCCTCTCACGCTTTGTAAGTCCGTGCTTCTACAGCTATCCGAAGATGTTAGCACTTCCCCTAACAACTTGAGCTGTAAGCAAATCATTTCTTTCTGATTTGCAGTGACTTTGCACAATGGCAGAGGAATGTTGAACATGCTGAAAAAGAATCAGAATAAAAACTACAACTCTTAAAACTTTAATGATAAAATGGCTTTATAGGAAAAAAAAAAAGTAAAAATGTCAGAAAAACTGAGCCTCATTTGCTAAAACCAGTGTAGACATGTGCAAATTATTTACTTCTTACAGATTCATATTTTATACACATGTTTGTAAAAAGCTATATATATATGTTTTTCTAGAATATAGTCAGTCCTAAAGCCACATATAAGGTATTTTTTATATACAAAGTTTTTCTTCCTATTTTCAATAGAGAACTGTCACTAATCTCACTGAAGAGAATTAAAGATATTGTTAATCATAGTTAAGCTGTGCGTTGGTAGTACATGTCTTTAATCCTATCACTCAGGAGGTAGAGGCAGGAGGATCTCTTTGAGTTTGAGGACACCTTGGTCTACAGAGCGAGGTCCAGGACAGACAGAGCTATACAGAGAAACTGTCTCAAAACAACAATAATAATAGTTAGGATTATAGCAAATGTTAACACAATTAGATATTTAATTTTATTTAATATGGATGAAGAATTAAGTAATTAAATAAATAGCAAATCTATCCAGTAAAGGAACACATTTTCTTTAGATGTATTTCTAACATATTTCAAAGGTTTCTAGGTTGCTGACATTTGACAAGAGGGAAAAAAAAAAACTAAGAAATACAGTAAGGGAAATATGTGTTCCATGGATCTAAGGAAAAGTGCTATTAACTCCAGATGATGAGTTGAAGGTGCACAGTGCACAGTGCATAGCATCCAGTTAGAAATACCGGGCTGTAATTCAGGAGGGTGCTCTGGAATAGGTAATAGTGGGTTAAGAGTTGAATCTTCAAAAGAGGACATTATGTAGGAAAACAATACAAGATAGAGAAGAAAGGAGAAATACACATCATCTTCAAGAGAGAACAGTATTAACAGATCAGTGGAGTGTGAGCTGGTGGCAAAATCTGCTTCCACAATTTTATTTCTATTTGTTTAGCCCGTGTTTTCTTTTTTAAGAAGGAAAAACACATTCTGGATTTAATAATACTTTTTATGTGCATACTGGTGTTATAAACTAATAGGGTTTGACTACATGTTAATATTCATAAAAATAGAAGGGTTCCCAACTACTGAAAGAAAATAAAATTTGGTGAATATTCAGGTGTAAATGCTAAATACGGATAGAGCAGGGGACCTGGCTGTTAGCAGTGGTGATCTGCGAAGAATGGGATTTCCGTAGAACTTGGATTTCTAGTCTGTGTTTTTACTTACTATTTAAATTTTCTGTAACACATATAAAGAATTTGTTTTGTTTTGTTTTGTTTTACCGTGATAAAGATTGGAGCTGGAGCTTCCAGCATTACAGGAAAGTACTCTACCCACTGAACTATATGGCCATCTCTCTTTTTTCATCTTATTTTGAGACAGAATCGGGCCTTGACTCCTCTGTATCTCAGACAGGCCTTGAATTTATAATCCTTCTGCCTCAGAACTTTGAATATCGGGGACTACAGGTCTGTACTATCAGACCTGACAATACATATTTAAATTGAACAAATGCTTCAAAGAAACACCATGTACTTACCGACATGGGGTATGAACAAAGCTGTGTGTACTAAAGGGGAAATTAACTGGAAAAATGGGGGAAATCAACAAATTCTGATAAAGTATTACCAGATGAGAATACTATACAGCCTTCCTTCTTTCTTTCTTTCCTTCTTTCTTTCTTTCAAGTATTGGAAGTATGTTATGGATTTGGAGGTTTTTTGTTAATAGCTCTGTGATTTCTGGACTAAGAGCCTGCTTGGACTAAGAGATTAAAGAACCTACTACAGCCAGGTGCCCAGATCTGCTGTGTTCACTCCACTTCCTAAAGCCTCCATCTGTCTCCCGTGACTTTAGGATGATAACATAACTTACCAAGAACTGTTGTGAACATTTTACATATTTGTGCACTGTGGGGCTGACACCAGTCAACACCCGGTGGTGGTTCTTATCCTCCATCTCCAAGAATATTAATTTACATTTTCATTACCAATTACAACCAGCTCAGGAAATCAAAGGCTGGCCTTATAGCAAAGAAAGAAAACACCACTTTCTTTCTGTAATAGTTCTAGACACACTAAGGACAGTTGATTTCCAGAAGTAAAAGTCCTCTCCTGGTGATAAATACCAGCCATGACTGTTTGAGAAATAACTAAAATGAGTCCAGTTCAGCTAAGCAGCGGTGGCCACGCCTTTAATCCCGTCACCCAGGAGGCAGAGGCAGGCTGATCTCAGCACGAGTTCCAAAACATCGAGGGCTACACAGAGAAATGCTGGAAACATGGAAAAGACTAGTTCCGAAAGGAAAACTCCCTGAACAGCTAAACCCCAATCTTCCCTTAAACATGAATGAGAACTTGAGAGGGAAATTATGTTCTTACAAACAGGCCAAAGAACTGACAATGAAAATAATAACGTCAATGAAACCCATTATTACTTTATTCATTTAAGATCTGAAAAGCTGCTTTTTAAGTACTATTGGAAAAGCAAAAGAGAAGCCTGGGGATTACTCAGCATTAAAAGCACTTATTTCTCTCTAGGGACAATCCTAAGTTCAATTCTTAGCACTCATGAAGACTCATAAGCACCTGTAACTGCAGTTCCAGGGGATCTGACGCCATCTTCTGGCCTCATGAGCAGCAGGCATGCATGGGGTCAAGACATACATGCAGGCAGAACACTTCTATGCATAAAATAAAGAGATTAAAAACTCATTCACAGCACAAACATTTTCATTAGTTATGAGATTCAAATGGGCAAGCTTCACACACTCCACCGCCCACTGTCCAACACTTGTTCAAGAGCCAAGATAAACGAAAAGAATCTGTGAGATGACACAGGTCAAAATGAGAGGTAGGAGACCCCTAGCTCCATCCGAACCTGACAAAGAGAGAGTACTTCCGGGGGGGGGGGGGGGGGGAGCGTCGGGAATAACGCAGGCCAGGAATGCTCTGAGCTTAAACAAATAGTCACTAAGTGAGATGCATTATCTGTCAAGTGTAAAGTAATAAAACTGTTTTAATAAGATACACACAGAGACTTCAGAATATGGAGAGCCTATTTTGTGGAAAATAATTGTGACCTGCCAAAAGGAACACAACCTTGAGTCTCTTAAGCTTTATCGTCCATTCAAAGACTAAATCTTACACAGTGCATTGTTAATTCCCTGAGGGCATCCGAAACATCTTTTTTCTCTTTGTTTTCACGTTATTTTACAACAATGCCTGCAACATCTTTGGCACCAATAAACGTCTGACAAATATAGGAGTAAATAAATGGTTGGAATCCAAAGCAAAGCAGTATATGTATGCACTTACGGACTGCATCAGAGAAAATTAGTAAGAAGACAGTCGGTGAGCAAGGAAGATGGGGACAGGCACTATGTGACCTGTCCTCACAGCTAATTCTTAGTATCTGTCTGTGAGCCTTTGGGACTGAGCCCCTGAGCACCCTGAGATACGCATGGGGCTCAAGGCAGACAAATCAAAGTACCACTGATTACAGCTTAATTCAAAAGAACACATGTCACAGCTAATTTTGGGGACCATGCTTAAACAAATGAACACTTTCCCTTCTTCCTGTTGGATCTGGACCTGGATTGGTCCATTGTTTTCCCACCACAGGAGGCTGGCCATCTAAGAGCTAGACCAACTAATGGGATTAGAGTCCACACCAAAGGAGAGAGAGACCAGATACTAACAGCATTGTCAGAAACCCAGAGTTTGGCCATTGAAATGAAAGATTTTTCGTAGCCAATAAACTTTTTTTTTTTTTTTTATGCTTTATTCTGTTTAAGTAAGATGGTGACTGGAGGGAAGGGAAGATGGAACCAGAATTCTGTGAAGGGTGTGGTGGGTTTTCACAGGAAGCGTACGGTAAGCGGAATGAACAGTGTAAACAGCAGGTGAAGATGTTACCACGGCAACAACAGGAACCTGGGCAGGATGCTGCCCTGCTTAAACTTCACTTTAAAAAGAGGATCCTCTTGGCTAAGCAAAGAGCTGCCATGTAAATAGTGACCCAGAGAAGTCACAACCCCAAACTTTACAACAAAAAGCTAAGCCTAGACTCTGTAAATGTTAGCAAGCATTATGACCGAGAGAAATCACAGCAATATTCAGACTATAAAGACAATCTATAGGACAAGACCCAGAGCTGGGTACCAACCTAAGGCTCCATTAACTCTTCTTAGATGTCTAACAGAAGGAAATGCAAGCAAGAGAAATATGGACTCAGGCAAAGGTTTTCTAAATATAAGTACACAAGTATCATAAGAAACATCAAACTATAAAGGAGAAATGCAAACAAACATAAAAAGTAACTAAGGGGTGAGGCAAGCTCATTCTCAGCACCCACAGTGAACAGCTCACAGCCACCTATTCCTCCAGCTCCAGGAAGTCTCATCCCCCCTCCCCCAGGCCTCTGTGTTCACATGTATCTACCCATGCAAACATCCAATATTTCAAATAGTAAGTAAAGTGTTTTTTAAATGATAGAAAGAAATAGAAACAAATCTGAGCTTCTACCAAAGAAATCCAGTGATATGTCACATAAAAACAGGACACATTTTGGAAATGTTATGATATGATTTTGTTAAATTATTTTGCCCAGACTATACTGCTTGTTATACACCTAGACTATATTGGGTATACAGGCATTGTTAGTTTCATGCGTGAAATGTAGATGCACACACTACCAGATGCCACACAAGAGATTATTCTGGGGAGTTGCTGAGGGGAAAAGAGGGAAAGAGAGGGGGAGGGAGAGAGAGGGGGAAGGGGGAGAGAGACTTTCACAAGGTGGCTCCTTTTAAGAGAGAGGGTGGGCACAGATTTACATAGCCATGCCTAGGGGTGTGCTCTCCCTAGGCTGTGTTGGGTTTACCACGTGGGGACTATGTGCCGGGAATTCTTATCTCACCCTGTGCCATGTTGGGTTTACCATGTGACTACTATGTTCCGGGAATCATTACAGGCACGAATGTGCGAACACTATCCTGTTGTGATCTAGGAACAAAATGACAATAAGTTAAATCCAGCACAGGAAAAAATGATGCAAACAAGACATACAATAGAAATGAAGCAGACCCAGGAGACACAGACTGCTGCTGCCATTAATACGACAAGCATTTTACTGTAAGCTTTAAAAAAAAAATTATATTACGTTTATTTGTTTGTGTATACTTTTCCTATGCCTCCCCTCCTCTCTCTTCCTCTCCCTTTCTCTCTCTCTCTATCTCTGTATATACACAAGCATGCATGTAGGCACATGCCAGAGCACACGTGTGATCAGAGAAGACTGTTCTCTCCATCCACCTTGTGGGTCTGGGGACCTGATGACAAGTGCCGAGTCGCCTCACTTTTAGTAACTGGATAAAAGCAATGAAAGTAGACTAACATAAGTACGTAAACCAGTACCATTTCTTATCGTTATTAAATACTGTTTATTGTGTATAAATGTATAGCTATGCCTTTATACAGCCTGCCACACCACAGACATGAGAGTAATACATGGTGCTACAATACTGCAGCCTCCCTAGGAAATGGGCATTTTAGGCTTCTGTTTGCCCTCATTGAACTACCGTTGCATAAGGATGACTGGGCTACCCTTGGGCAGTGTAAACTAAAGAATTTAGTTCTCATGACAGAACTCTCAAGCTGCCATCCAGGCTCCGAGCCAATTACTTGGATCAAGAGACTACGAAGCAGCACTTGCTAGAAGTGCTTGTGCATCCACTTGTAAGAATAGATGAGCTAATACCTGAGTTGGGGAGATTCTGAGGTGTTCCCACAAACACCTTATGAGCCCCTAAGAGGGCAGCTGTTTGCTATGTGGCAGCAGAGACTCGGACACTGGTGAAACTCAGCAGAGCCCACGGTTAAATCCTTAATGTACAGTCATTACTATGACTGCAGGCTTTCCGGGACAGTGCATGTTCTGACGCATTCAAAATGGGACTCTGATAACCAAAACGCTATATTTTCTCGCACAGAATAAACAAAGAACCATAAAGTATATTTTTAAAATACAAAGAAACAAAAAGCAGGCAATTTATAAAGCTGCTTTCCTGTAATACATGTTCTAAGTGATTTGAAAGTTATGGATTTTTTTTTTTAGGAGGGAAAAATTAATCATTAAGGTTTACATCCTACAGACTGAAAATCAATTGTAAATAACAAGTTTAGAATGTGCTCATATGGCATTACACTAACTTAAAAATAAAATGTAAAATCAAAACTGTTTAGGTGCAAATTACATCACAAAGCATTTAACAAAGAACAAAGCATAGTAATTTTACTGGCATACAAAACTAACATGTATGTGTCTAAAAGTCCTGTCTATCAGATCCTGGTAACTAAGAACATGAAGTAACTAAGAAAAAAAACTAAAATCCTGGTAACAAAGGGAAAAAAAAAAAGAAAATATAAAATTCATTTAAAAGACTTCCTACATAAAATATAGTAATAAATATCGATATAAAACAAACATCTAAATATAATAAATTTGAAGAAATTTCTATGAAGGCAGCCACAATAAAGGTGAAAATGAAATTCAAGTTTTAAAAAAACCGTCAAAGCATCCCACAAAATAGTAAAGTAAGTAATGTTTTCATGTGCACCCAGCCACAGAAATACAGAATAGTAAACGACCAGCAACAGAAAACATAAGAAAATACATTTCCTAAGCAGGAAAAAATAGTGGGGGAAAAAAAATGCATCACGTAGGTTTTTATCATCTCATCAAAGCTGAATGACTTTCCATAGCATGTGCCCACCCAGCCAGCTGAGCATGTTCCCTGCAGCCTGGCCATTTACACCAGCCTCACAGTTACCAACACTTACAAAAGACCACTATGTTGCCTGATCTCTATAGAAATCTATGACAGAGGGCTTGAATTTAAGGCTTTCTCAATGATCCCCCAGCCTTAGAGCCAAGAGCTACAAATTAATCTATTTTTATCTGGAAAAAAAAAATAGCTCTGTAATGAATCTTTCTGACTTACAGTTTTGTTTGTTTGTAACACAAAAAGATGTGAAACTTCCATCCTTGCTAATTTTTTTTTGAGGGGGGTGAGAGGGAGTTGAGACGGGGCCTCAGTGTATAGCCCAAGATAGCTGAGGATCAGCCGTGTAGACCAGGCTGGCTTCAGACTCACAGAAATCCACTGCCTCCCAGGGGTTAGTATTAAAGGCATGCCCCCACCACAATGGCCGAAATGTCTTAATTCTGCTGAGCT
The DNA here is from genome assembly GCA_033318265.1 of Phyllotis vaccarum. Classification (NCBI taxonomy): domain Eukaryota; kingdom Metazoa; phylum Chordata; class Mammalia; order Rodentia; family Cricetidae; genus Phyllotis; species Phyllotis vaccarum. Next base: position 15,725,298 of record JARWLC010000017.1, on the reverse strand, counting down.
AAAGAGCAAGAGAAGCCTTAGGCAGCCCCAAGGGAACCTGTGGCACAGACATGCTTCCCCTTGCACCCCTACAAAAGGCACAGGAGGGCAGACCAAATTCTGATACAATTATGTAAGGTGAAGAACCTCAACCTTGTGTGTGAGGGAGGTCAGGATCTCTCTCAGAGTCCAGTGTCCAGCTCACACTTGGACAAACAATGGGTACAGATTCAGCCTCACAGGTGGTTCTAAAGCCTCACAAGATACAAAACTACTGCTGGAACAATGTGACACTCAATAACTTATGAGAATTATAGAGGACCTCATTTCAGCACAAGGATCAGGATTAAGAGCATCCTTGTTATCTTCACAGCAACACAAATCGTCCTTTTAACATAAAATATAAGGGACATGCTAATTTCACAGCTTTACAACAGTAGAAAATGTTAATGTTCAAGTCTGACTGCTTCCACTTAATAGTATGCAGATAAGGGGCACTTCCTCATAAATATGTTAAAATTAATATTAGAGAGAAATGATAAGGGAAATAAGGCCATTTGAAGATTATAATTTGAAATTAACATGTATGCTTCCACAGCCATATTTGGAGATTGGAGTTTTTAATTTTCACAGATTCCTTAATTAGAAAGTGTACTATAAATAAAGCAAACACTTCAAGGTTCCTTTCTTGCAAAAGTATCTACAGTTAGCTTGTCTTGTGATTTCAGCTACTATTTTGTCCTAGCATGTAAGATATTTAACACTCTCCTGATATATCATAGTAGCCTTCAACCAGGACCCAGCTCAATGTCTGCAGTCCTCACTACTTTCAGGTTCATGAGGCTGGACATCTGATTAGAAAGTTAGATATTCACAGCATAATTTGACAAACACTCTCTGTGGTCCACACACAACACATGACTACCACTGCTGTACTAATGTCCAATCAGAATTAAAGGCTTACAGCCTTCAGAACTGAGACAAAAACATTCAACCAAACGTATCTTCAAACTTTATTGTAACTATATAGTTGTGTTGCTTAAATTAATAAAGAAATTTCAAAGTGTTTGTGAACACATTTTCCCAATTCTAATGTTCATGAATTAAATAAACCATGTTCTCTCTCCTAAATTGTAACATTTAAACATCAAGATGAACCATGAAGATGGGCCATCTAGATTTTCGACAGATAATCTTTTAAGTTAGTATTGCCTTCTTGTGGTGCATAATACATGAAAACACATGCTTGTATTGTTAACTACAGTGCAGCAAGATCCCAAATTAAAGTGCTCTGTAGCATTTAAGGTAGAACACTATAAAATGACACCCTACAACAAAGTATTTACAGTAAACTTGCTCAGAGCAGATACAGATAGCTTACAGGCAATATTAAGTCCGCCAACTCCTAGATCACAGTGACCCCGTGGCTCCCCCTGAAATACTTTAGAACATTCTATCTGCATTCAAAGCTGACCTCACAGGTTGATTATGGCAGAATTAATTTGAGTTCCAATGGGATGTGTATGTGTGTTGGGGGAGGAATACTAGAAATGTAAATATAAAAAGAAATAGCTAGGTATGATTATGGATCACACCTGTAATCCCAATATTCAGGAGGCTGAGATAGGATGACAGCCTGGGGCTAAGTGTGACCTTGTCCCAAACAAAAACAAAGACAGTCTCATACTTGTCATCCATGTGAGAAATCTAACCACCACTGTGAGTTTCTAAGCATTCGATTCGATGCAGAGTTTGCTTTGTTAGCAATCCTAATCTGTGTAGCTGGCTATCTCTTTCTGACCCACCTGTTTCACGGGTGCCGGGCTGGTGGAGACTTCTAGAACACCTCAGCTACTCCTTCGCTTCCTGTCTTTGGACTCTGTCCTTCTAGAGAAGTGGGAAAGCAGAAGTCTCTACTGTGAATGTGTGAATGGTAAGCATAGGCACATCTTGGTTTGGTTCATCAATTAGATGCTGACAACCTGGGCCGGCTTGTTTGTCACAAAGGGAGTAGCTGAAGTCTCTAGTCCTTCAGAAGTGAGGAGCAGCTGCAGACACACAGTGGTGCCTTGCGTTCTCATTTTGGAGCATCCTTTTCTTTGTCCACACTGTCACTGTCCCTGCCTCTGATCATTCTGAAGAATTAACTGATTGATTAGATCATTACATTTATGTGCCTATATGGAAAATTCCCATTATACTCCATAAATGTATGCCACTATCATCAGCCAACTAAAAAGAAAACAGAACTTAGAAACAATGAAGAACAGATCTCACTTCTTGGAACTGGTGGGTCATTATAATGATTTTTAATGGTCTTTGTAGCAAAATAATAAACACAAAATTAAACACAGTCATGCATAGCACATTTTCCTTGAAAATCTTGCTTACGGATATTTACTTTCTATAAACAAAAGATCAGATTGTGTAGACTAGGAAAAGTATGAACTCCAAAAGACCCATTATGAATCTTGTGGCCCAGATAGATTTGTTCTAATAAGTTCATCTTGCTGTTTCAAAAGCCTGGCTTTCCAGATGCTGCTTCTGATGTCTGGAAAGCAGCTGCAGCTTACTCTGATGTCTGTCTGCTTGCTTACTTGCTTGCTTTGCTCTTGTGGTGTCCAGTCCTTCGTTTAGTGGTTATCACCATATATTTAGGATCAATTTGTTCTAAGATTGTAAAATTTGAGTGAGCTCTCTCGTGCCAAATTGTAATTCATAAAAGAGTGCACTGGGATCATCTGTAAAGCATCTTGAAAGACCAGGTCTCAGCAAATGACGTCTTCCTTTTCAAAACTGGGAGAAATCTCTATTCCTGAGTTTCATTGCTTTTATGTGAATGTTACTTGGGGGCCCAGTTTCTTCTGTAGGATTTTACACTGGCCAAAATAGGCACCGAGTGTAAGAAGTGAGATGATAGAATCCTGAGCCTTTCTACGGTACACAGACGACACGAGAGTCATAATGTTCACAACACCACTCATCTCAGGCAGGCGGCTGTCACCAAGTGATTCATTACAACTTCATTTCTGCTCTCGCCTTTTGGGCAGCACTGGACAGTTTGCCGTAATCTTGTTTGACTGGAGCAATGTAATACAAACCCAAGTGCCTGCTCCTATATTTTTGTCTGCGTATATATTATCCTTCTGCTTTCCAATCTGTCTTAAAATATGCCAGCATGCATCATTTTGCTAAGATTTTAGCCTGTTCCGTGAACGACAAAGCCTGTGAGAATATCTCATTGCTAACATTAAATACTTTCAAACAGTTAAAAATATACACATTGATTTCAGACACTCCCTTGATGCTCTGCTAACTGCAGAGACATGAGACGCTTCTTAGAATATGTTAGTGCAATTGCCTTCTGAAATCCTAGGTGCATAAGTACATTTCTTTGTTTCTGCATGGAAGCTAGCTGAGTGCTCATTTGAAGTTCTTCTTCCTTAAATGTTGACATTGCAATCCTTTCTCTATTTTGATGCTACATAAAAGTTTTGAGTAGAAGGAAATGCTGCAGCGAGTTAGTCCCCTCTCACTGAAGTCATTTAGTGTCTGCCTTTGCTTAAACAGCTGTTTTATGTTCAGTGTATTGAACAGAAGATCTTGGATTGCCTTTGTGATATCTTAAATTGTAAATGTGAACCATATGACATTGATGTTTTGAGTTCGGCAGCGTGGCAGGAGGCTTCATGTCTAGGAGAGCCCAGACTCTTTCCCCTGCTGCCTAGATTAGTAGGATACTCAGTATTTGTGATGGTGATAAAGGAGACGAGGAAAAGTCGTCTGATTCATCATCCACAAGCTCCTCTTATTTCTGATGTATAAAAAAAAGGAAGGAGGGAAGAAAGGAAGGAAAGAAGGAGGGAGGGAGGGAGGAAGGGGGAGGGAGGGAGGGAAGGAAGGAAGGAAGGAAGGAAGGAAGGAAGGAAGGAAGGAAGGAAGGAAGGAAGGAAGGAAGGAAGGTAGGAACTAAGCAGTGTGATTCAATTCACATATTTCCTCTTCCTGCATAACTTAATGGGAAAAGGAAAGTTAAGACTTGGCTTCTGTTCCATCTTGGAGGGGAGCTAGAAGAAGCAAATATACAAACAGCTAAAACCCAACTACACAGAAGTCCCTTGAGGGACTGTGATGGCCACCATCACTATCCATTCTGTGTGCCATGGTCAGTGCACCAAGCATTCTCAGGCACATGATAATATGGCTGCAACACCTCCCAGAGCAGGAAGGAAGGGGCCACAGATGGAAGGTGCTAACAGAGCTACAGGTAAAGGAAAGGAGCTGAGCTCTAAGGGAACTGTCAACGGCAATGCTGGAGGCCATTAGTAACTGTGACCCACCCAACAGTCCCACTCACTGTGAGCCACACTGCGCTCTATGATTGAAAACATCTAGCAATTTTCAAAAAAATTTTTAAACAACAAAATCAAGTTTCAACATTTCCAGCCATGAAGAAAATATTCTACTCTAATAAACTAGGAGAATATTTTAAACTATAGGAGTGCAATGCCTTGTGTCCACAAAATGCAAAAGACTTTGCGGGAGTCTTTGGGCAGACTTGGGTGATAGGAAGTAACAAATATTCGAATCTCACTGGTATGAATGCAATATGTTTAGAACAAAATTTTTCTTTGTAAGATCATCATTTCCCTACATAAATCCCACAGGAGCTCTCAGCAAGACCTGAGAGATCTGCGCCACTTGGGACATCAGATTCCACCGACCTCAGCAGCCCCACCCTACCTTCACACCTTAATAAAATGATTTAATTTAACAAACAAGAAACTATCGAAGCCTTAGCAACCATTAGCATAAGTGGGTTTCTGAAATCTGATCACATGCTTGTAATGATCTAATTATCAGATCCAACAGCAACTGACAAAGCAGGAAAATCCACTCAACTATTACTGAGGACTATTACAGTGGAGTTGAACCAAATACACACACACACACACACACACACACACACACACACAAACACACACACACACACACACACACACACCACCCACCACCGCCACCACCACAACCATTATTTTTTTGGACTAGCTTGGGCAGCCTCTGCTTGTGTAACCTCATATCCATGATCAGCATTACAAACTGGTTCAAAAAGACTTCAGCCTTCCAAAGACAATTCCCTTATCCAGAGAATACATTCAAGTCACCCACATTTATTGGCACCATTAAAACACTGATGCCTTTATGGGATAGCATAAAGCGGCCTCTTGGAAAAAAAATAAAAAAAAACAATGGAGTTAAGGCACACAATAGTTGAATGTTGCAATCTTTATCTCTTTACAAGGTACAGAGACTTTGGGGTTATCGGGGCAGCAAACTCCCATGCTGAGCTGTCTCTCCAGCCCTCTTAATAGACACTTTTATGGAGCGTGTTAAATGATCAGACTTTGGTTTGGGTATCTGCCGGGTTTTTATCTCTACCATCAGTGTATAAAAACGAAAAGGAGCAAGAAGCACAATCTGGGTGAGATAAGAACACTCCCAACTAGGGTAGTATCTGGGGGGGGGGGGGGGGGAGTAAAACAAGCAGGCTTACAAACTGGGAATGGTGAATCTGAATAAAGGTAAGTCGTCCAAGTGAAAAATGTCATTAATAATTACAAAGTATGGAGCTAGGGCTTAAAAATACCCAGGGTAGAAATGAAACCTGGATGGAGTTTTCCAAGGCACAGGAAGGTGGGTAAAGCCACAGCTGTGGAGTGGAGCCCTATCAGCCAACAGTGAGAGGTGCATCTGCAGAAGATGGCCGGGGAAGTGAATGATGAAGTGAATGGGGATGGACCATGCCCCAGCAAATGGCCGAAGGGCTTCCAGAAGCTGAACATCACAACATGAGATGGGCATATTTGAGGGGCACATCTCTATGTGGAAACTTGGGAAAGTGAAACACAAGAAAGCCAACAATGTGTCTCCTACCAGACGAGACTGACTGACGGGCACTAAAACAACATAGTTTAAAGACTTTCTCTCTGCACCAGAGAGTTGAAGTTCTGCTCCAGACTGAGAGGAAACAGACCCCAGAGCACTAGTACTACTTAGGTCCCAATAAACACTGCTGTTCTTACCACAAGGATGAGGGCAGTCAAGGAGAAAATGGCACACAAGGTGTTCCGATTCCTTGTGTTAACCCAAGAGAGCCTAAGGAGACAGCTGCTTGCACAGCAAAGAACTTGCTACGTTTTTCTATAGGCATCAAAACTAGAGCCAAATGTCAATCAAGGCACGAAATGGCGCCTTTCACTGTTAAAGCTGGTCTAATGTATTGGAGTTCCTGCCTTCAATTTGCTTGGAAGGCATGTGCTCAAAAATTGTATTTTAAAATGATTTTTTTGTGCTACTAATGAATATAAATGCTCAGGTCAAATACTCATAGGAGGGGAAGAAAGTACTATTATGAAAGAGGATTTTCTTCTATATTACAAAGTTGATAACATTATAAAATTTTTTAATGTACAAAATATCTATCTACAGAATTCTGGAAAAAAAATATGTCCAATAATGACCTAGAAACAATACAGACTCATGCTGGGGGGGGGCTTTTGAATAATTAATGTTTTAATATATAGTACTTCCAGGCTATAGCATTCAAATATCAAAAGGCAGCCTTATCCCCATGCAAATTATATTTCAATTACCTTTACTTTTACATGGATTTGCAGCAGCATAAATGCAAAACCACTTGATTAAGAAAATACACCATTTTCCATCCCCCCCTACTCCCACTAATTTAGGGGTGCCTGGATGATAGGGAAGAGGAACTCCATGTATCTCTTGCACACAAACAGCAAGAAACAGCATTTTAAAATTTATTGCTTTTGCTCATAACAATATTTTCCTACTAGAAAGAGAAATACTAGCTAATATTATTTCTGTTGCTCTGGATTTTGCTCCTACGGTTTATATTCCTTCCTAATTGGAGCCCTATCAGAGAACTCACATAACGGAGTGTAGAGTGGAGGATTGAAGGAGACAGGAACTCTTGAGATGACACAGCCAGGCTAAAGTTCTGATTCCCACATGAGACCTTACACATTTCCTCACCTGCAAAGGGCATAATAACCACACCAACTCAGAGGGCAGCTGTAAGAGGTGACTGTGGCTATAGATGTGGAGAACTTTGTGGAGTTATAAAATACACAAAGTATTTTATGCAACACTGGGAATCCTGAGGCCAGTCCTTTAACTGCTCCTCCACCTATTGATAAAGCACACACCACTGTCTAATACCCATTGGCTTCCTGATGTATAATGAGTCAAAGCATAGGAATTACAAACAAATTCACATATTACTAATGTGCAATGCGAAAACTCTGTTTATAATCAAGATACATGAAGGGAAGTGCTCAGCTGCTTTGGCAAATCACAATCATTGAAGCACAAACATACAGAATCTCTGAAGTTGAAATTCTTCAGTGTAGAGGCAACCTAATCTAGTTTCAAGATGTTCGTATGAATAATAATACTATTACATCACATATTCTTAATTTCCTGGCTTTACAGAGATGATCTTCAATACAAAAAACAAAGACTCAGGACGATCTGGTGTGCCTTTAGTTAGCTTGTGTTCTGGTACATTTTCATTTTAACTCAGCAGGAAGTTCCTGAACCAGTCAACATCTAGGAACAAAGAGTCTCAGAACAGAACACAATCAACTCCGCTTTCTGCAAAGTACCTGATGTGTTATGGAAATGGAGGGAGAGAAGAGCTGGGCAGGTTACAAGGTGGATAATTTCTTTTATCTTTTAGCCAAATATTATCTTATTCTGCTATGCCACAGGAATGAAGTAGGGGAGGCATGAACATGTTCTCTTGAGGCTCACAAGCTACTTGAGAATCTTGACAAAATACACCAAAGACAGCATTAAAAAAAACACCAATGGTGGCTGATTTTACAAAACAAAAAAGTCAGCCCCAGTGGTGGAACTGACTGAAGACTTGAGCTGAAACAAAACTTCTGAAGCCTGCAGCCCCCATGATGCACCACCAATATGACAACTTCACGGACCCCATGGGCACACCTCATATCATCCAGCCCTACTTTATACTGAGACAACCTATCCTGGCATCCCCACTGGGATTATCAACAAAACCCTCTCAGGAATAGGGAGCTCCAGGTTATACCAGGACAGCTTAATTCATTCTTGAAACATCTAAGTTTAAAAGATTTTCAGCCAGTGTGGCTAAAAATGTTATGGCCTCCTGGCTTTTCTTTAACATGTCTCAAAGACCAGTACTTACTGGGATATGTCCCTTTAAATATGCAACCCTGAGCACTGAACATAAATGTTTTAATGTAAATATATCTTTAACCTCTACTTGTAGATGGTATAAAGACTGCTTTTGACTTTGATCAGGATATTAAAAAAAAAAAAAATCTGGCATAGGTATACTATCACCCAAGTTACCTCTTTATTTTGTTAATTTATCAAATCACATTATTTTCCACATCAAGGGGCAACAAATGACTTCTAATCTCAAAAATATAACTCTGCTCCTGCTTATTATAAAATGCAACAGAGCAATTTATGACAATCTTTGTAACTATTAACACCACACCTCTAAAATATATTTGTTCTTTCCTTTTGGAAAAAGCTCTTATCAACTATAATAGAAATCAACAAATCATGATGTAGTCTGAGGGCAACAATAAAAAAATCTAAAGAAGCAAACATAAAGTTTTGAACCTGGGGCTGGAGAGATAAAGCAAGTGCTATGTAAATATGAGGGCCGGAGCTCAAATTCCCCAACACCTACGTGAAAGCCTGGCTTGCCAGGGTCTGTAACCCACCTTGCGGGGAGGCAGAGTCCTAGTGTGGCCAGTCTGTCTAGACCAATCTCCAAAGATTAAGGTATAGAAGTGATAAAGGAAGAAACACATTATCAGCCTTTGGCCTCCACATGCACGTGTACCCACACATAGCGCGCACATACACATGCAAAGGCACACATACAAATTTTGAGCCTGACATATTTAACCAAGATATTTCTGTATTAACATAAAATCATATCTTTGCATTTCATGTCAGGTAAAATAACAATATACAACACCTTTAGCTTTAGAAAATAAAAACATAGTCCAAAATGGGGATATACCAAAAGCTCCAATGGAGCTACAATGCAAATCCTTGTCTTATAAAAACAGAATAAACAAGGTTGCACTGCCTATGAATGCATTAGCCAAATAGAACCCCAACTGAAGTGGGATGTCTGTGAATTATCTATACTATATAGATATATAAAGGAACCGTTTTGGCCTGTGGCAAGGCATCTTAGAAGCAGGTGGGAAACCCTAGCATAGATAGAAGGGAAAAGGGGCGGAGTCAGACAGAGACTCTGTCAGTTGCTGCCTAGGAGGAAGATGTAAAAGAATTCAGGTAAGCCACAGGCCACATGGCAAGACAGACTAATAGAAATGGGTTAAGTTATATGAGCTAGCTAGCAATAAGCCTAAGCCATAAGCCAAACAGCATGAAATAAATATAAGCATCTGTGTGTTTCTTTGGGAGTTTGGGATGCTGGTCCAATCAGGGCGAGGCAGAGCTAAGTAGTTGACGGCAGGCCCAGACCTTGGGGCAAGGCCAAGGACTTGAGTTCACTGCCCAGAATCCACAGCAGAAGACAACCAACCAAGCCGCCCTCTAACCACACAAAGTGGCACATTAGGACTCCTCGTCCCTCTTACATTCTGCCTCCCTCTCCCTCTCTCTGATAATGATAAATAATAATAATTTAAAGAATAAGCTGGGCACGGTGGTGCATGCTTTAATCCCGGCACTTGAGAGGCAGAGGAAGGTGGAATTCTGTGAATTCTGTGTGGTCTAGGTAGCAAATTCTAAGCCAGTCAGGGCTATATGATGAGATTCTTTTTCAAATATGTGTATGTATGTATGTATGTATATATACACACACACATATATACAGACACACATATTAAATACATAAGACATTAATAAGTATAGATTTTCTCTAGTTGACAATATTCTTTCTCTACTTAGTAATATAACTGCATCTCTCTTTACTGTATTATTGAATTGAAACTTTTAAAGTATCTTAGAATTAAAGGTAAATGTAAAACCAGCTATTGTCTAAATAAATGGCTTGTTAGAAAAAGTAAAACATTTCCTACCCTTTTATTATTGTTTTTAATTAAAGACTTTTCTGATAGTACATTCTGTTTTCCAGTATGAGCAGAACATCTTCTGGCTTACAAAAATGATACATAGATTGTCAAATAATGGCTCATGGACCAAATCTGGCCTGCCATCTGCTTTAATACAGCCTGCAAAGCTAAAACTATGCTCATTTATTTTTAAAGGTTACCGGGGAAAATTAACAGAAGACCATTCCAGAATATGTCAAAATATACGGAAACTGATATTCTGTGTTCACAAACAACACTTCGTTAGTGCACAGCTATGTCCTTGCCTAACACATGGACCAGGCTTTTGGCTGCCATAGCAAAATCGAGTTGACACCCTGTGAGGTAATGCGTATGCTAATTAAATCCATTTTTTTGCCATTCCATAAGGTTTACAGATTTCAAAATATTGGGATGACTGGGTGTGGTGGAACACATCTGTAATCCCAGTATTTGGAAATCTGGCACAGTATAATCAAGAGGTTGGAGCACAAATAAATAAATGCATACCTACCTACCTACCTACCTACCTGCATGCATGCATGCATACATGCCATTAATGGCAAATTAGAAATTTTTTTGTCAGTTTAAAACAATTGTTTGTTTGTTTGTTTGTTTTGAAAAACTACCTTAGAGACGTATCACAGTTGTGTTCTCTCCACATGCCCAAATCCGTCTGCAAAGACGGCCATATATGTACATCTTACAGAGAGGCTTCCCAAGCTCTAGAGTAATTAATACAGCAAGTATTCATTTCCTGAAATAGCAGTCTCTCTAACACACTGATGTGAGAGCAAATTTGCTGAACTTCATAAATTTGCCATGATATTAAAGAAGGCCTTCTGTTCAGTGATATTTATATATTAAATTACTATTGTAAAATATTTATTATATCCATGAAACAGAAGACACTTAATTGTTCTGTATTATTTTATTTGGCCAACAATTAACAGAAAAGTTTTTAGGAAATCCAATTAAATGCACCTTCTGATTCCAGGTCACGTTCTCATGGTGGTACGGTATCCCAAGAAGAAAGTTTGTGCCATTAAATAAAGGGGCAGAGCATGACAGAAACCTCTCCTGTTTCACAACATTGTATTGCCATCATCAAAAGCTCAACTTCATCTGAATTAATATCAAGTTGGACATTCAAACAACTATGTAAAAGGCTTGGCAAACAGTCATGTGATAGTTTTAACTAAAGCAGTAGACCTAGGATAAGCTATTAACCTTGGGCAAACACAAGTATCAATAAAAATGCTGATAAAGAGCTCACTAATTATCCTTCCCACCTTGAAAAGTTAGAAGGCATCTGGTCTTTAACCATGATAAACATACACCACCATGGGTTATTTACACATAAATGAAGAGAAATGTTATCCAAATGGCTAAAAGTGGAGGACATGATAAATAAATATCATCATTAAGATTCAAGCAATGATTTGTTTTGTCTTCAAAACCCAAGTGTCCAACAAACATCACTTTCCTTGAAGGGTTGATGTACATCTTTGAGAATAAATGTCTCTTGAATCTATTTGGGGACTCAATATATTATAATAAAGAAAAAAAATAAATCATGGGTGTATCACTGGTTCCTAATTAGAATACCAGGATCACTGTGCAGTTAAGTATCTTGGCTGTTTGCCTGCTTTACTTACAACCAGCAGAGAGGTAAAATCCCAACACCTAAACCTTAGGCAGCTGTTCAGAGTTCACTGTGGTGTCTCTTCCAGTACTTACTGCCAAACACATAGGTGTGTGCAGCCAGGTGCCTGGAGGTGAGCAATCCTGGCACCCCCACTCACTCTCAGTATTAAATATTTAATAGCATATTTTCCCTTAATGGAACCCAGGCCCTTCTGATCACTGGGATCATCTAGTAATGTAGTCAAAGTTACAATGTATCCATCTCACATCAACATTGTAATTAGATAATCCATCACTTTATTAATTCAAAAAATTGCTTTCCTTACTACTTTATAGCATGCTGCAGTAGGGAAAGCCAATTGAACTCATCAACAAAAAGGCACTAAAATTTAGTCTGATGTGAACTTGAAGCCCTCAAGTGGCAAATGCACACAGACACTCATGACCTTTCCAAACAGCAAGAGGTAATATTCTGTCCATCAATTAGACAGCACAGAGCACTGGCGTTATCCAGCACCAGCGGGGCCAGCACCGATGCTACCAAGAATCAACTGGAAGGTTGTAGACTGAAAATCAGATATATGAAGATAAGTGTCACTCTTTCTTTTTACTGATGTGCAGTCTCCCAGAGAATTAAAAATAGAAAAAAATATATAAAAGAAATGGTTACTTAACGGTTTTTTTCTTCCAGTCAATTCTTTAAAAAAAAATATGGGGTAGATTATGTATCATCTATATCTCTATATCTTGATAGTACAGCCAGCTAAGGGCAAGTTATAATTTTGAATCCAAGTCCTATTTTATCTGGGCCTTATCTCTAATGTTCCTCAAAACATTTAATCAGTATCATCGTATCGATTCATAAGATTCTTACTATAACACATACTGAATTCTCCGATTACAAAGAATTTGCTCATAATGAAACAATATAAAATCTCAGTGTCCCAACACACACAAAAAAAGGCGCTTCTAATGTACGCTTCAAATTCATACAGCCAGCATACACTGCAAAGGCAGCTAAATGTATTAAAAATTACATTTTATTAAACTAAAAAGTACATTTAAGAAGCCATACTGCCTTAAAAAAATAAAATAGGACCAAAAGAATTATTATTTTGCTTGAAGGAAAAGGGGGAGGGAACATCTTTTCAAACAGATGTGGAATTTCTAATCAAAAAAACTCTTTGCCAACGGCACAACACTGTGAAAGTAAGCAGCACTGCAGAGCTCTGGGAACACTAACAAAGACGCATGTTTTGTGGTCAAGAAGATCCTTGTGACTCTGTTGCTTCCAATTAAATATCTGTTTCTGAAATCCTCTGTGCACCTCATTCAGTTTCTACTTCATTGCTCTGATCTTACTGTGTTTCTAATCAGAATTCACATTTAGAAAATTTACAATCCAGAATAAAAGATAGTTCTCTTTTTCTAGAACCCTATAGCAACCCCTAGACAAATATTTTCTGTGCATTATAAAAGCCCCAAAAGCTGTTTGATGAAATTATGTTTTAGCCTGTTCATAGACATCTCTAATAATTATGATGAATAGAGATATTACATGTTTCAGTCCATTTCAGAAAATTATGATAATAAAAACACTTGTAATTTAGCTTATTCCTCTTCAGGTACAAGTATGAAACAGAATTCATTCATTGTCTCCTTTTCACGTGACCTACGGAAACACTCTGGGGTCAAGTGAGCTGCTGTGAGTGAAGGCGGAAATGAATTTTCACCAAAGTAGCTGTGGGCGAAAACAAAAACAGCTTAGGAGGGTAGAGATGCTATTTATATCTGCAAAATGTCTTCAACAAAAACAAAAACAGCTTAGGAGGGTAGAGATGCTATTTATATCTGCAAAATGTCTTCTCATCAAGACAGGCAACTGACGGTATCCCATGAGATAGCAACACTGGACACAACAGTGAACAACCATCCGAAACCAGTCTCAAACTGTGCTGAAGGCTCAATGGCAGCCCTGGGAGACTTGAAATGCTGGCATTTTATACTCAAACACCAATAATGTAGGGAGGTGGAACAACCGTAATAGACATTCATAGAGTGCACCAGATACTCTACCAAGCAACTTACAGTTAGTCCTCCTTTGTGTCCACAAAAGATGACATTATCAGTCCTATGCACATATGAACACTCACAAGTATTTTCTCAAAGCAAGAAAGTAAAATTCTTTTATCTATATTTGTTTATCTGTGCATTTGCATGTGCGTACACACACACACACACACACACACACATACAAATGCACAGATAAACAAATACAGATCAGGAGAATTTCTTGCTTTGAGAAGATTACTTCAGTGTCATACCACACAACATTCATGTACACCTGTCCTCTCAGGGCTGAAGAGATGTCTCAGTGGTTAAGAGCATGGGCTGCTTTTCCAGAGGACCCAGGTTTGATTCTCGGTGCCCACATGGCAATTCACAACTAACTGTATGTGACTCCAGTTCTAAGGGATCCACCACTCTCTTTGGCCTGTATGGACATCACACATAGGGTGTACTTAACTACATGACCCAAACACATAAAATAATAAAATGATTTTTTAAATAAGTAAATAAATTGGTTCTCTTACTAGCTGTACTTTTCTGCTCTTGTACATTAATAACTATAATTAGTATATATCCTTTTCTGCATTGAAAGCAAATATTTAGGACCCAGCCTGAAGACTTTATTAGAAGTCTTTATTAATCCTCACTAAATGAATCCATCCCAGAATCTAACTTGAAACTCCATGAGAAAATAAAGGTAAAACAAATGTGTGGTGTTGGGGGACAGCACTTGTAGGAAGAAAGTAAAGGCAAAGCTAGACCCTTATCTTTAATGAGCATGCGGATAATCGCCTCCTCCGTGTTCTCACTGACATCTTCAGCCACCACCTGCCCTGAGCTGCCTCTATCATTTTCAGAGGCAGTCAGTACCTGCCTCCCTTCCTTCAATTTCATAATTTTATCACCTGAGGAACACATACTTTAAGAAGAAACCACTACTACACAATTAAAGGATTTATGAACGGCTCCTGCTTAGCTTGATTAAGGTAATTTTCCTGAGTAAGAAAAAGCAATTTAGCGATCTCTTCTACAGATGAATGTATAAGCAGAAAAATAACCACAATGACAAAATACTAACTGAAGACCCTGACAAATACCTCAGGAGTCCCACGTTAGTTATCTGCTTGCCTCTGCCTTTTCCTGGAGTACACTGTACAACAAGTTACATATCTCAGTCCAATTGTTCTCCAAAATCTCAATGATCTATGTTTTTCTCTCTGTGTGCACACACGTGTGCCATTTGTACAATGTGTCTTCCGGCCTTCCTTGGGAGCCACTCATTCTGGTGTTTTTAGACAGACTCTTTCACTGAGACCTGGGATTTCCTGAATGGAGAACCACGGGGGAGCCAGTGAGCCCCATGGACCCACGTGTCACTATTTCTTATGTACTAGGATCGCAAGGTACACTCCCACAGCACCCTTTACATGGGTGCTGAGGGTGGAAGCCAACAGCACCTGCTTCTGTGCTCAGTACTTTTCCACCTGAGCCCTCTCCCTCCCAAATGTTCAAATTTTATAGCAAGCACGATTTGTCCAAAAAAATTTACCTGTAGGGGTATTATGTTGTTTCATGGAAAATAACAGTCCCACCCACTGGTTTAATAAAAAGCTGACTGGCCAAAGGCAGGCAGGAAGTGTAAGCGGGGCTACCAGACTAAGAAAATCTCTGAGAGCAGAATGCCAGACAGAGCACCAGAGAGAAGCTGCAGGATGCAGAGGACAACCATGCAGCTCTAAAGAAAGGTACCGAGCCGCATGGCTGAACAAGAGGCATGGGTTAGATGAAGGGTAGAGAACTAGCAAGTGATATGCCTGGGCCTGAGGCTGATCAGCCAAAAACTAATGAAAGCATCTGTGGGTCTCTGTGGGACTGCGGGACTGCGGGACTGCGGGTCTATGGGACTAGACCTTGAGGTTAGGCCAGAAAGTCCGGGCCAGAAACCTCGTACTACATTTACCCACTTTCATTACAATGCCAAAGCATTCCTTACACATTAGATAGAAAGAGTTCCATAAGAAACACATCATTAAAAATGTTTAACAATAAAAGCAATAGGAATGAGGCATCAACTCGTGGTTTAGATTTAGCAATATTCGAACTTTTACGTGAATATTAATCATAATTACGCTTATTACGGAAGATTTTTCAACAGCAGAAATGACACCGTGGAGCAGTTACATTACTAACATAAAAACTGAAGGACCAGTCGCCATAAGATGGGTGCTGCATTTTGAGTGTTTAACATTGAAGACGCTGTATGCATGGTTCCTACAGAAGTACTAGAAGCTGTCATTTCTCAAGAACATACAAAACAAAGTAACAGAGCGTAGTCATTACATCTCAAATCAACTTTAAATTATTAACAAACAAGAATATAATGCTAAGGATGTGTTATCAGAAAACCAGAGAACATACTTTAAAGACTAAAATAATGCCGAGGGGGGAAAAACTAGAATAACTCTCTAACAATCAAAGTAATCACATGTAAGTTCTTACCAAACAGGTAATTTTGAGAGCATACTTTAAAATAACCAGAGGATGTTATAAAATATGTGCTTTACAAATTTCAAGGTAAGTGGCAAAGTCATCTTCCAATGTAAAATGTGACAAACATTAAAACAAATGGACAAAGGCAGCAGGCCCAGAGCAATGTGGGGAGCTCCAGGCATGCAGCCCCCGTCCCCCACCACTTCGTCCCTGATGCCTGGGCCAAGCCACCTGGGCCAAAGCAAACTTTCAGGCTTGTTTTCAAACAGAATACTGACTCCTAACAGAGCACAGATGAAACGCTAAGTAAAATCTGTTTCCTATCTCTAACCTCAGATTTCACTAATCTGATCTTGATTTAAGGCAAAAACCAATATGCTTTCATATTATTTAAAAGCCACTTAATCAGAATAGACTCCAATAGATTTCTTTTCACTTGGCTAAAAGAACCAACATTAAAAATAAGTCCAAGAATAAAATGAAATCCTTCAGTAGAAAGTAAGGAAATATATATGCTGTGTTCTTTTGAGAAAAGAGAGCAGTTTCTCCAAAGGAGATAGGTGTTTATGGTATTAGCAATGAATAGTCCCCAAGAAAAATTATTGGTAAAGCAGGAAAAGAACACCCTTTGCTGTCCTGGCAATTCTGAAGTCTCCCATTCCCTGTTCATTTAGATAGGGAGAGATGCAAGGCATTAACAGTCCTCAGTGACGCATCAAGGCTCTAGAATGTGTTTGCAAACGGCAGGAAAGAGTAAAGGACTCACTTACAGTACCAGCAAAGAGACCAGCCTTCAAACTTACCTTTGCAAAAGCTTCAAAAAGGTCAAAAGATGGCGGCAGTTGAGAAGCATCCTGTATCTCTTCTCTCATGAAATGCTGAAATGTCATTGCAAGTTGCTTCAGGCCCTCTTTCTTCTCTTCAGTGAGTTTGTTAATATCTTTTTTGTAAAGAAAACAAGTATTATAATCACAAAGTGAACTTCATGGGCAATTTTCAGGTCTTCAATGATGGCTATTAAACAAGGTATTTCCTAACATACAGTCTATCCTGACATCTACAGATTGTGACACATAGTATATTGGTTAAATTCTGCCCAACTTTATCCACAAAATGGATCACACAGCTATCAAATAAATAAATGCACAGACAGGCTTTAAAAGTACAGAAAACCAAAATCAGCTGCACACTACCAGATCTTTTACATCATGGTGTACAACTGTACCATCATAAATCCTAATTAAGCCAGTGACTTTAAACTGACTTTTCCCCATAATAATTCACAAGTAGGTCACAGCTGACTCATAAGCAGCATTATCTGAAAGAGTTACAAAGGCAGAAAATTGGGTATTTAAAGTTCACACAAAGTTTAAGCAACTGAAGTTTGTCAGACAAAATGTGCATCATAATGAAAACCTGGATGGCTGAAGAAATCTCAACCTTGAGCTATTTCCAGGTTGGATGGAGACAGAGCTGGAGGCTTTACATTTGGGCTAAAAAGAAAGATTCCAGACAAAAGGAAAGAGCTACAGCTGATAATAATTCTATAATGTTTCAGGATACAAAACCAACATGAAAATTACGAAGATTGTTTTATAGATTAATAGCAAACTTGATGACAAAAGAAAGAATACAATGTGAGTCACAACTGTGATCCCAAAATGCAGCATACAGGGAGAAATTAACCAGAGACATGAAAGCCCCCTGATGAAAAAACCTGAAGGGGAGGGAGGGGGGAGGGAGGGAGGGACAACATTAAACATTAAAAAAGACACACCATGTTAATAAGTTAGAACAACAAATATTGTTGAGGTGTCTGCACTCCTCCAAGTGACATACAGATTCAATAAATTCCTAGAGATTAGCAATGACATCCTTCACAGACACAGGAGAAATAATCAGAAAGCCAAAGCAACCCTAAGAGAAAAGGCAATCAGAGATGTGACAATATCTGATCTAAACAACATGCTACAAGTCATATCTCAGCAAAGGCTATGTCGTGGGCGTGACAGCAGACATACATACCCACCACTGAACCAGATCAGAGGGGCCAGAAAATAATCTATGCTCACAACAAAATGATTCGCAGCAAAGTTGCTACAAATACACAATAAAGAAAAAGACAGCGCCAGGAAAGTAGATGTTCATGTACAGAAGAAGAAAATTAGAACACTATCTCTCTTCATACACAACAGCAATATTAAACATATCAAAAGCATAAATATATGATCCCAAACAATGAAACTACTAGGGTAAAAACATAAAGGAAAAGGTTTAGGACACCAATCTGAACACAAAGTTTTTGGCTATAACCACAAAATGCTATCAAGAGAAGGAAAAATTAGAAATAAGAACCACCCAAACAATGACAACCAAAATGTCCTACAAAGAAGCAGAAGCCGTGATGGACACTGTTTGCTGCTCACTCACAGGCTCACACTTTACCTACTTGAGTATTTGTTTTTGCTTGTTTGTTTTGTGGTTTCGGTTTGTTTCTGTTTTTGCTTTCATTTTTGTTTTTTAATAACCCAGGACCATCTGTTCAAGGGACAGGCTGGGCTCTTCTATATGCACTAGTAACCGAAACGATCCCTCGCAGACATGTTCACGCACAAACAAGCTCTAAGCAATTCTCATCTGAGGCTTCTCCTCTCACGGGACTCTAGGCAGTGGTATCAAGGTGACAAAGTTAACAAGGACAGAAGTGGATCACAAACAAAATAGTGAAATGGCAATCACTGGATGTGAGAAAGGATAGAGGGAAATAAAGAGAAGTTAGGTCATGGGTACCAAAACAGTTAGCCAGGAGGAATCGGTACTGCTATTCTATAGTTTGCAGGCTTAAGTTCCTAACAGATAAAAATAGTTAAAAGGTTTCCAACACAAAAAACATGATACACTTCTGATAGAAAACACCTGCCATTCTGATATCATCACAACATTACATCTTCACGCTGAATTACTCTATTAAAACATTTCAGCTTTCAAAAGGTTCCCAATACATACATTTGATAGACTTTTTTGAAATGTTAATGCTAACTACCCTAATCTTATTGTTACATATTATATACATATACTGGACCCCATAAATTTATTTAGATACTTTACATATCAATTACATTTTCAAAGAGAAAACACACCTAAAAAGAGATTTTTCAAAAGCCAATATGACCTCCTTGAATAGTAGTTTAAATTATAATACCATATTTAAATAATATGTCATTACAAATGGCATATTAAGGCTAAGAGGGTGCCATCACACTAATAACATCTGAGAGCATTTCACCAAAGGCAGTGTAATGGCTTGCTACTGAGCAGGGCTAATGTTAACAGTCAAATTCACTGTAAATGGTGTTAATTATCCAGCAGTACTACAAAGAAAAAAATGACTAATTAGTTCTCTATTAAAACTTGAAAAGACACATCAAATTGACTAACACTTTTCCTCATGTCAGGTTTGCATATTTTCATCAAATTATTTGTCCAACAGAATAATTAACCCATGATTTCTTAAATAATAATTTATTACCATTGGCACTTAAGGTCCTAGAACTGTAAATCTAGAGCTCATCTTTCATTCATCTCCAACCAGAAGTGGTAACTGTGTAATAAACAGTCTGTAAGTTCTAGCTAGTTTGAGACTGGAACCACTTACAGCCTCAGTGAAGAGACCCTATGACTGTACAAAAGCAAAATAAACCCAACTGTACTTGACATCCACACCTG
Organism: Phyllotis vaccarum; assembly: GCA_033318265.1. NCBI lineage: Eukaryota > Metazoa > Chordata > Mammalia > Rodentia > Cricetidae > Phyllotis > Phyllotis vaccarum. The sequence goes on along the minus strand of JARWLC010000017.1, from coordinate 15,705,229 downwards.
GGAAGCCTTGAGGTGTCCCTGGGAGCTGGCAGCCACCATAGTAGCTCAGGAAAAGAATAATGCTTACAGAGCCTACGTAATCTGCACCTGCAGCATTTCCTACTACCTAAAGGCATGACAACACCAAGGGGTTCCCTAGAACAACACTGTTTGCTACATCACTCTCCGTTACCATGGAGAAGGAACCAAGAAAGGAGAGAAGGGGATGAAGGGAGGAGATACAGAAGACAAAAGTTATCATTTAGACCAATGGCTATGGTCTAACAAACTGAGATTCCTCGGTTCTGCTCATGAGGCAATCATGAGTACTTCCTAGTATGGCTAAGGATTATGGGTTGATTGACAGATTCAAAAGATTACAGCTTCAATTCTTAAAAACTAGAGGTGCATAACTGAAGACCTTAGAAGCTAAATATTTATCACAATGGATACAGGACATAAAGGCATATGGTCCTAGACTCCAAATACTACCAAACCAAACAGAAGGTGGTTACTGCATCCTTGGATCTAAGCAACATCTCGTGACAAAAAAAGCCAGCAGCAGTCAGCACCAGATAAGTATGATAGCTCTTGAGCCTAGGTTGTCGGGGATGCCAGTGCGTATTGCAACTGTAAAGCATCTCGGATGTAGAAACCTTCAATCTGCAAGGTGCAGCAACCCCCAAGAACTCTTCCAGTGACCAAGGGCCCTGGTTTCTTGCATACTGACTTCTCAAGTCTTGAATCCTTCAACAACTACACTGCTTTTACTCTGTACCCCTGACCTGGTCCCTCTTCAGACATTCTTCCATAGGAACTATTAGACTACCACCACAGCTTCCCCTTTATGTTACCAACTCAGTCTACTCTACCTTTAATAAAAAAATCATATAGGTCAGAGAAATTCATTTGGGAGAATCTTTTATTGACTAAATGTTCAGATGCCAATCAGCTCATGAGGAAGTCTTCAAGCTGACTTGAAAACTACAAGACCACATGATGATAAAGAGGAGGCATGGTATGCAAATGAAATGTTAGATTTGTACCAATAAAAACAGTATTTAGTTCAATCAACCAATCAGCTTCTTTCTGAGTTCATGAAGTGGTGTTCCTACTACCATCTTGAATGAGAATTGGCTACAGGATCATCTAAAGTTCACCAGGGCTTGGCTCAGGTTTCTGCCTTCTCAAGCCAGTGCAGGGCATCTGGAGGGATTATTGTGGGGAAAAGGCCCTCCTCAAACAGGAGTTCTTCTAGGTGGAGATTCTCAGAGTGATCATTGAATGTCCACGTCAGCCTCACTTGGACAAGCGCAGTCCAGCCAGATACCTGAAAAGGGAGTGCTTGACTGGCAGTTCCCTGTTCTAGGCTTCAAGTATAAAAGAGGGCTTCACCTTTGTCGGCTGTCATCTAAAGGTCTGGACTTCCTACTCTCACTGTAGAGCTTCAGTTATCCATGGGGAAAACACTGCATACTGCTTACAATAAAGATTGAAAAAAAAAAAACTCACAAAACTAACATTCTCACCATATTTAATAATTCTTGATAGTACAGACCTTCCACCATGGTTTTCCTATGAAGATGAGCCCATCTGCTCAATTACACTACTCTGCCTACTGTAGATCTTGACAAACATGTGTGGCCCAACCTACCCTAGAATCAACTAGACAAAGTTAAGAGTTAGCTGTTTATAAAAACAAAGACTTCTTGAGGTTTGTTTCATTTCATAAACACAGAAAAGCAAGGTCATTATTAAAAGCAGTTTGTGGAGGTAACTCAGTGTGTTCACCATGAGTGAGGCCTAGAAGGGTCTCGACCTTCCTAATGTTGCAGCCATTCAATACAGTTCCTCAGACTGTGGAGATCCTACCTATAACATCATTTTCATTGCTATTTCATAACCGTCATTTTGCTAGGGAGCATTTTCTTGGTTCCTAAGACCACGGGAAATAATGTGCTTTCTGATGGTTGTGACCCACAGGTTGAGCGCCCTACATTGAGCCTCTGGAGAGAGAAGGAAAAAGGAGGAGATGGGTAGGGAGAGCGATGTGGGAGAGAAGTTCTACCGATAAATAATAGATTTAGTTTTAAAACACTAATGAATAATCACTTACTGGACTCCAGATCATAAAACGAATAAAGTTTCTCTGACTCCGAGGGTTTTTCATCCATCTGTGAAGGAAAAAGGAAGACACAAGGTAACTGCTCTAATATATAAATAAGTATATTTGACCACACTTGGGATAGTTTGATGAAATTTTTTGTTTGTTTTCAAACACGATGTACCACTATAACACTATGTAGCTCTGGCTATCCTAAAAATTAGTCTGGAGACTAAGATGGCATCAAACACACAGCAATTCACCTGCCTCTGCCTCCTGAGTGCTGGGATTAAAATTGTGTGCCACCATACCCAACCTCAATAAAATTTTTAAAAATATTATTTTCTCTACATAATTTTCATAGTTTTAAAATATTTACTTATTCATTCATTCATTCAGTGTGCATGTGTGTCTGTCTGTGTGCGTTTCAGATTAAGAAGTCAGTTCTCTCCTTCCATCTCATGACTCCAGAAACTGAATTCAGACCACCAAGCTGGCAACAAGCTCCAATAAACATTGAGTTCTGTCTCCAGGCCTCTTCAGCTTTTTGTGGAATTCCTTAGTAACAGCTTTAAAAATCAAACCCGCAACTTCACCAAAGCATTTTTATCTTAAAAAGAAAAAATTAAAGCAAAAGAAAAAAGGAAAGAAAACTCTTTACATGAAGTTTCCACATTTTCACATTCTCAAAAGCCTCTATAAAAGTTCAGGATAGATAAAAGGGAACTAAAACATCGAAAGTCAATGAATAAATGAAGGACCCAAATTAGACTGTGCAATGATCTTCGACATTTATGCACAGACTAGCAGAACCGTCTAGAAGTGTCTTAAGAGCAGGATTTTACACTCTGCTGTAGTGCAGGGGAAAGACTGCATAAACTACAAATCCTCTACCAGAGAAAAGAAATATGAATTTGTCATTTTAACATACCATTATCAAATTGTGTCCTCACTTGAAGAGACAATAAAGGCATGCAGTATGTTCACAGAAAATAAATAAAAATAAGAAGAAAATATAGTAAGTACTTGTTGCTAACATCTATTACCTCAAAACTCTGTTCAAGAAAGAGATTATCAAAGCTCTACAGACCAGAGCGCCACATCTCATGGCCACCAAGTCACTGACTAAAAGATACATGAGTTTCTTAACATGTGGCCTGGGATAATCTACCATCCACCTTAACAAGAATGCAGTCTCAGCCTTAAGTACAAACAGAAACAGCAAGTGCTTTGACCAAACTAAATCCAGGCTTCTCTAAGGAGCTGTGTACTCACAAGTTTGACGATGACTCTGCCCAGAAGTCTCACGGAGTCAGGGGGATACCTGGGCTTGCAGCTTTTAAGACACTTGCATTCTCGCCTGTGGTCTGGCCAACCTTTTTTCTGTGAAGACCAGAGCAGAGAAGGACATCAGAGATGAAGCTAACTTTGACTTAAGTCACTTCTCAACAATGAGAATCACCAACAGCCTAAGTGTAACTACAAAACACAAAATTCATTGTGTAAGACTATGAATATTCCAGAATTTAGTCTTTGTCAAGCAGGTACCAGATGATGGCCCTAACACCTCAGCTTCACTGTCCTTTAATTTGCCCTGTGGGAGATTATGCTGTTACATTGTAAATAATTATCCCACCCACTGGTTTAATAAAAAGCGCTGATTGGCCAAAGGCAGGCAGGAAGTGTGGGCGGGGCTACCAGACTAAGAAAACTCTGAGAACAGGAAGCACAGAGCAGAATGCCAGAGAGAAGCCAGAGGAAGCAGAGGACAACTATGCTGCTGTGAGAAAAGGTACTGAGCCCCATGGCTGAACAGGTTAAAAGTCATAGGTTAGATTAAGGGTACAGAGTTAGCAAGCTATATGCCTGGGCCTTAGGCTGATCAGCTGAAAACTATTGTAAACATCTGTGTGTCTCTGCCCGTCTGGGGGTCTGCAGGTCTAAACCTTAAGGCTAGGCCCGAAAGCCCAGGCCAGAAATCTCCTACTACATTGCCCTCTGGTCATTACCAGGCTGGGAGATTCCACAGTAAGAACCAGAGGGTTTTTCTTAAAATTAAGCTTAATACTTAGTAACGTATATGATAGTCTTTCAATAAAAATATCACTCAGACAACAGTAGCACATGCCTAAGCAGGTGGATCTCTATAAATCCAAGGCAAGCCTGGTCTACAGAGTGAGTTCCAGGACAGTCAAAAAACCAAAACCAAAACAAACAAAAGAACAGATTCACAAAGGAAAATATCACTCGAAGCTAAAAAATAAAACACATGGGGAAGGAAACTCAAAACAAGGAAGCCTTGCTGTAAAAAAGTCAGGCTTACCAGGAGGGCTAACAGATACAAATCTATAGAGACTATAGCTCTCAAAGGAAAGGTGCTAACCCATAATATGCAGCCTGCTAAGGACTGTGTAAGGTCATACTTATGCCCTGGCTTAATTATAACAAAGCCCTTGCCTTTTGGAAAAGAGTGTAGCTGGGAAGATAAATTTTCTGATCAGCACACCTGTGAAACTGACTATGTGATGAGGGTGGTAAGAGCATGGGCTGGTCACAGATCTACACGTGAGTAGACTAGAGAGAAGAATTCAGTCCCCGAGGAGAGGGTAATGGCTAGAGAAACCATCTCATATGCTCTATGGCTGACATACTTGATGCCCACACATTCTTACTTCATAAAAATTACACATGACTCATATTTCTATCGAGTCAGCCTTTTGCTACAAGTCAGCCTGGCCAGCCGGCTCGTAAGGTAAGTTTGGGAAATGCTATTTACAAGTCTGTCGCTCCTGCCATCAACCCCACTCACTTTGATTATAACGATCCTACTTACTGCTCTTTGTAACCCTTCCTTCCAGTATTTATACCTCACTCACATCTAAGCAGGACTACATCGGTCCCATGGGAAGAGGTATGAGAAGCGCTGGGCACACAGCTCAGTGATAGAGCACATGAAGCCCTGGGTAAAGCTCTAGTGCCACAAAGAAAATATGGGAAGGAGGAAAGAGGAAGAAAAAGAGATAGTGTGCATAATCCAGAAGGCTGAGGTCTTCGTCATCCTCTGCTACATAATGGGTTCAAGGCAACTTGTGCTGCATGAAACTCTATCTTCATGAAAAGAAAAAAATCAAAGTTGTAAAAAAAAAAAAAAAAAAAAAAAAGCTGTAATGACAGAAACATAAAATGCTAAAAATCACTGGTAGGAGAAACGAGGAAAGTCCGCTGACATCCACTTACCATTCTAGAATGTGCTAGACACCTGTCTAAGCAATTAACAAAAGACACTGCATTTAATTTTCTCAGTAACCCAGATATTAGAAATCATAATAATATTAGATGGAGAAAGTAAGGCTCGTGATCTGGGATATAAAACAAACTCTCCCAATATAAACAAGGAGGGTAAACCCCTTGGCATGTTCAACATGAACACTAAGTGACTGCCATGTTTGTACATTTATTTAAGTTGCTTTATAAGCAAGGCAGAAACAGAGCATAATGACTTCCATAATTCTCATCTGGTAGAAAGGAAGACATATGTTACTAAATATTAAATCACAGGAGGAATATATTCCAAGAAGGCTGATCATCATACTGGACAGTGTCTTTAACAATATTTCTATTTACAACTAGAATGGCTTTTATGGCAGCTACGTAACACCAGTACTCACCTGAAGGCACAGCACTAAAATCTAACTCGATAGAACCAAAAAGCCTGCTGTGCATAAAGGAGCACTTAACAACTGTCAATCATCAAGACAACAAGGTGTTTGAAAGTTCACTGTTTCACTGTGAAATAAGCTTTAAAAACGCAAAACCATACACTCCTTGCTTAGCAAAATATATCCACCTACTTCGAATGCATCAAAGAAACTGGGACAAATGATGTAGCACAGCATCTCATGGCTGTCATTGCCATCCTTGGAGATGTGGGTTGGTCTACGCTAAGATGTGGTAAAGTGCTTACTTCCATCTGGTCTTCGGATGAGAGTAGGTGAAGCAGACCAATGCAGAGTCCTTCACTCTGACAAACTACAGTGATTTGTCTTTAAACACTGAGTTACTCTACTATACTCATAGATCAGCACCTAGCTCAATCATCATCAGAGGCTTCATCCAGCAAGTGATGGGAGTAGATGCAGAGACCCACAGCCAAACATTAGGAGGAGCTCGGGGAACCCTGCTGAAGAGGGGAAGGAAGGACTGTAGGAGCCGGAAGGTTGAGAAAACCATGAACGCGGCCTACAGAATCAACTAAGCAGGGTTCACGGGGGCTCACGGAGACAGGGGCTACAATCACAGAGCCTGCATACCTCTGCACTAGGTCCTCTGCATATATGTTACGGTTGTGCAGCTTGCGCGGCTCCTACCAGTGGGAGCAGGGTGTCTCTGGCTTTGCCTGATCTTGGGACCCTTCTCCTCCTACGGGGTTACCTTGTCCAGCCCTGATTTAAGAACGTGTGTCTACTCTTATTGTATCTTGTTAGGCTGTGTTTGTTTGGTATCCCTACTCTTTTCTGAAGAGAAACAGAGGAGGAGGGGATCTGGGGAACCTGGGGGACCTGAGGGATCCAGGGGAGACCAAAAGGAGTAGCGAGAGGGAAAGTGCAGTCAGGGTGCATGATGAGAGAGAAGAATTAAATAGCGAAACACTGGATTAAAACTAAAGGGAGACCCACGAGTGAGCTGAGTTTCCATTTGGTTATAAAAGTCTAGAGGTTCAAAAGATGCCCTTGAGGGACAGACTGTGCGGGCAGAAAGGGACCACACAGTGCCATTGGGTCAATGAGAAGGCTCCTTTGATGCCGTTCCAATGCTTGAGCCAAGTGCCCCTCTGATCAAGAACAATAGACAAGGACAGCAGAGACCACACTGGACAGAAGTCTGTAAAGATCCGATCAGCCGAGCCATCTGGCAGCCGAAACATACTTCACAAAGTGAACCATCAGACGGTTAGGCCGTACGGCTTTCAATGGAGCAGCTAAAATTTAGAGAATGCTTGTCAAAAGTAACTTCTGGTCTTTGGCATAAATCTAAATAATGAATAGATGCTAGGGGAAAATGTTTCTTTATTCTATTCCTGGGTCATTCCACGAAAATAACACGCAGTGTGCTTATCCTTCCATTGATTTTAGAGTATTAATAAAGTTCCTTTTCTTCCCTTTTTGGTCATCCAAAAACCAAATCAGACCATCTAGTCATAAATATAGAATGTGATTTTACTACTTGAAGCTGCTTCATGCCTGAGGAAACTTTCAGTCTACTCCATTTCTTCTAGCCATGGTGACAAAAACTAGGTCTTTAAAACATTACTACTCTTTACCATAAGGCTTTAAATCCAAGCCTGACCGGGACTCAGTTATCAGCGCCATGTGACCTGACACTCAGACTACACTGGTACTGTCCTCACCCTGCAAACTCGCCTTGATCAGAAACATGGAGGCACAGCGGTTTTTTCCCTACTGCGTTCACAAAAAGAAACACAAATTATCCTAGAAGAAAAATAAACTACAGAAAATGCCCGTTGTTTTAATCCTGTGTAATTCAATAATATCACAGTTTCTATAATGAAAATATGTTCTTGTGTTGCTTATGCTTAAAAATGAAATGTGAATGCTAACAACGATGATAGAAAGAATATATTATACCCTTCCCCTAAACCTTTCTGAGACAACTCACTAATACGCTAGCCCCACATAAAAGGCCCAACTATCAAACCAGCCATGTCCCTCTCAGGCAAACATAATTTTTGCTGCCGAGTCACAATCTCTACATCAATTTCCATTCACTTGCTCCGTGTTCCTTACGTTCATCGTTCTCAAAGTTCAGTTTGCCAGTTTAATTTTGTGCAGGTTAGCAGGTACCCACGACATTTAGCTCTGGACCTTGCGGTGTGGGTAACTAGAGCAGTTTAAATGCATGCGCTCTGGCCCGTCAGTGACCCCCACTTCCGCACTCACGCAACACCCACACCATACGCACACGAACACGTACTCAGCTACCAGCATATATTCCGCCAAACTGGCTATTTTCCCATTGCCTTACACATTATATCTGGCAATGGCATGGTTATTGATGCTACAGGAAATAACTAACATATGTAATAAAATAAATGTTCTACAAAGAACCAAAGTGGCACAGCCACTTGCCAAACTCCCTCTACTTGTTCTAATCAGATAATGGCGTTTTCTTTTCTCTATGTATTAACACAACTAGAGAAAGCAGCCTCAGAGAAAAATAACTGGAGACTTCGGGTGGGGGGGTGGGAAAGGCTTAGGCCACTGAGATTAGAAATGAAGTTTTCAGCTGGGTGGCACACACCTTGAATCCCAGCACTGGGGAGGCACAGACAGGTGCATCTCTGAGTTTAAGGCCAGCCCGGTCTACAGAGTGAGTCCCAGATCAGCTAGGGCTGTTACACAAATAAATCCTGCCTCAAAAAAAAAAAAAAAAAAAAAAAAAAAATCAAAAAAGAAATGAAGTTTTCAAAAGATGTGTGTCAAATAGTATGTTAATTCATCATTTCTATATGCATTCTGCCTGACCAGACACTTGGGGAAACATGGAGCCCAAATTACAGAGGGATAAGGAGGCTGTAATAGCACCATAAAATAGATTTTCTATGATTTATCTTGTAGGAAAAACATGTGTTCTTTCTCTCTCTCTCTCTCTCTCTCTCTCTCTCTCTCTCTCTCTCTCTCTCTCTCTCTCTGCTTTTTATTATAGTTGCTGTTATACAAGAAATCTGAGATCTGACTTTGACAAAATATAGGTGTAAAAATGAGATGAAAATAAAAATTGTTTTTAACAATTCACATCTTATCAGAAAAATGTTGAAGTCTTAGATTTCTGTGTGTGTGTGTGTGTGTGTGTGTGTGTGTGTGTGTGTGAGAGAGAGAGAGAGAGAGAGAGAGAGAGAGAGAGAGAGAGAGAGAGAGAGATATTGTTCCTATGTATGATATGTGCCCGTTCATGTGAAGATATGTGTGTATGTATGTGTACATATGTGTGGAGGGTCAACATTGAAACAGTCTTTTCCCAACTGCTCTCCAGCTCACAGTTTCCCACGGAACAGGAAGGTCATAGACTCGGCTAGGCTGGCTAATGAGCTTCAGAGGTTTTCTTGTCTTCATTCCCACAGTGGTGTTGGGGTTACAGACAGGTACCACCATATCTGATGACCTGAACTCAGATCCTTAAGTTTGCCCAGCACACACTTTACTCACTGAATGATCTCTTCAGCTCCTGATGTCTGTCGTAAATTTTTCCTTTTGTGTCTTTTGAAAACAAAATAAAATAGCTGAAGGGATATGGGGACAAATGTCTTTCTGGGCATGTCCCAAGAGTCAGAGGAAAATAGTTAGCCAAGAAACAAAGGACAAGTACAGTAGATGATAGAAAAGCAGGTGTAAGCAGAATGTTATAACAAGAAGAAAACTTACATTTAGAAGGTAAGTATATTATCTCGACATGTGCTATTAGTATATATATATTAATTTCCCCAAATCCAGAGTTATCAGTTATGAGATATGTAACAATTTATTTGCTGTTCTGAGCTGTTTCCTTACTGGTAACTGAGCATGGCAACAGTAGCCAAGTTACACGAGATTATAAAAAGTTACATGGAATAATTAAAAGGCACCTGTAACACAGCAGATACCTAGCAAGCACTCGCTCTCCTCAGCGCAGAGTCAGAAACTAAGCCTGACCTTGTGTTTCCTATGAAATAATTTACCTAGGAAGTGGCAGAAGTAACCCCAGAATTTGGATCCTCTGATGGTTTTGTACATGGAGTTTCTACCATTAAGATCATCTTATTTGCATTCTGAAGCTAATTTCAAAGGTAACAATGAGCCGGCAGAAGAATCCCTGAGAATAGTACAGATTCAAAAGGAAGAAAGACCTCCATATAAATGCTTGTGCACATAAACACACAAGCAAGTACATGTACGTCCCCAAAGGTGAGTGAGTGTGGAAGGACAGACACAAAAGTATCAATTAGACTTTTTAATAATATAATTCACTAGAGCATAATTATACCTCTTATTAAATAATTAATTAAAAGATTAGAAGAAAAGGTCATGCTGAACATTAATTATACATCCTTAAAAGAATTCCAAAGATATTAACAACCATATTCATTACAAATTAATTTAATCTTTAGGAAGGCAATTTGGCATTATCTTCCACTAAAAAATATGATTAGAAATTTACCATGAAATTAATTTTTAGAAGTATATAAAACTACAAAACTAATATTGGGTATATAATTAAAATACCAAATTTGGCAGAAAATCTAAACATTCATTGATGAGAAAATTATGATCATGGTGAATACATCTATGTGTATGTGCGTATGCATACATACTATGTGCAGATATGTGTGTATATATGTATATATAATGGAATATATTTGGTGATACAAAATAGTCTCTGAGTATAAAAAAGGAAGTGAGGCCATAGAAGAGCCTGAACTGAGACAACCCATATCTATTTCTAAAAACACATTTGGATTGTCTAATATGTCTGCACAAAACCCTAAGAGTGGTATAATGGTTTACAGCTGAAATGAGCCACCAGTGTGTGGGCCTTAACGTGCAGGCTGGACTCCCAGCCGGCACTACTGGTGGGTGACTGGATAATGAAGGCACTGATGTCATCGGTGAGATAATCCACTGAATTCATCGCTAAAGGGGTGACGAGGAGATTGTGTTGGGATAGAGGTGGTCACTGGCATCTGGCTTTAATGATTTGCCCTAGCAGGAACACGTGTAACTATGGCTGCCTATCTTTCTCCCTCCCCAATTCCTCCTCCTTTGACAAAGCCTATTTGAACTCTACAAATAATAAATATAAAACTGTAAGAAAATAGCAAGTAAAAAAAATCATCATCTTATTTTTGTTTTTTAAAAAGATGAAAGAAGTGAGGACAGGTGCACACACAGGTGGGGGGTCTGAAGCCTTCATTGAACAGCTCAATCGTCTTACCTGACACTTGGCACTGCAATACTTGGCAATTCGGCATTGAGAACACCGCATCAGCTTTTCCTTCCTGTTAAAAAACAGTTAATTCTGTGTTAAAAAATAAGGGAGAAACATGTTCAACTAAACAAAGAAAACGTGAGTCAACATGTTGGTACCAATAGCTCTGTGAACTGCTCTCATAGCATCCTTTAAGACTGGGTTTTTGAGGGGCTCAAGTGATGCTCACTACTCAAGCTTAAGAACTGAGTCTGAAATCTATGCACCCACATAAAAGCTGGGTTTGGCAGTGAGCACATATATCCCCAGTGCTAACAAGAGCAGAAGCCAGGTGGACTGCAGCGCATGCTGGCCACAGTTAGTCTATCCAAAGCAGTGAGATCCAAGTTCAGTGAGGGACCCTGCCTCATAAACACCATGGGGACCAATAAAAGAAGACACACAAAGGTGACTTCTGGCTTCTATGAACAACACAGGCAAAAAGGCACAGTGGACACACACAGGCACACAACACAGAGCCAAGATTTAGATTTTCAAATGGCTGAACATCCTCTTTCACCCCTGATGTAAAACAATGGAATAAGTAATACTCTGACTAGGTCATAACGTAAGGTTGTAATAGAGCAATTTCCTCTCAGTTTGATGATGAACATCTCCATCTTGATGCAGAGCAGCTCTGATGACATGCACAAGACCCTCAAGAGATCCAGCCTACTAACCCCTTCACAAAGGGAGAAGGGCAGCTTATGAGATTAGGGAAATCTTGTCAGACCATCCTTCCCTCAGAATTCTAATCACCACTACGGAAGTAAAGGGATGAACAAGGCAGGGCTTCTCTGTGGTATTGGCTGCCTGCAGGCCCTCTGGTGGACATCCTGACATAGTAGCTGCTTGTGAGTCACCCAGATTCCTGTAAGTCACCAGCTCAGCAAGCCCGGCTTGGGTTGGTCAGTGCCCTCTCTATCTAGCGTGAACAGCTCAACCCCTCCACCCAAAAAAAAATCATACAACAAAGAAATCCAATGTAATTTTAACATTTTAACCAACTTTAAATGTAGGGTCTAGTGGCATTAAGAAAATTCTCAACTGGGCCTTAGGGACATAGATCACTCAGTGCCTAATATGGATGAGTTCTGAGATTCAATTCCTAGTAACAAAAAAAAACAACAACAACAACAAAAAACCAGACTATTCAAATGTTGTACAATCAACATTACCACTAATTTTCTTTTCAAGCTAAATTTAAGTGATGTATAACAACATTTCTATCATAAAACTTCTACTCATGGTAACATTTCTCTCTCCATACGGAACCCCAAGTCAAATACTTCAAGTGAAGAAGGTACAGATTGGGCTTCTCTTATCTAAAATGTTTGAGACAAGACAAGTGTCTGGAATTTGGGATTATTTTCCTGATATCATAATATTTTATTTCAAAGGATTATAGATGGGAACCAATTCTGAACACAAGCTTCATTTTCCACCATCATGCGAATGCTCAAAATGTCTCAAATTTTAGAGTAATTTAGGTTTTTGAATCATCTGATTTTAAATTCTCAAATTACTTTCTATATACTTTAAATATTAAAAAAAATTATGGGTCAGCTCCCCAAGCTCCTAATACTAGGTAACATACTAGGTACTGGGCTTATGAGGATTACTAACATATACTCCTGCTTAGACTCCATTAAATTCTACTGCAGACAGACAGGGTTAGGACTGAAAGACATCAAAGGAATTTTTCCCAAGTCACCTGAGCAACTACAACAAAATAATCAGACATTTAAAAGGCTGAAGCATTAAATCAAAATAGTAAGTCTGGTAACATCAATGGTGAGCAACACAGTGAAGATAAGGCAAGGCGGCCAAAGCACCAACTGTCGGAGTATTAACAAAGTCAACGGGAAAACAGGGCTCATTGCGAGCATTTACTAGTGTGCTGGGCATGGTGCTCTGCTCTACTCACCTACTAACTCATGCTCAACTTGAAAGACTCCTATAGGATAAACAGTCTTACTATGTCCGCTTTAGAAATACTTAATACATTTTCTAGAGAGCAAAAGTAGACGCTACTGAGCTGTGGTGGCACACACCTTTAAACACAACAGAGGCAGAAGCAGGGGTAATCTGTGATGAACCAGCCAGGTCTACATAGTGAGCTCCAGGACAGCCAGGGCTCCGTGTGAGACCCTGTAGACCCTGTATTTATAACAAGAAGTAGATGTTGTATAATGCAAATTAGCTAGAAAAGCATGGGGTGACGGTAGGAGAGTAATAACAGCCTTACTGAAATGGAAACCTAATCATCTGCCACCTTCCCACTCGAGTGAAGAGCAGGTTATGTGAAGAAAAGGCCCAATGCTTCCCACAGACAACCATAAAAGGGGAGCTGCCAAGATCCACACACCAAATGGCAGACCAAGCCAACCAACCTGGCCTTAAAGTTTTGCTTTTAACTATCACATTCTACTGCCGCTAATAAATAAAACTGGATAAAAATTTAATTCACTCATGCTCCAAACATAAAGACATTGCAAGATGGAGAGAGAAAGCTACATCAGGCAAACCATAATAAAAGCCCAGGTAATCATATCAATTTCAGAAAGGTTTAAAGAAATAAGAAATCAAAGTGGCCAAAAGGTAATGATAAAAGACCCCATTCACCTCACCAGCTGTTATGCATCCAGTAAGAAATGTGTCAAATCTCAAAATACATAGAATACAAATAACAGACCTTTAAGAGAAGAAAACAACCAATACACAATTAAGTTAATACACGGAAGAGCCTTAAATAGTGTCTGGAATACAGGAAGCTACAAAAGAGGTAACTATTACAATAAAAACACAGACTCTCTTCTGGAAATTCATTGATCAAGCAAATAAGGTGAAAATAACCCTATGAGTCACTACGCCTCTTACATGGCTGTGCAGTCACACATCTTTTACAAGCACCACTGAACACTCATAAAAAGTACCCAGGAGAATAAGTAATACCAGTCATTTTCTCTAACAATGGAGAAATTAGAAAAGTATTTTTTAAAAATAAATTCAATAGAATCTCTTCTGTGTGGATATGGCTATTGTCTTTATTGTCTGAGGAACAGAGGAGCCAACAATGGAGATTAGGAAATATGTTTTAAGTAAACAAGTGGGGAAATACCCAAACTTGAACGAAAATAATACAGAAATTTTTTTAACTTTATTCATGTAAAAGAAGAAAAGCTGAAACCAAATGAGCTAAACATGAAAATCAAGAATCTAAATTAGAGCCAGACAGTGGTGTACGTCAGTAATCCCAGCACTCAGGAGATGAGGCAGGAAGATTACCTCTGAGACACTATCTCAAAACATAAGCAAATAATAAAAAACACATTTATAATGATAGAAAACCAACGAAGGCAGAAAGTAAAAACTAAAATCAAAAGGAAATGTTTTAAATGAAATAATATACTAAAGCTACAAGAGGATGGATTGATGAGACAAGAGAGAAAATGCTAACAAATGATCATGCAAGGATGTTAGGAATACACAGGACTGAAATCCAAGATTCAATCAAGATTTAAAAAAAAAAAAAACGATACGGGTCTTTAAGTCTCCAGACCTGACCACCTACAACACTGGGCACCTACATCTACAACAAACTCAAAATACAAGTGAAAGAAACAATTGCCAATGGCTCTGAGATGTCATTTAAGTCAACAGCAGGAAGTAAGAGTAAACAGCCAGCCTTCCCACAGACCATAAGCAAAGTAACCCTAATCTGCTACAAGATGGCCAGTGTAGAGGGTGGTGGGCAGGCAAACATGGGGTGAGCAGGATAAAAAGACTGTCTCCCCCCTCGCACTTCCTCAGACTCCACCTCTGACCTCCTTTCTTTGACTATCACATCCAGAGGTTACTTCTGCTGCCTGAAAATACAGATTCCAACTACACAAAGTTCTGGTGTTCACTTCTAAGAAATAGTGAACGGAAACGAGATATTGAAGAACATCACCTGCTCCAGCTCCCTTCCACAGCTCCCCACAAGCAGCTAAGTGTACCCCAGCCCAGCACTGTGGCGCACTGCACAAGATGACCCAGAGTAACTGGAGTTTTAACTGCTTTGTTCTCATCAGAAATCCCACAACGAAGCTTATTTAGATGATCACAGGTTTTATAAACAAATAGATTTTAAATTCTTAAGCTCAAAAACAACGTTAATTGAATCTAAGAAAAAAGTTGTGAGTCCTTACTTAGACCAGCCACTGATCTCAAGTAGAGCCCTCCTTTCCTCTTGGGGTTAGCTTGGGTGCTGGGGGTAAGGACCCCCACTGAGAAACTCTTGAACAACAGAAGGAAAAAGAAGAAGACACGAAGAACCAAAACCTGCAGGCGTTTTAGAAAACATTCTCCTCTCTCGGTGCCTCTTCTTTAAAGCTCATCATTTCCAAATGAAAAACAAAGCTGCGTTTCTTGAAAGCAGCAATGAGAAATGCATACATCAAATCAAAACCAGAAATAGCTAGTCATCTTCCAGAAAAGGCTCATTTTAGGCCGTTCCTGGGACTGAAAGGAGAAATGCTGAATGAAAATGAATGAAGGACAGATTTTACGTCCTTTTTCTAAATGTGACAAAACTCAAGCAAAATGCCCCAGGAGGCTCCAGGTGACTCCATGTGCTGAGGGAGAATCCAAGCGGTGCATGGCTGGGCGTGGGAAAGGCTTCTGGTCACTGCCTTCTTTGAGTCTCGATCTCCTGTGCAACCAACAGATATGAATTAAGCTGGAGGATGGTGCAAGTTGTGCACATTATAAGGGAAAGTATGGTTGTCTCAGAGGGGTATAGAAGTGATGAATATTTCATTTTAAGGTTGTACGAATATCCCTTTTGCAAAGGAATTGCCCCAAGAATGACAAGAGTCCACTCAGAACAGGCATTCCTCTCACGACTGAGACTTGACTGGCTATGTCGAAGACCAGTACTTTGTAAACAGTTCCTAGAACATGCACCAAAACAATACGAAGCCCAAAATGGTGTTTTATTTTTCAAGTTATTGAGAAGAAAAAAAATCTGTGGGGGGAAAAAACGAGTCTGGGATGCAGCTTAATTGGCAGAGTGTTTGTGGAACACGCAGAACTCTTCAGCTGGATTCCCTAGCTATGGGATTATGCTCTTATACACTGTAAACATTTGTCACTTGTGACTATTTGTTTAATAAAATACTGATTGGCCAGAAGCAGGAAGCTAGGCAGACAGGAAGTATAGGCAGGGCAATCAGACAAGGAGAATTTTGGTAAGAGGAAGAACAGAGCAGACACCAGCCAGACACAAAGGAAGGAAGGTAAGATGCTGCACTGAGAAAAGGTACCAAGCCATGTGGCTAAACATGGATAAGAATCATGGGTTAATTTAAGAGTAAGTATTAGCAAGTAATAAGCCTGAGCCATGGGCCAAACAGTTTATAATTAATATAAGCCTTTGTGTGATTATTTGGACTAAATGGCTATGGCACTGGCCAAGCAGAACAGAAAAACTTCTGACAAAGAAGCAAAAAACAAAAAGCAAAAACAAACAAAAAACCCCTATAATTTCTATCGTTTTAACATAAAAGAAGCGCTAAAAAAATAAATTTAGTTTCCCAGTGATGTATCTGCTTCAGATTTGGAGGCAAATTTTCCCCAGGATGATGTCCCACATCAGTTACCTTGAAATGGGAATAACTGAATGTCAAACACTCCATACTCAGTTTTCTGTCTCGATCAAAGTAAGCTGGAGAAGTTGGGATGTACTAGTGATGACAGCAATTCCAAATCTGTTCTCCTCCACTTAAGACGCAAACACGAGTGGGGTCCACTTCTAATTAAGAGAATTCTAAGACTATTTTTACTAAAATAAATGAGATCTTTTAAAAGCCTACTCTCTAAACAACAGTTTTTTGTTTTGTTTTCAAGAAAAGGCAGGAGCCGGAGAGATAGCTCAGGAGCTAAGGCACTGACTGCCCTTGCAGAGGACCCAGGTTCAGTTCTCAGCGCCTATACGGAGACTCAAAACCACTCTAATTCTAAGAGACTCAGTACCCCATCTGGCCTCTGGAATACCTGAGATGCTGGAAGATGCAGCACAGTGTCAGTCTAAGGAGAGTCTTAGGTTAGAAGCTAGGCAGACAGGAAGTATAGGCAGGGCAATCAGACATGGAGAATTTTGGTAAGAGGAAGAACAGAGCAGAGATTGTCCTGAGTCCATGTCCTTGAGTGCAGCAGCTCCTGGGGCACAGTAGTAAGGCCCTTCTCCCCAGGATAATGTAGGCAGGAAATTAAATTGTGCAAAATTAGCTGTTAGTTACAAATCAATAACTAGATGTGAGCGTATGGGAGTCTACAGTCTCTGGAAATCAAAGAAATTAATGGGTACCCTCAAATCTCAACTGATCAGGAATCTCCCTTTCCATGTGTGGCAGAGTAAAGGTATCTATGCCACTAAGACAATGAAGCAAGTTACCAGGCAGAAGAAAAGAAACTTCCAGAATTCATACAGAAAGCAAAGACAAGGCCAGGAAAATATGGCTCGATGGTAAGAGAGTTCGCTGTTCTTCTACAGGGCCTGAGTAAGTTTCCAGAACGTATTTCAGGCTTCTCACAACTACCTGGAACTCCAGCTTCAAGAGATGTCACACCCTTTTCAGGCCTCTACAGGTGTTCACTCACTCTTTCTTCCCTCCCTCTCCCTCCCTCCTTCTCCTCCCCCCCCCCACCATATGCTGCAGTGTGTGCATACACACCACAAAGAAATAAATGAGGGAGGAAGAAAGAGAGAAAAAAGCTTTTACAAAATCATGTTGTCTTGTAGTGTCTGCCTGGCTTATATAAAAGCCACTTTAAATTAAAAAAAAAAAAAAAACTATATCTATACTACAGGCGCATATAATATACACTGTACCGGGCTCTTTTAAGTGGTTTTCCTGCTTCTCTAGAAATTTCCCAGTGTGTCTGAGCCATCAGGGAAGATCACCACTGAGCCTCTTGGCCGGGCCCTGGCTGTGACAGGGAAGTCGGTGGCCCCCACCCTCAGCCCCTGCTCTGAGGCACAGCCAACCCTGAGCAACAACAGCTGGTATACTCAGAAACAGCGCCACAGTGCAGCATGAGTCCTTATAACATTACCCTTCGGGTTTAGAACCCATACCCAGTGGCCTTCAGCAAACTGAATAAAATCTCAAAACCCAAGGCTTAGTGTGTAGTTGACTGACCCAACAGACCTTGGGGGGAAAAAACCTGACCTGAGAAATGAGAATTAGGTAAAACTTGCATCACTTAAAAATGCCAGGGAAAATACTGATTTGGGCAAACTGATGTAACATACACACCTTAAAACCAAATATAAGGATGGTTCTCTGGGTGGGATTCCTAGGAAAATATTGTTCACCTTGAGATATAAAATGATCTATGGGGAAACTGCACATGTGGGGTTCCGAGTGCTATAATGAGCAACAATAAACCCCACAGGAAACAAAGCATGCCTTTTTTGACATGAAGAAAGCCAAACATAACTAGGAAAATAAAGTCTAAATATATGATTTTCATGCAAAGAGATCATAGCAATAATATATCTTTACAAAATTTTCATACTTGTATACGAAATCTAAACATTAGGATTCATTAAAAATGCTAATGCCATGTGGCCAAATGCTTGGCTGTTTCTTCATGGGATTTCTACGCTACAAGGAAAAGATTATCTCAATTAAAATCATACTGTTCTTCCAGAGTAGTAAAATTACTGTAACTCTAACTAAATGAAAGATGCTAGACATAAGACCTTCCTTTGCTTGAATATTAAAAACAATTTAGAAAAAGAATCTTCCGAGTTTTTTGTTCCCAAATGGTAATTATGCTGGTTTGGACCCAAAGGCCTTTTTCAAAATTAAAGAGATTCACTCCACCATCCATATAACTAACAAATGATTTTTAATACAAAGCAACAGATGGGGGGGGGGGGGCGAGGGGATGCAACTCCATGAGACAAGGAAACAGAACGGACTTAGGTGTGTTTTTCTGTGTTCCCTGTCACTTTCTTTCACAATTCCAGCATAGAGAGTAGGAAATAAGAAAACATAATGGCTAATGTTTCAGGGAAATTGAATCTCCTACTCACTGGCACCAAACCCTCCTAGAAAGAAAACAAGCAATTTAAATCCTTACTAATGTAAACAAAGGAAGAGCAAATATCTGGGTCATGTTAGTCAGGGGATGCAGCTACCCACTGAGACCTTTCCTCTCCTCTACCTCAGATCCCTAAGATAAAGCCATTGTCTTTAAGGCTAACTAGGGTACACATACTCCAGTGTTCCACGAGGGGCCACGGTGGAACCATGTAAAAGCCTGTACGCACAACTGTGGGGAGACCCATGTGGTGACTGTTCCCGAGCCGCATCAAGATCAGTTGAATAAACACCGTGTGCAGCAATTTTCAGAAGTCATGTGCCACGCACAAGACCCGAGTTCAAACTGAAGAAGTGACTTCCTTGTGGATGGATTGTGAAACAGGAGCAGATATTGGGGCTGTGGTACCGGAAAGGGAAGTTAATTCCTTCAGCAAATTTCGCATTCTGAGGTCCAAGTCTAACAAGGACTAACAGTGAAGGGTGTAAACTCTTAGCTCGCCTTCCTAAAGCGGAAATTTGTGACTACTATGCAGACATGGGAGATGATTACAGAGTGAATGCAAAACAGGCTACCTACCACAGGGAGACAAGCGAATCAGCTAAGCGTAATTTCAAATGGTGGTAATTTCATCTAATGCTATGCCATATAAGATAATTTCATCCAAGCAGATGATATGCCACATCAGAAAGAAAGAAAGAAAGAAGAAAGAAAGAAAGAAAGAAAGAAAGAAAGAAAGAAAGAAAGAAAGAAAGAAAGAAAGAAAGAAAGAAAGAAAGAAAGAAAGAAAGAAAGAAAGAAAGAAAGAAAGAAAGAAAGAAAGAAAGAAAGGAAAGAAAGAAAGAAAGAAAGAAAGAAAGAAAGAAAGAAAGAAAGAAAGAAAGAAAGAAAGAAAGAAAGAAAGAAAGAAAGAAAGAAAGAAAGAAAGAAAGAAAGAA
Source organism: Phyllotis vaccarum (assembly GCA_033318265.1). Taxonomy (NCBI): domain Eukaryota; kingdom Metazoa; phylum Chordata; class Mammalia; order Rodentia; family Cricetidae; genus Phyllotis; species Phyllotis vaccarum. Next base: position 15,685,093 of record JARWLC010000017.1, on the reverse strand, counting down.
AGAAAGAAAGAAAGAAAGAAAGAAAGAAAGAAAGAAAGAAAGAAAGAAAGAAAGAAAGAAAGAAAGAAAGAAAGAAAGAAAGAAAGAAAGAAAGAAACCAAGTTTTTGCACGCCTCTCCCAGGGCTACTGGGAAAGCACACTCGACATGTGTGTAGTAGTGTGCACTCAATCAAACAGATGGTTTACAAGTATCACTTTAAAATTCTCATGACCAACAAGTCACCTTAGTTTTAAAAGCTGCCTGGCATCCTGTGCTTTGTGGCTTCGAATATTCACTTCCACTCCTATTAATTTCAACTCAACTCCAACAGCTGAATTGACTGTCTGATCAAGGTCTAACTGGGGAGCAATAAAAATGTTTTTTGAATTTCTCCTTTATGGAAATTAAAGCCAGGGGAGACTATTAAATCTCCGATGATAATAAAAGGCAATTATGACTCTTACCTTCCATTTGCCTTGTGCAAAGGATCTGTAACAAGTTGAGGAGCAAATTAACATTTTCTTCAAGAGTACAGATTTAAATTTTCCCTGTTATATGAGTAATCGTCTGCTACAAGGTCTTACAAGTTATAGGTCATTTTGATAGCTAGTAATTGAAAATTGGTGACATTCTTGGTACTGAAGTATGCTAGGCTTCCTTTTTCAGGAAAGACAGACAGACACACAGACACACACACAAGCTGGAGCCAAAATACCTAAAGAAGGATTTTTTTTTTTTCAGTGATCCTAGAAACCTTTAAAGCCAGCTCTAAAAATACAACTTGAATATGCTAAAAGTATTAGGTGCTCCCTAAATCTTAAACTCTAAAATGATTTTTTTAAAAAAGGTAAAACTCCAATGCTCTAACACACCAACAATGTTTTGGTGTCCTATGAATTCTAAGTATTTTATTACTTTCTAAAGATTTTTTTTTCCCTTCTCTTTCCTAAGTGTTTTGGAATGTACACAACCTAGGCAAAGGATGTAGAACCAAGCACATTAGTTCTTTCTTCTCAAACACAGCGGTCTATCTGATCATCTTAACCATCCCTTTGGTTTCTGCCCTTCAAGATTAAGGTCAAGCCAGTCAGGATGGCACACACTTTTAATTCCATCACTCAAAAGGCTCAGGAGGGAAGATCTCTGTGAACTGGAGAACAGTGTGGTCTACAAAGCAAGCTCTGGGTTCCCAAGACTACACAGTGAGATCTTGTAGGAAAGGAAAGGGGATTTGGGGAGGGGAAAGGCAGAGGGGAGGCGAAGGGGGAAGGGGAGGGGAGGAGGAGGGGGTAGGAAAGAGGAAGGGAAGAAAGAAAGAAAAGAAAAAAGGATTTAAAAATCAAAAATATGAAGTAACTAAAGTCTAATTCTTAGTAATTTTACATATAGCTATTATTTAATAACTATTATTTAATAAATAGTTAAGTGTAATATGTATTTATAAATACAAATATGATTATATTATTTTAAAGTTTATCCTATCTGATCCTTGAATAAGGACTGCATATACTATATGGTTCAGATACAAATATAAACATACACCTAAATTTTAGAGTTAATTTAAATCACAACTTATCTTTTTATGTTGGCAGAATTGGTTCTATGTCTACACAATGATAACTAGATAAATTACAATGCTCCTACCATTATAAACTAAACTAGAATGACCCCTGTAGAATGTGTGTTGCTGGATGTGAAGTCACTGAGTTATAAGAGCACACGCTTGAACAATTTTGTACATTAACAAATGGCTCTCCAGCCTGGCTGCAGATATTACACTCCTATGGCAGTAAAGAGTTGCCTTGAATCCATATCCTATCAACTCCTGATACCACAGTCAGTGGGCTCTGCTTCGGTGGTGCTGGGTTCCTCGTTATGAATGGTCGGATTAGAGCATCTTTACATGTCCATTCACCATTATGACCTTCTCTTATGTGAACTCCGTTTATATTACTCATCCATAGTCACTGAGTTTCCTCACTAAGTATCACTTTTTCTTATGCATGTGCTTTGTAAATTAATTTCTCTAAGACTGTATTTCTTCCTCAGCAAAGCCCGGAGAGAATTTAATGCAATGGATAAGTCACTGACTCTACAGCCATATTAACCTGGAATGAATTGTGTTTACCACTTAGCTATGTAACAGTGTGCAATTCAACATCGCTGAACTAAATAAAAGTAAATAACACAAGTTAACCACACCTTACCAAATAATCTAAAATCTGAAATGCTCTCAAGTCACAACATATTTAATTATCAAACACTTAAGAGGGCTAATATCCCTATATAAATAGATTTTTTTTAAAAAAACTTTTATATACCTTATATGAAAGAAAAAAACTCAATGCATTTGTGACTTTATGCATTGCTGAGAAAATACTTAACATAAGTTATTTACAGAGGGAAGGTTTATTTTGGTTACATTTCAAGGGTAAAATCCATTGTGGCAGGAAACTCCAGCAGTAGGAGCATAAGGCAGCCTGGTCATGTGTCCACACTCAGAAAGGAGAGAGAGGAACCCAGGACTCAGCTCCTTTTTAATCCAGTCTAGGACCCCAGCCAACAGAGTGGTGTCATTCACCACAATATATCTCATCTAGAAGTTCCCTTATAGACATGTCCAATGGCTTATAGCCACTGTGCATCATAATCTTGTCTAGCTGGCAAATCAATGCCAATCACTCCCAAAGACAAAAGAGAAGCAGTTTTGGTTTTCTACCTAGACGATGGAAGAGGCTATGGAAATTTTAACACATCAACTTTCTCTTCTTCCAACATATTAGGCTGTTAGAAAACATCTTTCAATACAGAAAAGATAATCACCTCTTTTCAGGTAAGCTCGCCAATTTCACCACAAAGCAATCTCCCAGTTTATTGCTCATTTATAATAGTCTTGGGAGACAGAAAGTTGTGACTGATCAGCCTTGACAAAACCGAAGGAATCTCAATAGCAGTAAATTAAAATATCTATTTTCCTCAAGAGAAAAAATTTTTAAAATGCCATTACTTGAATGCTTTTTCAAAATTAAGTGCTATCTTAAATGGCAAACTTTAATTATCTCTTAAAGGTCTCCTCTGGAATGTCACATCCTTCCTCCTGCTGGTCCATTTAGATCACTGTGGAATTAGGGCTTGAACTCGGGTCATCAGACTTGCGTGGCCAGCCCTTGTATCTGCTAAACCATTTCGTTGGCCTTTTTATTTTATTTGCTATTTTCTTAATAACTTGTTACTTTTACGAACTTTAAAATGATTTTTACAGCCACATTTTTCCCTCAATGGAGTAATTTTGAAATCAAAATGACAAGTAAAAATAGAAGATGCTTTTAAAATGTGTTTTACAGTGAATTCTTCAAAGTGCATCTGTCTCTACCAAAAGACAGCTGCCATAAAGTCTGGCGTCCCTCAAGCCTTAAATTTACAGTGTAAAGTAAGTCCCGGTGAACTGCTCTCGACTGGGTGGCTGTATCTCCTTACCTCACTCTTTCCAAAGCATGGCCTCTGCATTTTCTTCTTGCTTTATTTTCTCTGTACCTAATATCTAGCCAAGCAATTGACAGGTAACCTAAAAATAGTCAGTGAATGGATACGTGGTTTGGACAGTTTGGCCCAATGAAAATCTTTTAAAAAGAACATACAGCTTTATACAGAGCCATGACCTTCACTTCCCAACCCTCAAATGTTCCCTCAGCAATCATGAGAAAATGTCTGTCAAAACCCTATACCCCTACTATCAGCTAAAAAAAGAAAGAAAGAAAGAAGGAAGGAAGGAAGGAAGGAAGGAAGGAAGGAAGGAAGGAAGGAAGGAAGGAAGGAAGGAAGGAAGGAAGGAAGGAAGGAAGGAAGGAAGGAAGGAAGGAAGGAAGGAAGGGGAGAGAGAGAGAGAGAGAGAGAGAGAGAAGAAAGAAAGAAAGAAAGAAAGAAAGAAAGAAAGAAAGAAAGAAAGAAAGAAAGAAAGAAAGAAAGAAAGGGGAAAAAAAGTAGCAAAATGAAGAAAGCCCTATTGCTACCCATAGACATGGTGTTCACACTATAATTCAGGAGACATTTCAATTTGTTAGACCAGCCCAGAAACATCAAGTGTTTTCCCGTTCAAGCTAATACTTCAGAACTCCCACGTAAATGCAGTAACGGTGTGGAACTATCGCTTTCTTAAAGGAAACCTCCAGAGAACAGGACAGGGTAGAAATTAAGAAGTCATGTAGAGCCAGGCAGTGGTGGCGCACACCTTTGATCCCAGCACTTGGGAGTCAGAGGCAGGTAGATCTGTGAGTTTGAGGCCAGCCTGGTCTACAAAGAGAGCTCCATTACAGCCAGGGCTACATAGAGAAGGCCTGTCTTGAATAAAAAATATGAAGAGGAGGAGGAAGAGAAAGAAGAAGACAATGACTACATCCTAATGACGTAATCCTCACTTCACTATCTTCCCAGCAATATAAAACACAGCCGGTTGCAGAACCGGCTCACGTTACTGAAACACTACAAACAAATTTTTAGTCCTCGGCACAAGTGTCTAGAAACCACTTGTGTCTATATGAAGTGAAGCTATTAATATTTCTCTGCAGCAGTAACTACATAAACCAGGGCCCAAAACAAACACAAATGAGGAATGGCGTTTCCGGAAGCTGTAGTGTGACTATAAACAGCTGATTCCATACTCATGAACGGGCTTCTTCACTATGGAAAACCCAAACAGAATAAGGAACGGAGCTATGTGAAAACTGTTTCCTTTTAATTCTGGCTCCTTCTGCTGTATCATATTCTGCACTGACGAACATAATGTTTTATTCCACGTGTGAGAAAGCTCTAGGTTATTAAGGATTGCAAAGTAAAAGGAGCCAGGAAAAGGTTTGGGATGGGTGTGTGGATAACTTTCCTCGCTTGTATCAAATGCCTCTGGGTAAGCTCCTTGGATAAGCTCCTTGGGTCCCATCACTAGTTTCCTATCATCCACAGCCTACAACTTCAGGAAGGTGCCATGCCGGCAATCATTTCCCTTCACTTCCAAGAAGAAAGCATTACCTACTAAATATCCACTGATTCCTGGAACCTGGGACGGCAGATTTTTAATCTGGCTCTTCTTTCTGATAGTCCTTAATCAGCTGCAACCTCTTCTTGGAGATGGCGGTTTTCTCATAACACTAGAGACAACATTCAGACAGACATGGCCCCTGATGACACTGTCACAGGCTGAGCTCACGGCTGGGCAGCACATCTTTGGCTGCTTAACATGTTGGGCCTTATAAGTCTTCTCCATGAGGCGAAGGTGAAGACAAAGCCTGCCTGGATGACCTCTAGATCCAATGTGGAGGAGTGGCCAAGAAACTCTAGTCTCCAGTACTGGGGAGGGGTCCCCTGAAGGTCTAGCTTTATTTTCCAACTGCTCTCATTCTATCCGTGAAGCTGAGGCGACTGGACCTGAAAGAAACTTCTGTCTATCATTCAGGTTGTCTACAAAACCTTCTGTAACCCTGTAACCCTTTACCTAGTCTCTCTGCCCAGATCACATGTGCCTACCTAAAGGAACATGTCACTATCTATCTGCCATTCTACTATCTCTGTCTAAAAGATTCCTGGAGGGGGACATTTATTGCTAATTCATATGACTCTATCATTAAGATGATGCATAATAGGTGTCCAATAAGGTCTTGGAACAATAAGTGATCAATTAAAAATATGGAGCAAAGAGAATTGGTAGAACTAGGAACTGAAGATTAAGCTGAGTTCTCAAATTCTCATTGGAGAAACTAGAAGCAGTAGGAAGCATTAACCACGTAAGAAGCCATTATAATAACCATAACCAAGAGTAAAGGATCCTTAGTATGTGCCGGCCAATGATCTAATCCTCCTACAGTAGCTAGCTCTCTTAAAGTTTAGCCTAGGACAATACTACTTCATTACCATCTTAATGAGGGGTAAGCAACAAGAAGTTCACTAAGATAAGGAGCCTTTCTCTAGTAGAATATACAGAAAAGGGAAATAGACACATGTAAGCCATGCAAGCATCACTAGTCATTAGAAAATGTCAATCAAAAACCTTGGAAACACACCAGGAGAGATATTAACAATTAGACATGTTCACATGGCAGGAATTAGAAGACACTGAAAGGTTCAGACACGGCTGGTAAGAACAGAAAATAGAAACAAGCTGGCCGTTCCTCAAATGTTAAACATGGAGTCATCCTGTGATCGAGCAGATTGGCCATGACAGCTAGCGGGAACAGGTTTCAAGGGACAAACAGATTCTAAAATTGGTATCAGCAGCACAGCCCACCAAATTATACAAAGCAAATGAGTGGAACGTAAGGGACATGAATTGAATCTCATCAAAACGATTTTTTAAATTAAGTTTTAAAAATAAGTCACTTGTCCGATATAGGAGTTTCTGTACCGCAGAACCAGCACTGAGCCTGGCCTGATCCTGGATGCTAATTAATTGGAGAAACATGTGAGTAGCTAGCTGTCTTCTCAAAGAGGTAAACTGAAGCGATGCATTTCAATGAGCATTCTTATTTACATAATTTTTAAAAGATTCAAAGCACGAGAAAAACATGATGTTTAAGAGAACTCTAAGGAAAATAAAAGTCCTGCTTTATTTCTGATCTACTTTCTATCCATCCTCTGCTGCATCCTGCAGTAAAACGGTAATGTAGCATTAGCCACTGGAGCAGACCCGCCACATGAATTCTGCTTTAATTATCCTTGGAAAATCTAAAGAGATAAAGCACCCTTAGTCAGCATCTCACTGTAATAAGTCACTCTTATTCCATGTCCTCCAGGGATAGGACAGAATGAGCAGACCTAAGATTGGCTGGCTCCTCATTGTTAATATCATTTAGCTAAAATCTTAAAAAATAGGATACCAACTCATACAACACAGGTGTGTGACATGTGCAATTAGTGAAACCTAGTATTTCCAACACACCTGAATAAAAGTGAGTGTTGGTATCCTGACATTGGAAACGGCTATCCAAGCACTTGCTTCTCTGTCACAAGAATTTTAGCTACACTGTACACAAACCTGACTACTCAAGCAAGACCTTGACATCAGAACATCAAGACAAAGGTCTCACATGATAAACACACAGCAGAGCTCAACAACACCTAGAGAACTAAGGTTTTCCAGAAATGAAGACTTTGTAATCTCCATCAGCCTGTAGAATCTTGCTCTAGGTACACTGGATCCCAGGATTTTCACAGAGGTCAGAATACTCAAAAGACTGGACTCAGGCATGGTACTGAAACATGTCCTGAACAATAAACACAGTAGCAATGAACTCATGATTTTGTTATGCTGTGCTACATGAGACAGGCCATTTGGTCACTTGTCAACGAGATCTATCCTAGGCAGTCAGGCTCCAAGCCAAAAGAGAAGTTCTGATTCCCTCCATTTCAAAACACAGGACAGCATTTCCACCACTACTCCACACAACCCAAGGCAGGCTCTAAGTATATTAATATGTAGGTCCATGCACACAGAGTCCAAGTACAGAGATATGTCATTTGGCTCTGTCCCTGAAATGTTAGCATGCACCAGAAACAGAGACCTCAGGGCCAAATTCACTCATGCAGTTCTACAGGGAAATATTTTGTTTTCCTATTTCCCTTCAACCTGAGACAAACTGATACTTTTCAATGAGTCATTTGAATTGCCCTAAGGGGCTCTCTAAAAGTAAATGGGACCAAATCAATGGCTGGCTGCTGCCTGTGAAAAGTTGCCATCTTTACTAATGGATTATAAGTATCACTAAGTACCACAGGGGGTGGACACTGAGGGACAGAGAACTACAAGCATTACCTCTGTCCTTTGTCATCACTTGAAGAATAGCTGAGGTGTCCAGATACCTGTGCCAGGTACATGAGCACATAGATGGCTTGTAAACCCTAATTTACAGTTCTGAGGAGACAATTCAGACAATAAAATAAGGGTTACCTAAGTATCAGGACCTGAGTTGAGATGCGCAGAAACCATGTAAAACAGTGATCTCCCATAATCCCTGGGGTAGAGCGGGAGAAACAGACTCCTGAAGCTCAGAGTCAGACTAGACTAGCCAAATAAATGAACTTCAAGTTCAGTAAGGAGAGAAAGTAAGAGAGTAAAGACATATAACATCAACCTCAGGTCTCCACACATAAGCAAGCATGTACACCCATACATGACACATAGAACTCTCTCTCTCTCTCTCTCTCTCTCTCTCTCTCTCTCTCTCTCTCTCTCTCACACACACACACACACACACACACACACACACAATTTAAACAAGCAAGGTGAGTATATGCTAGGAAATCTTCCTATCTTCATAGTCAACTTGACTGGATTTAGGATCACCAATGGAAACACTCCAGAGAATACCTATAAAAATGTTTCCAGAAAGGTTTGAGTGAAGCACAAGGAAGGCCCACCCTGACTGAGATCCCAGGCTGAATAAAAGACAAAGGCTCATTGAGGACCAGCATACCCCTCTTCTGTGTCTTAATGGTGGACACAATATGACTAACTAGCTGCCTCGCATTTCTGACACCATGGCTTACATGCCAAGATAGCCTTTACCCTCAATCTCAGCCAAAATAAGCCATGAAAGTGAATCAAGATGAGAAAGATGCATATCTGTCTGTAAGGATTTCTTTTTTACTTATACTACCAGGCTACAAACAGAACTGTATCACTTATGGAATTATAAAGACATGTTACCCTAGATAATTCATTACAGAAATTATGCGTAAGATTTTAATCATCCTTAAACATGATTCAGTAACATCAGCTTGACAATTACTTGTGTAAATTAACACAAGACTTGAGCATAGACATTAACAACTCTAATTGATAAATTGGCAGACTATCAATAAGAATTGGATATGTAGTCACTGTCTTTAAGGAGCCTGACCTCAGGAAGCCATGAGGACTCTGGCTCTGTTATAGACTGCCTTAAACCTGGAACTTTCTCTCTGCTTTTTTGTTTGTTTGTTTTTTAGATTTCTTTGTAAAACAAACAAAAAGAAAAAATCAAATGCTATATATCCCAGATACACAATCCTTAAAACATCTAACTGTAAGATGACTAATCTTAGTTACTCGTTCATTTATTTCTCTAATAGTTGTTTACCAAGCCAAATACCATGACAGATAGCTGGAGCCTGCCTTCTCACAAAGCTTAGCCTAGTGTATCAGGAGCTGGTTCATTAACCAAGGGCCAACTAAAGATCAGAATTCCCTCCTTCTTCATTTTTTAGATTAAGACAGTTCTCAGAAAAACCACACGAGAACATACTGACCTTTTTACCCAAGCACATTCTTGGCTCATAACTGCCTAACCACAAGCCAAGTTTTGGCTTTAAGCCCCTCACTAACCCTCCCTTCTCCTTGCACCTGCAGCTCTGCAAAAGCATATATAAGCAGCCTGGAAATAATAAGAATTGGCCACTTGACCGGCATTTCTGACTTGTGGTCCTTCTTCATGTCTCCTGTCCTTCCCATTCCCTCCTTACAGGTGAACGGGACCCCGTTGAAGTCCCGTGGGTCAGGACAACTCTAGTGAGGGAATGATTTTATGTCAGTGTATTAGGGGAATTTTACAAAAAATCCTGGCAGTTACACCCATATACCATTTGCACTAAAACATTTTTGAACTCCCCCCCCACACACACACCACAGATAACTTGAGGGCTAGAAGTATGGATCAAAAAAGCCCACCTGGCTTGATTGCCCAATATCATAGATAAATAAATGAGTAATGTGAGGTATTCAAACAACATTAAGAAAAAATATCATGGTAGGCATTGGTTTTTAATTATTAGTTATGGCTTCTCATACTAGATACATGTTCAAAATAATAATCTTTGCCTCTTCCAGATAAAACTAGCCGAGATAGAAAAGCTGGGATATTTCAAAAACAAATAGGAAAGCAGCCTGCTGAATAATATAAACTGTGTCATAAAAGACCGGAAGTGGTTTAACATTATTTCATTGCCCTAAGCAAGCTTTTAGAAACTTTGAAGTGCACAGTGTCTAGGCATGTATCCTGTTGAGAACACTGGAAAGCCTTTATGTGGAAGAAAATTCTTTCTGGTACTTCCTGTCTCTTCTCACACTCAAAGCTCTTAAGTGTTGAAGTTTATGAATCAAAAGAAACTGGTCATGGTTAATGAATACAATTTTAAAATTTAAAAATGTGTTGAGAGTGGTACACCACCACAACATCGGCCGCACATTTCCATATTCAGATGTGATCGTTTTATCAGAACTGTAGGTGGATAACAAGTCATTCAAATGGAAAATAATAATTCCACAAATTAGGATACATGGTAATTATACAGCAATGGAAACACTGCAGTAATGATGCTTATAAACACTAGTAATTCTACCCTGACACTTTAAGATTGTTCATAGTGTATTTTATCCTACAATTAAAAAAAAAAAAAAAAACTAGATACAAAACATACCGCCTATATTCTTTGTTTTTCCAAGAAAATGGTCAAAGATAAACTTGAGGTGTTTTTATTTTCATTATAAGAATATTATCTCAATATGCTTAGCACTAACAAATTAGGATTTTGCTTTTATATCAAAATACAGGTGTTTATCCACCCTCATGAACAAATCCAAGACTAAACTTGTTAATTACCTACTTCCTAGCTTAGTAAACTCCATAATAAAATGTGAAGTGAAACTGTTCAAACCAGTTAAACTAAGTCTTGGTTGGCTAAGACGATTAACAATGCCTTCTTAGAAAAGATCCGTTGCTGGAGCTTGTGATACCTCTGTGATTTCAGGGCACACATCCCTCTATCCATCACACTAAATGGAAGGGTAAGAAAGAGAGGTTAATAGAGATGAAGAGTCTGTAATAGCCTCCCGCATTTCATCCTCGACTCAACAGACTCCAGTGGTCACTGAACTATTTGTGCTGTTCTTAAGGATCAATGCTCCCTCACACCCTGGATATGGATTAGGGTCCACTATTTGAGCTGGGAAGCTCATCTTCGAAAATTCTCCTCAGGCTGATCTGACAATTCAGTCTGTGTAAGAAATTCAAAACAACTGACAAGCAGGCACAGTTTTAATTAGAAGCTAAAATGGCACTGCTGCATACCTAAATAAAACATGAGCAAGGACAATAGCCACTTGCAAAGTGCAAGGCCAGTGGTTCCCACTTCCCAAGAAGAGATTTTTCTCTATTCAACCTAACAATCACTAGGATTATATGAGCCCTGACCTAGCAGTAGCTGTCAATCACTTAGAATAATGGAAATAAAATTTAAACATGAACTTATAATCTACCGTAGGTCACACCAATAACAATCAACAATGCTGCAGACTAGAAAATAAATGAAGCTATTTCATTACCTAGACTGACACCCTATTCTTCCCCCATCTGAACAAAAAATTCCCTGGTAGAGACAAACAGCTGACCAGTGACACGGCAGGGCAGGCAGACAACTGCCAAGACCTGAATCACACACACACACACACACACACACACACACACACACAAACACACACACACACACACACACACACACAAACACACACACACACACACACACACACACTGTGCTCTGTGCACAATGCACATGCATACACTATAAATAAATGTCATTTTGAATTAAAATGGGTGTATAAATAGTTACACACACCAAGAATTCAGCTACTCTGGGGGATTCCTTGAGCCCAGGAATTCAGGGGCAGCTGGACAAGTACTTTGTCTCATAAGACAAGTCCCTGCTAAACCAGGCTGAGGAAGAGTGATCCCATCCTCATGGGCTTTTTCATGTCTTCCCTGAGTGAAGAAGAATTCCTACAAGACTGAGCACCTCACATTCCACTGCAGGAGCCCTAGCCTGGGCCACAACAGGTCAGAGTAACTTTGGTGGAAAGCATACATCGAAAGTTCCTTTGATTTGCTTCCCTTTGTTTGCTGACCTTGAACTGGAGCTGTCCTTGCACAATGCTGGCCTACAGTCTGAGTGACAGAGGACCACACAATCCTCATTCCATTTAATCCTCCTCTCCTCTCCTGGTTATGTGATCTTGACTGTTGAAATGGCAAAAGCAATCTAAAGCAGTGGTTCTCAACCTGTGGGTAGAGACCCCTTTGGGATTCCTAACATTAGGATTCGTAACAGTAGCAAAATTCCAGTTATGAGGTAGCAACAAAAGTAACTTCATGGTTGAGGGTTGACGCCATGTTAGGAAGGCTAAGAGCCACTGCTGTAAGGAATCTAGTCAGAAGCTCCCAACTCTACTTCTCTCCAGCTATGTGATCTGGAAACTGCTTACTCTCTCAGTACATCCCTTCATTCACAAACTAAATATGAACAGGCTTTGGGATGGCTCCAGGAAGCTAGAAAACACTGTATTCTAGTTACCTTCTCTTCAAACTGTTGTAAATACTATACACCGTGTACTCCTGGACCCTCTCCTTTGGGTCCCTCCTCTCTTGACGTGTGCGTAGCTTATTCCTAATCTTTGCTGCTTCCAAATGATAATGCAGCTCAAAGTGGGAACAGTGTCCTAGGGAAAAGCCCAGAGCTCCTTCATATAAAGATGAAGTATGGTACTTGCTACCCAATAGTGTGGTGATGTCACAACACAAGAGAGTAGCAGATAGCAGGGAAGATGGACTAAAATTACATAAAATAATACTGACGGATCTTGAAAATGTAACCCTGAGGAGTTGTCTTTGCTTGTTTGCTTATTTTAATTCTGTCAGACACATTGTGGCATAGGCCCTTAATCTGGAAGACAGAAGCATGCAGATCTCTGTCATTTGTGACCAGCCTGGTCTACACAGTAAATCCTGGCCAGACACATGACATAGTAAGACTCTGTCTCAGAAGAAGAAGAAAAAAAAATTAACCTTGATGACTACATTAAGCAAGTATGTCATCTTATAGACTCAAAATGTAGAAAGAAGTGTAGATCTATACTGAATCCCACATTCGTGATAAAACATTAGAAACATCTCAAATACCCTGCTTTGATTCGAAGCCAGCTTTCTGACAGAAATGTATTTGTTTAGGTGCATGTTAGATAGAATCCAACTGCTCTATAAATGGACACACCAAACACTGCCAACCTATTGTTCTAATGTTATAACTTTAAAAATAAATAAATAAAGCCAGCCAACATGCTTTACCCTTTATTTACCTGCCCTGAATTCAGCTTATGATGAAAGCTATAAAGGAAATTTCTGGTGTTGGAAATCCATTACATCTAACATAGTTAACACAGCGGGGGCCAGCCCCATCACAGCAACTTTGAAGGGTTAACAGTTTGGCTCTCCAGGGCTGACACCTGGCTCCGGGTCCCATCTGTGCTGACTTCGGACTGAAGGGAGAATATTTCCTCTGCCTAGGTCTGAAACAGATGCTGCAGTCATTAAAGGTTCCTTGAGCCAGCTCAGCAGTACCAAGGATGCAAAGCTGCTGAATGAGGAGGTCCCCACCTGCTAGACTACAGATGTCTGAAGAGCTGAAGGCACAGACAGGTGCCGTCCCCTGAATACGTGGTATTTTCAGGAAGGCTTGGGATGGGGTGGGGGGGTTGAAAGTGTAAGAGGCAGAAAAAGAAAAGATGCAACTTAAAGCCTCCTCGGTCTGTGTCTCCTTCACTTCATGGACCTGCACTTCCCAATACCAGACACATATAGTTATTTCTACAGAGCTAAATATAATTTAATAAAGTTACAATTAACTTCCTCAGTCACACTCCAAGTGCTGACAAATGGCTAGTAGCTGTCTACCATGTTAGACACAGCAAATACAAGGCCAGCACAATTAATCTGAGGGTGTGGACAGCTGGAGCAGCTGGGGCTGCTCTCGCATGGGGTCTTCACAGCCATTCCCTTGTCCAGGCATGTACCGAACAGAATGAAGACTGTGGCTTTTAGAAGACTTGAATCCCCGAACCCTGCCTGGTACTGGTTAGTTACTGGAACATTCTAGTTTTCCTAATTACCTGGTAACTGAATTCCTAGAAAAAATAGCAGATGCTAAATACAGCTTCCTCACTTCACATAGTCCCTTTCCAGATTTCATAGTGTGTGTGTGTGTGTGTGTGTGTGTGTGTGTATGAGAGACAGATTAAAATAACTCAAATTAAAAGATAGGGTTAAGGTTACCAGTAAGATGACTACACAGGTTTAAAAAAAAAGGCTTGTGATTCTATGTTCTGTGTTTGGAACCCTGACAACCTGAGTCTGGCTCCCCATCCTCTGACCTCCATCCACTGTTCTCTGACTACAACAACATGTTGTAGTTCAAGTTCAAGCATGCACTGACACATCAACAAATAAATAAATGTAGTTTAATTTTTTTGTTGCTTTTGTTTAGAAGAGCACTGTATTTTGCAGACTTGGTATTCTACCCATGCTCCGGACCACAGGGAGGGGCAGGGAGACAGGGAATTCATGTTAGCATGCTGCTCTTCTCTTTCCTATCCAAACTTCACAGAAAAACCTGAACTCCAAGTGCCCAGCACTAGCTTTTTGAGTACCAGTTAAAGGAGAGAAAAGGGACGTGTTTCTTCTCCAGATTCACAGCCCCAACATCAAAATCCTATCCGTGAGTCTTTAAGGGAAGGAGGTATCCGCCCTCCCCTGCCCCAGGACTGGTCAGCTTAGTGCAGAATTGGCTCTCCTTCTCCTCAGCACTTCCCCAGAGGTAAAGGGAGGGCTCCTATTTAGCCGATCACTCCACCTTGATTCACACACATCTTTACCCACCCAGGAAGCCTCTCCCATCTTAAATACATTTTCTAAAGTCACTGATTTTTTTTCCCATCATCAAATCAAAGGCAAAACCTAGGACCGCTGTCCCATCTCTGGGATCTGTGTGGGATATCCTTTCTTTCTCACTCATGGATTCTAGTGGCACAAAACTGTGATGCCTAATTAGTTATTCTTCCAGAATAAAATGTCAGACCTTCATACTTGATCTGTTCTCAGTGATTTTTATTTATTTCAGACGGGGGGGGGGGGGGGGGAGGAGGGGGAGGGGGGGACAGACATTGGAAAAACGATATACCAATATAAGTCTACATCAAATGGCAGCTATTTTACATGCTTACAAAGCATGACCCTTAACTTAATCCTTTCGGTTAGCATTCCAAACTGAGCTGGGAACTGCAAAGTAGTGAGTAATAGCTGATTTTAATATTTTCTATATACTAATCTTCCTAATTGCCTAATAGGAAAGCTAATCAATTTATAGGCTGTGGAAATCAATACAGACAGAAAAAGACAGCTTGTTCAATGTCACATAGAGACCTTCACCCCCACCTGTCCCAGTAGTAGGAATCCAAGCTCTGTCTAATTCCATTACGCCGCACTGCAGCTTGACAATAATTACTATCACTGTTGCTAATTACACACTAGAAACTGTGCTAAACATCTCATTTAGTGGTCACGGTAACCTCTGGAGTCAGATATCCTCCAAAACAGTTCCCATTTTACAAACAAGAAAGCTAAAGCCAGGGAGTGGCAATGAGGGGCTCCAGAGCCACACAGGAAATGTTCCAGCTCATACACTTCTGACTCCAGTACCTACACACAGAAACAGTGGGCCATACTCCGTTAGGACAGAAATTCATGAGGCAAAAATTGGGGTAGATGGCTATTTTCTTTTTTTTGTTTTTACTTTCTTTTTATTTATTCTTTGTGTCTTTCAAATCATCTCAATCCCATTCATTTCCCATCCTTTCATGTCCTCCTTCTGTCCTTGTACCCTCCCCACCCCCAAAATAAAATAAAATAAAATTTTAAAGAAGAAAGAAAAAAAAGAAGCGATCCTGTCACAGAAGCTGCACTGTGACACAATGAGTTTTGCAGTGAGCCCTTTTGTCCATGTATCTTTACTTGCAAGTGCTCATTGCAAAGAATCATTGGTCTGGTTCGGGGCTTCTGCTACACTGGGTCTCCTCTTGGATATCGCATTATTGCCCAGTGTCATGGAGATACTGCAGCTTTGGATCTGCAGGACTGGCCCCTTCGTGTGCTCCAGCAGATCATGGACAAAGCAGATGGTGGGGTGGGCCAAATCATAGACTGGTGGGGCCTGGGTAGTTGCAGGGTTGGTCACCCTGCCAGTTCCCCCTGCTTTACCACCAGGGCAAGCTAATTTCATGAATAAAGAATACTGATGAGATTCAGGCCTATTCCCAATGGCAGGGTGCAGTGAACAATAGGGTTAAGTGTGAAGGTCATTCAAGGGAATCTGGATAGCTAGAGCATGGCAGGCATGGCGCAGGCAGACCTTGAGCCCTTCTCCCCCATACCCTCTGCCTTGCTGAAAAACCATTAGGCCACATTCCTTAAGCTACAGCACCAAGGTCTATTCCCTTATTTGACCACTCCCTCCTCCTGAGGCTGACTTCCAAAGTCCAGCTATCAAAGCATTTAACTCCAGCAATCAAACATCCTTCAGCTGCCTTTATTAACATGCCCAATTAAAATTAAACACCTCATCCTAACGTGGGATTTCCCTTTTACCTTTATAAACTGCCATTTGCCTACATGCCACATCTGCCTCCTCTCCAGAATATACTTGGTCTCTTCCTTACTTCATGCCGTGTGTGTGTGTGTGTGTGTGTGTGTGTGTGTGTGTGTGTGTGTGTGTGTGTGTGTGTGTGAGAGAGAGAGAGAGAGAGAGAGAGAGAGAGAGAGAGAGAATATATATATATATTCTCTATATATTTAAATATATATATATTTAAAGCCAGCAAGATGGCAGGTAAAGGTGCTCGCTGACAAGGATATGCCATGCACAGAACCCACATGGCGGAAGGAAAAACCCAACTTACACAAATTGTTCCTTGACCTACACATGTATATTGTGGTATGCAGGCCCCTACCCCACCCCAACACACCACACACACACTCACACTCATACATACACACCTTCTTTCTCTTTCTCTCTAAGTAAATAAATAGACACTTAGAAGAACATATTTATTTAAATCTAGATCCCGCATAAAACATGCAATACTTGTCTTTCTCAGTCTGTCTTAATTTGCTCTCCAGTTCCATCCATTTTCTGGTGGATGTCATTTCTTAGTATATATTTTTTTTATTTACATCTGCTGTGTATGTATACCGTAGAGTACGTAGCAAGACTCTGCCCCAAAACAAAAGCAAACAGTAAACAAGCATGAATTCAATACAGAACTAGAAAACACTTCCCTGCAGAAGGATCACTACTGTAACCAGTATATTCTAGCTAAGAGCTCACTCTCTCGTGTTATCCCTACCCACCCCACTCTCAACTTGGCCTTCAGATTTTTATCCTTACTGATGATTATTTGCCACTATTATTCTTATGCAGACCACACTAAAAAAAAATCAACCTTACAAACTGTGCAAATTCTAGTTGATATCTAATGAAAACTCGCATATTGAGAAGAGGCTGGAAAGTGAGAAAGAAGACACAGATCAGTCAGTTCTAGTTCTCACCCAGGCAATTTCTCAGGCCAAACAGGGTAAATGCTGTCTTCAAGAGTCCTCTGCCTGGCTGGTCGCTCCTACAGAATGCCTGAATCTCTGCTCCTCCTGCCTTAAATATCTTCCCCTCCCAGTTGCTTCACTTCCGGGTTCAACTCTGCATCATAATCCTTGAGTTAGGATTAAAGATGTGAGCTACTACTGTTTGGCTGTTAGGCCTTGAACTCACAGAAACACAGAAAGATCTCTGTCTCCTGAGTGGTAAGATTAAAGGCGTAGGTCACCACTCTCTGACCCTTCTGGATTGACTGTGGGTGATTCTGTCCTCTGATATTCCAAGCTGACTTTATTAAGTATAAAACATATCACCACACTTACATACCAGGATAACTTCTAAGAAATTGTTATTTGTAGCAGTGCGGTTTCTTGGTTCCGGGCGGCCAGAGGCCCAGACCCTGCCGTGTCAGACCCCTTAGCCGCCCGCTGCTCAGGCCCCCAGAAATGACTCAGACGCTTATATTAACTTCATGCTCAGGCACATTGCTAGCTAGCTCTTACATCTTAACTCAACCATTTCTATTAATCTGTCTGCCACGTGGCCCGTGGCTCACCTGTGCTCCTTACATGTTGCTCCTTGGGCAGCCGGCTCCATCTCCCTCACTCCATCCTACATCTTCTACCTATGCTCTGATTTCTCCTATTTTTTTTTTTTTATGGTGCCTGTCATGGCCCAAAACAGCTCCTTTACTTAAAGATTGATATTCATGCATACAGAAAGGCATTCCCACATCAGTTATTCATCTGCATGACTCAACTCAACTCATGTCAACTTAAGTGACAGTATCACTGTGCCACTGGGGAAGGTAGAAAACACTGATGCTCAGTTTACAAATGAGGAGGGGGATAAACAATTCATATTTACACCAAAATCCATACAGATGTTACAAGTGAAACTCAGTACCACTGTCTACACAATCTAAGATCAAAGCCTATAGACCAAGACCTGGTACATGTTATAACATGGAAGAACTCTGAAGATGTGCTAAGTGAAGGAAGGCTGACACAAAAGGACAGATACTGTATGAGGTCATTAATGATGTAGTTATTAATGATACATTGAGATGAAGCAAATGACCCTGGAGGCAAAACACTGAGCAGAGAAAAAAAAAATGGAGAATTACAGCTTAATGGCTATAATTTTTGTTCATGATGATGAAAATGTTTTAGAGATGACGATGATCATCCAGACATGGTAGCTAGTGCATATCTACTCTGAAGCCCAGGCAGACACTGAACTTGAGATCCTCTGCCTCAGCCTCTGGAATAGTTGGAATTACAGACCCTTCCAGCCAGGACTGGCCTACACATGCCTACCATCCTAACACTTAAGAGGCTAAGGCAGGCAAATTGAGTTAAGGGCAGCCTGAGCTACATGGCCAGACCATGTCTCAAAACAAAAATAAAAACACGCACACAGACACAGACTAGATAGATAATAGATGATAGAGAGATAGAAAGATAGAAAGATTAGACAGGCGGACAGACAGGCAGGCAGGCAGGCAGACAGACAGACAGACAGACAGATGTAATTAAAATTTATGTAAGTTATTGAGGTGATATTTCTTTATGTATAGGAGTGATTTGGCTGCATGTATGCCTGTGTACCACCTGATGCTTGGTGCCTGGAGAGGTCACAAAATGCACCAGATTTCCAAGAACTGAAGTTCCAGATTGTTCTAATCCACCATGTGGGTGCTGGGAATCATATCTGGGTCCTCTGGAAGAACAGCTTGTGTTCCAACTTCTGAGCCATCTCTCTAGCCTGATAAATTTTTTCTTCAGTGCCTCAAGTAAGCAACTGTGGTTGCACAGACTATCCCGCAGCAGACGTGCGAGGGTTCTGTATTCTTACTTACTCAGAGCTGCGCTAGATGTTGGAGACCTGTGAGGTGGGTAACCAGAGACTGGCAGACAGAAAAGTGAACACACCTGGAGAACGTGTCTGCTGGTGGAGACTGGCAAGCCTGGAGGAGAAAGCTGAGAGCTCCTGCCAGTTTAAAAGTAAAAAGAAGAAAGGGGACCACAGAGAGGCTCCGCTGAGGAAGCCAGGGAAGAGCACAGCTCGCCCGTGAGATGCAGCACTGCTTCTGTGTGCTTCTAAAATACCTCCAGTTGTCCATTCCTCTGACCTTTGCAGGTTCTTGTCCTCCATGAGGAGACAGCCAGCACGTTCATTGCTGGGTCAATTCAGAGTTTGAAACATAGAGACCAGTGAGTCTGTGCCAAACTAAGGACCTAAAGAAGAGTTAATCACAAATTTCTTCCTAGCATGGTGGAATCAGCAGGCCAGAGGCCACAGCAGAGCCATGAGACTGAAATAGAAGGCTATACAAGTCTGGTGGTGAGCGACACCAACTGAATACCTGCAGCTACTTCACTGCTGCATCAAAATTCCACTGAAGTCTTATCTTGTTAAAGAATGGAGTGAGAATGTACTGACTAGTCTTCCATCAATTTGGCAGAGAACAGGAGTCCTCTGAGAGGAGGGAACCTCAATAGAGGAGATGCCTCCATAGATGAAGCTGTTGATAAAGAGGGTCCAGCCCACTGTGGGTGTTAATACCTGGGCCATTAATACCTGAGGCAGAGGCAGTTCCGGGCCAGTCAGGACCACATATGACTGTAACCCCAACACTTGGGGCTGATTCAAGAAGATTGCATATCTGTAGCCAGCTTGTGCTACAGACTAAGTTCAATGCCAGCCAGGGCAATTTAAGGAAGGGGAAATATAAAATACAACAGTAACTACTATACTGATTATATTTTGAGATAGTCTTTTTTACATTGGTTTAAATGTTTAAAATATGAAACTTCATTTAACGTGGTTATTTTTCTTTTGTTACCAAAAAATAAAAAGAGAGAGAGAAAGAAAAGAAAAGTTAGGTAGACAAAGAACAAGAGAATAATGAAGTGGGCATGGCAGCATAATCCTGTGATCCCATCATTGGATGGTGGAGAGAGGAAGACCAAGGATTTCAAGGCCAATCTGGGCTACAACCGGCAGACAGACAGACAGACAGACAGACAGACAGAAAGAAAGAAAGAAAGAAAGAAAGAAAGAAAGAAAGAAAGAAAGAAAGAAAGAAAGAAAGAAAGAAAGAGGGAGGGAGGGAAGGAGGGGGAGGGAAGAAGGGGGAGAAGGAAGGAAGGGAGAGAGGGAGGGAGGGAGGAAGGAAGGAAGGGAGGGAGGGAGGGAGGGAGGGAGGAAGGAAGGAAGGAAGGAAGGAAGGAAGGAAGGAAGGAAGGAAGGAAGGAAGGGAAAACTGATCAAGTTCACTGAAAGACAGAATAAAGATAGGAGTGAAAACCTATCCCCTGGGTTACGGATGAGCTGGCTGAAAGCATGGAACTAAACAGCAGGGATGGGAGTAGCATGTGCATACAGGGGTCAGAAAAAGGCGCACAGAAAAGAATGCCCTTGAATTGAGATGGCGTTAACAGATGGAAAAGTCTTCATGCTTGTGAAATATTATAGGAAACAGTAGGCTGGATCCAATTCAAAAAGCTTATCCTAAATAAAACACAGATGTTAAAACACATATAAAATTATTTTCTAGGGAGCTAGAGTTAAGAGCACTGGCCACTCTTGCAGAGACACAGGTTCGCTTCCCAGCACCCACATGGCAGCTCACAACTGCCTGGGACTCCAGTCCCACAGAATATGATCCCCTCTTCTGGCCTTCTCAGGTACAGCATCCAAGTGATGCATAGAAAAATGCAGGCAAAGCATGCATACACATAAAATAACAAATTCTTAAAAATTCTATACTAATTTTACCAGCATAACTCATTTGTTAACTGGCACAAATTTGTAGGACAGGCCCATAGGGTTGAGGAAATTGGCCCATACCAGCTGCCAAAGCATGCACATCACTTATTTCCTAATGAGTTACCTTCAGTCTGTCTAAGGACAAGCAACAGGTGCTGTCAGATGGCCTGACGTTACCCAGCCAATAAGGGGTGACTATGCAATGTCATCAGATCAGGACTCAGTCTGGATGCTGGGAGGTGGGTATATAAGGCTCTCCCCAATGCTGAATAAATGAGTCTGCCCTTTGCCTTTCACCTGATTCCCAGTGTCTGAGCCTTTGACGCCAAGCCTTCTCACCCCTCCCCCCGAGGAAGCTGTTAGAACCATGGCCAACAACAACACAAATTACTGTTCTACTTTAATTAGAATGCTAACTTGTTGATTAAATGAGCCCAATCCAGCAAAGAAACTGATCAGCAAAATGTGATTAAAAGGTATACAAGTGAAGTAATAGCTTTGCTGAGCTGTGGCAGTGAACACCTTTAATCTTAGCACTTCAGACGTAGAGGCAGCCTGATTGCTGTTGAGTTTGAGGCTAGTCTGTTCTCCAGAACACCGAGAAACCTTGTTACACAGAGAAACCCTCTCTCAAACAATAACAGCAAATGTAAAGTAACACCCTTGTCATGACTCTGTCCCAGAAGACGCCATTTTGTGGGTCTCTGTGACATAATAATTACACTATGTTTTGGCCACTGTCTGCCAAGCTGATTCTAGGCAACCAAATTCAATCTCAAAATTTTAGTTGTACCCAGTTACTCTTTACCCAAACAGGACTCTACTTTATCATAAAATGAGCCCGTAAGAAAAACTCAAACATTCTCTTGATAAAATTGAGATCTTAAAGTCATGTCTCTGGCTATATCTTAGGAGGGAACTCATATTCTAGCAGCCCAATATTCGCACAATTTTAAGCCTCAGTACATAATTACAGATGAGCCTCAACAGTAAAAGTTGAAGTTACATTAAATTCAGATGAGACCAGCCCAATTCCTGAGGCCCTCACTGCAGAGGAACACCAGAACCCTCTATTGCTGGTGTGTGCAAAGGCACACTATCAGTTACGTGTGCCCTATACAGAGACTGACACATGTTGTAATTATACCCATTCTTTTATTTTAATTACTCTAGAGAATGATTACATATTTAACTTGGCTATCTTTTTTAAAAACTACGTTGCTTTAATGGAAGTATTTCAGATAGTTATGCCACCACACATCAATTAGAAAGCTAATCATCCTGCTTGTTCTCACAAAAAGGGGCTACAGGAAGTAACCAGGTGGGTGTCTAGCTCCTTTTGAAGAGTTAATTAGAGGGTACCGTAGGCAGAGTGATCATTCTAGAAATAAGTGCATCAAAAGCCCAAAATATGTAATCTACACAATGTCAAGACGAATGAGGCTCTTTTTAATGGTTTTATTCATTTTCACTTTAAAAATAGGTTCTCAGTTCATTGTGTCACATAGAGTTTCAGCATGAGGCCAGACCTCACTGTGTAAGAAAACACATACTTCACTTCTTTTTTTCAAATATTTCCGAGGGATAAAGCAAACAAAATCATAATCTATGACTAACAAAGCTCAAAATTAGCTCAGATACCTTACAAATTAAACTGTGAGTGAGAAAAGTTTTACATGATAGAACCTGAGGTGTTACCAATCAGCGGGTAAATTGCACACTGGAGACTATATTACCTTCATCGCAGACTCATTAATAGTAAGGTAATTTATTTCTACAGATGGGTAATCCATGCCATCAGAAAATGTAAACTCACAATGGCTGTGTGCAGGCAAAATGCCACTTAGCATTGAAGGTGACACTCAAAACACCCGTGCAACCTCCAGAGTGGCGATGATTTTCTTGTGTTACTCTGTACAAACCTTGTTCGACAAACTGCTATGGCCCTATTAGTATGCCCTAAAATACCAATTCTAATTTTCCAAACAATTCTTTTCTCACAATAACTTGGCCCCATGACAAAACTTGCTGTGCCCCTGCTGCATTTCAAATGAGATAAAGTAAATGAGGTAGATCACGCAAGGCCTGTTACAGGCTAATAACCACTGACAGACTCTAAATTCAACATCAAAACATGAAAAACTCAAAGTTTCACATCTAACATCAAACTCAATGAGTACCACAGCTGGAACATAAGGGCGGACGGGACGCTGAGGATGCAGAGGGCAGAGGAGTGATATAAAAGATGCCCTAGATCTGCTGTGCTCCCTACTCACGCTACTTACTGAAAGGAAATGGGAAAGCTACTTGGATCCCTTCTTGGCTGTCACAGGGAAAGACTCCCTGCTCTTCAGGCAGGCAAGCTTGCTACAATAACCATGCCATATGTCTGCATCATAATATCCACAATTAAAACATTCTGTAAAGCTGGATGGTGACAGATCTTTGAGATCGAGGCCAGCCTGGTCTATAGAGTAAGTTCCAGGACAACCAGGGCTATACAGAGAAACCCTGTCTTAAAAACCACCTCCTCCCACAAAAAAACAAGACAAAAAACCACAATCTTTCCTCAGTAAGTTTTCAATGTTTGTGCTGTCGTTATCATGCCCACAAAATTATTTTCTAATGTGATAACAGCTAAGGCAAGAGACAAACTGACAATATGCTTTTGGTCCAAACTTGTTCCTTTACCTGGGTCAATGAACGAGCTTAACAATGCATTTGCAATTATCTGAAAATATTCCCATTTATGCACATTTGCTAAATTTTGGGTCTTAAATGTCATCTCCCCCAAAGGCCCAAGCCTTGAAAGACTGGTTCCTTGGGTGGCATTACTTGGAGGCAGTGAAGCCTTTAGGAGGTGAGGAAATGTTCTTGAGGGATGTTCTGAGTCTTCTCTCATTTCTCTCTTGTTTTGCTCTCTGGCAGCAATGAGCGGTCAGTACAGGGTCCCACCATGATGTGCTATAGGCTGGAGGCAAGAGGCAACCAATGGCAGGACAGACCTTCAAACGCTGTAAGCCCAAGGAAACCTCTGCCTTCACAAGCTGCTGAGCTCAGGTACTTTTTATAGGCAAAACATCTCCACTACAACATAATTTTCTACAAAGAACCCCAGGTCTTGAAAATTAATTTTATGAATGAAACCACGGGATAGCAGGGCCTGATATCACAGGTCTGAAATCTCGGATGCTTAATAGGCACAAGTGTCCGTTCAAAAGTTAAGGACCATCCTAGGCAACTTATTAAGATCCTGTCTCAAAATATTAAGTAAAAATGGAGGCTAGAGTGATGGCTCAGCAGTTAAAAGCACTGGCTGCTCTTCCTTCCAGAGGACCCAAGTTCAATTCTCAGCAATCTCATGGTGGCTCAAACCATCTGTTATGAGATCTGGCGCCCTCTTCTGGCCTGCCAGCATATATGCAGGCAAAACACTGTACATAATAAATAAATGAAATAAACAAACAAGTAAAGACATGAGACCAAACAAGTGACAAACGAACAGGATGAAGAGCGCAGGGGTGAAGCACTTGACCGTCATGTGCAGAAGTCTTAGTTCAATCCAATCCCCAGTACCGTAAAAATAATATTAAAGGTATTAAACGTGTGTGTCCGTGACAGTGTCCTAAGAAAGCACATTATTTTATATGATATTTAAAAAGAATTTAAATGATGATTAAAAATAATAACAATTGCTAAGTGATGTGGGATGTCTTTCTGTATGTTGTGAATACACTTTATTGTCATTAGTTAATAAAGAGGCTGTTTTGGCCTATGGCAAGGCAGCTTAGAGGTGCGCAGGAAATCCAAGCAGAGATAAAGGAGAAGGGCTGTGGAGACAAGGAGATGCTATAAGCTGCTGCCCGAAGAAGCAAGATGTGAAAGTGCAGATAAGCCACTAGCCATGTGGCAAGACACAGATTAGCAAGAATGAGTTACGTTGTAAGAGCTGGTTGGTAATGGGCCTGAGCCATGAGCCAAACAGTTTGTAATTAATATAAGCCTCTGTGTGACTATTTGGTACCAAGCGGCTGCAGGACTGGGGGTCTTGGGGGTGAAGACCTCAGGGCTAGAAACAATAAAGTAAATCAGCACACTTTTAAATGAAGGCCTTACATTTGCTCTTCAGCTCTTCCTTGGCTATAGACATGAGCTAAGTACAGAGGCATTTGGAGTCACTCTCATACTAGATAAGGCGCACCAAGGACCGAAAACCACAGCTCTAAATGAGGAAAAACACCAGAAACTTGAGAATGCCAAACAGTCTCAACTGGGGACACAGAGGAGGAAAGTGGACTTGTGACAATTCTAAATGACAGGATATTCCATACAAAATATGAGAAAATGGAAAAAAACATACTCACTAAATGGCACTAACTATAACAGCCACGGACACTGAATAGAACTGAATTTGTTACAGGCAAATACCTCCCTGAGTCCAGGCCCCACAGGCCTCAGCCCTGCACCTGACACATGGCTGCATTCAACATGTCTTGAATCAATCAAGAAAGTAAGGGTGAGAAGTAATAGCCAATTTTCTTTTTAAAGTCTTTAAAATTATAAGTTTTAGTGAATAATAGTTACATGTTCAAATCTCCTTTATATGCTTAAAGGATTAAAAAAAGAAAGGCCTAAATATATTTTAGGTCAAATCTAGGTAGGATATATTCCCTAAGAATGCTCTACAAAACCATGAAGTTACTTTGTACCTTAACTTCCTTTCTGTTCCCCAAATCCCTCTGGATTCGTTCATTGAAATTCCTCAATGAAATGCTCCCCACATTATTTATTCAACTTCTTTTCATTATTATAAATCATTTGTTTGTTTGTTTGTTTTATGAGTACGGTGCTGTGCAGTTTCACCTAAAATCAATATCTTAATCATAATCGAGACCAAGAAACAACACCGTGCACCTGACCTGTCAGCCTTTCCCCAGGGTAATTAATTTTCTTTGTGCCTCCTCCAGGCACACGTCATATACTTTGTATTCACCCTTGGATGTTCTCACCTGCTTGAGGGGATTTTGTTTCTACTTTTCCCTTTTCATGTGTTCATTGGTTTTATTAATACCTATTTTCAAGTCCATCAAACCTATCTTGGGGCTTTGTTCTTGGGGGGGGGTTTTGTTTGTTTTTTGGTTTTTTGTTTTGTTTTGTTTTGTTTTTCTATTTCTATAGGGTCTCAGCAATCTGCTAAAATGGTCCAGGTTCCTTGCTCATTAAAGTTCTTTGGTTTTTGTTTTTCAAGACAGGGTTTCTCTGTGTGGTCCTGGCTGTCCGGGAACTCGCTCTGTAGACCAGGCTGCCTTGAACTCAAGGAGATCCGCGTGCCCCTGCCTCCTGAGTGCTGGGTTAAAGGCGTGAGCCACCACTGCCCAGCTATTTTATACTTCTAATCCCTGTCAAGTGTGTTGTCTCTTGGAACTGTGTTTTGCATATTTTCTATTCTGTCCAAAACTAGACATCTTGAAAGACAATTAGATTTAAGACAATGGCCTTTAATATCTAGAAATGGGAACTCCTTCCTTTCTGCTCCTGTAGATTGGGACGGAGCAGACTGTCGGGTGGGTTTGAGGTTTATTACCTTCAGCACAGACAATCTTTGAGTGGCCTACCTTCACAGTGAGGACATGTCTACTGGCTTTGGGTTTCACTGGTGCTGTAAGGCTCCACCAGAGTCTCTCATCTCTAACAGTAGTCCTCCGAAACTCAATACTGCTGTAGAAATGGCAGTGCCCTGATTAAACATCAGTTCTAGGCAGTCACTCTCTGCCTTGGTGCCAGGGACGTGCCTTCTCTGTGCTTCCGCCCCTCCCCAGCACAGCTCTGGGCTCACATGCTCCCTCCAGGTAAGCTTACTTTTATCCCCCTCACACGGGCCCATGGGTTTGCACAAGAACCCTAAAAAGAACAGCAACTTTTGATTTTTCCTTAATGGAGCTCACGGTGCCCCATACATGCTAGGCACAAGCTGGGTCACCCCACCCACCACCCTTCCCCTCTCCCTCCTCTCAGTAGAGTACAAGAAGATGAGGAAAAAGAGTCTTGGCCCAGTTCCTTACGGAACCTGAGGAAGCTCATCTCCCTTCCTCTGCACCAACGAAGAAATGATCCTGTTGGGGGGATCATCTGGTAGCTTGTGGAGAAAAAGCCTCCACATAGGTATTAACTACTCCCTACAGCCTCCAAGGACTCCACACCCTCTTGCAATCCTGCCAACAGCAGCTATGAAATCCATCTACCATGTGAATTCTGAGTGCTGTGCCCCTGTGTGCAGCCTGGGTAAGCAAGTTCATCCCTCCTTACACACCTGTCTCCTCTTAGGCCTCTAGTTCCTGGCTATGCCATAATCTCTGCTCTCTAGAGTTCAAACACAATAATGAATACTCAGCTGTGCAGTGTTGATTAGAGGCCATGCTCTTTCTCTATCAGAATTCGGTCCCTATTAATGCCTGAATTTGTTTACCAAAAGGCTAGGTTCAATAGGGGGCCAACTTAAAAGGGACATTCCAAATTAAAATATTCTAACATAATTTTTAATCTTAAAACCTAACTAGAGAGTTTGAGTTGCTTATGGTTGTGATTTATTTTCCTGGCTGTTGATACATCATCAAGAAAGGTCTCGTTATTCCTCTAACAATAAATTCAAAACCAAAACGCAATAATGCATTTAAACATAAACTATACTAAAAACTGAGCCTAATAAGAAACATATAACAGCTGATAATGATTTCTTAAAACCACTGGCTTCATATTTGGCAGAACGCTTTCAGAACACCATTACACATTCATGGTCCCCATAATTTTGCTTTACAAAATATTCTCTTAAATCTCTTGGGAGATTACTACAGGGTTAAAAGTTGTCTTAAGATCAAAGATCAAATAGCTAGCAAAGGGGGGGGGCTGTAATTCTCTGTAGCCATCCATTGATCTTTCCCATCTGCTGTGCAAGAGAGGAGGTATATGTTAAGTTTGAAAACAGAAAACCTTTTTAACTAGAAATGTCAGTGAACTGGCAAATGTTCAGAGGGAATTCTTTACAAGATCCAGCTCCTTTTTGCCCAAATATAAATGATGTCAACAAAAGGGAAATAAAATCTAGTTAGTAGAGTACTTTCTTTTATTTCAACCTCTCTGTGTAAATGGATCACAGGATCAGATTTCCGTTATGAAACCACACATAGTAAATGAGTTTTCAAGCATCCAGACGTTCTAAACAGAGACTCACGAGTGAGAGATGAGAGACAGCTGGAGGAAGATTCTAATACATGGGGTTAACTAGGCTCTGCCTCCGGTCGGCTCCCCAGTTTCCCTAAAAGCCCAAAAGCCCAGTCCTACCTACATCTGAACCTTGAAAACAACCAAGAAATCCCCACAAGGCAAATGAAGTAGCAGCGTTTGGGGGGAAGAGATTAAATTTTTTTGTCTCTTTAAACAAATGCACACTGGCACACAAATGATTATGGCCACTGGTGACCCTCATGCATTCCAGGATATGGTCTATTTCCTTGATATGCTTCTAGCTTCTCTCCCTTGTCACAATTACTGAATCGTACACCTAATTACATAAATGCTTCGGAATGTAATGATGTTTTAATAAAGTTGTTTAAGAAAAAAAGACCATCCAGCAAGTTAGTTTCAGTGGGTAAATGCACATGCCAGCAAGCCTGATGATCTGAGTTCAATCCCAAAACCCAAGGTAGAAGAAGCAGCCAATCAATATATGCAAATTGTCTTTGGACTGCCATACTCGCACCGCAGTACAAAAATTAGTTAATTAATTCATTATGAATAAATATCTCTAATACTAGTGTAGCTGAATTAATGAGTAATGCCATGAAAATTCACATTCTCCTTCCCACATGTGAATATTGTAAGAGAGATATGGAAAAAAATCCTCTGTATCCACATGCAAAAGAGTCCATTTTAATCCCTACTTCGCATATAAAATTAACTCAAAATAGAGCATGCAGTACTTAAGTGTAAGGACAAATGTGCAGCTCTTAGGAAGAAATTCAGTAAAAATCTTCACAACCTTGAATTGGATATGAATTTTGGATGTTTCTTTGTTTTTAGTTGTCTGTTTCTGTTTTTAGCCAGTGTGGGGATTTAATAAAGTTTCAGAAGTTTTGGAGATATCAGAGGGAATCTACCCACAGTCTATGTGGGGGGTTAGTAAAAGCTCCAGAAGTCCCAGATCTCTAACCACAGTCAGTCTAGGAAAATCAGAGTGGTGATTCAAACCTTTAATCCCAGCACAGGGAGTATCCTGGGAGTGGTGACCTACACCCTTAATCCTAACTGAGTCAAGGTCACTTCAGATTATAGAAGGAATTCCAGGCTCCCAAGCAGGTGTGGTGGGGCCACGCCTTAATTACCGAAAGAATTCTTAAACTGGGATTCAAACACAGAGAAAGCCATTCCAAGGGAGGCTGAGGAAGCTAGAAGACAGCTGGGTAAGATTTGACTATGGTGTTTATTCCCTCTAGTATCTCCAACTTCTTCAGAGATCTATCCCTGAGTCTCATTATTTCCTGCGACAAGCCAGGGCTGGCCTAGAACTTGTGATCCTATGTGTCTGCCTCCAGGTGCTCAGATTACAGACCTGGGCCACCACTCCTGGAAATAATTTCTCTAAACGCAACACCAAAAGTACAAATAGTATGTTTTTTAAAGATAAAATAGATTTCATCGAATGTACACACTTCTGAACCAAAGGGCACTATTAATCTGGTGGAAAACAAAGCAGGCATGACAGTACACTCCTTGAGTCCCAGCTTCTTGAAGAGTAAGGCAGGAAAATCACTTGAGCCAAAGAGCTCAAAACCAGCCCAGGCAAACTCGGTGTAGAACATCAGAGGCTGGGCAACTGCAAGACTCTGGGTCTAATCCATACCACCCCCAAAACTAAAACCAAAGCAAAAGAGAAAGAAGAGAAATAACACAAAAACACACGGGATAAAAGTTTTATAGCTGAATTATAAAAAGAATTATAAAAATAAATCTTTTTAAAAAGATGTTTGTATTTGTCACAAGAGAAACAAATCAAAATCAGGATGAGATGCCACTGTAATCCAAAGGAGGCTTTCATCATTTTTTAAAGGAAATTAAGTATTTGCAAGATCCTGAAGACACTGGAACCGTTGCACATGGGTGGTGTGACGTGGTGTGGCTACTGTGGGAGACAACTGGGCACTTACTCAAAAAGATACTGTAGTTCACTCCTGGTTGTAGAAAGAAAAGAAATAAAAACGTCTTTAAGAGAAGAACAGCACAGCACCATAATTCACACCAGACGGAAGGGGGAAGCAATCAAACGTCCATCAGCTGATGAATGGATGACAAAATGTAGTGTCCGGGCCAAGGCAGAGTGTCCAGCCACAGGGAGGAATGAAGCAAATATAGACTACAACTGCAACAAATCTTGAAATTATTATACTAGTGAAAGAAGCCAGGGCTGGAATGGGGGGGGGGGGTACGTGCCTGCAACGAGAGACAGAGGTAGGAAGGTCCTGAGTTCAAGGCCAGCCTGGGCCTCATAGCAAGCTCCAGACCAACCTGAGTGCTATTAGAGAGAATCTGAAAAGAAGAGAGAAAGAGGGAGGGAAGAAGGAAGGGAGGGAGGGAGGGAGGAAGGGAGGGAGGGAGGGAGAAGGAAGAAGCAATAGAAACAGAAAACAGCTTTGTGGTTCTCAAAGGACTAGGAAAGAAGGCTAGGGATAACAAACAGCCTCCTCTAGCCCAGCGGCTCCCGACCTTCCTAACACTGCGGCCCTTTAACATTCTCTTGTGTTGTGCTGACCCCAGCCATAAAATTATCTTCGTCGCTACCTCATAACTGTAATTTTGCTACTGAGTCAGAATGTAATTTGTAATAAATCATAATGGAGATGTGTTTCCTGGTCGTCTTAGGTGACCCCTGTGAGAGGGGTTATGACCCCTTGAAAACCACTGCTCTAAGGAATGATGGAAATGTTTTAGAATTGCTAATGCCGTACCTTTTCATGTTATATTAATTTTGTCTCAATTTCCCCCCATGGAAAAGAAGTGAAAGAATTAGAAAGAGTAGCCAGGACCACAGGAAGCACAGGACATGGGAATCACCACAGCGTGAGAGAGTGAAGCATCCAGAGGCCAGCCTGCATCCAGGTACCCATCATGGCTGATGGAAGGGCATCTGCGTCAGTCTCCTACAGTGACAGAAAACACGGGGCCCCTCAATGCTGACTACTAACCTCTGTCTTGGAGATTACAAGAGATTAACAGTTGGCTGCAACCCATTAGTGTGCTGTAAAATCAATTTAAATGATATTACCTGCCTTTTTTATTAGGTAAACTAAGCAAGGGAATGAAGATGGATGCAATAAAATATATACTGGGTTACAGGTAACAAGGAAGTATTTACTGGTTTCTGTTACAAATATATATTGAAAAGAGATGTAAAATACACTGTGTATTCTAGTACCAAATATTTTTGAGAAAAAAGTGTCTATTATAGACCATTAACATTACAACAATATAAATAAATCTATTAAATTCTTTAATAAGAAAAATAAAACTTAAGCACTAGATAGATGACTCCATAGATAAAGTGTCTATTGTGCAAGCAAGGGGACCTGAGTTATGTAGAGGCTCCTACATAAAAACTGGGCATGACAGCATTTATCTGCAACCCTAACAGAGTAACAGAGCAGCCGTGCGGCGAAATGGTGAGGTTCATGTTCACCGAGAGGCTCTGTCCCGAAAAACAAAGTGGACAATGACAGAAGACAACTGGCTGTCAATCTCTGGCCTATACACAAACAGAAAGATGGCCAGAAACAGACACATATACACACACACAAAGAAAGCAAAAATGTACACATATATAAGCCCATTTGTAGTCAGGATTTACATGATGCTACATAAAATATCTGTAAACTACCAAACAAAAGCACACATTCATTGTTTTCCTACTGATTTCTCTTCTTGGAGTTAACTAAGAAAAAAACAACATCTTGGACCCAGAGAAATGGTCTGCACAAACTTGCTGCACAAACATGCGGCACGTGAATTGGATCCCAGCATCCATGCAACTAACCCAGTGCAGTCTTACTTGTGTCCGTAACCTCAGCACTGGAAGAACAGAGACAAGAGATCTCCGAGGCCTGCTGGCTTCCATCTTGGGTAGGGG
Organism: Phyllotis vaccarum; assembly: GCA_033318265.1. Classification (NCBI taxonomy): domain Eukaryota; kingdom Metazoa; phylum Chordata; class Mammalia; order Rodentia; family Cricetidae; genus Phyllotis; species Phyllotis vaccarum. The sequence continues at coordinate 15,652,675 of JARWLC010000017.1, read as the reverse complement.
GACACACAAAAACCACAAGCTTCAGGCTCAGGGAAAAAAAACCCTGCTCAAAAGACTGAGCCAGAGAATAATAAAGAGGATTCCTGTCTTCCTCCAACATCTGCACAACTGGATGTCCCCTGCATGTGCACACACATACACTCCCATATACATACACACAGAAAACAAAATGTGTAGAAACCAACCCATTCCTATGCTTTGATTTGCAATGTCATCAAGTCACAAAAGTGCTTTAGAAACAGAGAGAGAGAGAGAGAAATCTATTCTCAGGTTTTTTGTTTGTTTGTTTAGATCAAGTCCAAACAGAAAAACAAAACAGTACTTCTATTGTTTCTTTTTAGAGGAAGCAATCAGTCCGACTAGTTACAGTTACCTGTTAAACGAAATCTTAAATCTAAAGAGGACAACGCTCCATGTTTCTCCTACTTAGTTGTAGATGAAATGGATATTCTAGGAAATCACAAAAATAAATTTGTTATTTCAAATGTCCCAAAGTTAAGCCTTCTTCTATACTACGGGGACGGACACACACACACACACACACACACACACACACTCACACGGACGGACGGACGGACGGACGGACGGACGGACGGACAACCAGACAGGAAACTGTTAGCTGGTGGTGTGGACCCAGGGCAGGACACTTGCCTAATGTACCGGCTCGTGTCCTGGCCCTGGTCTCCAGCATCACCCACCTCTGGGAGAATAAGCATCTGCAAGTATTCTTACTTAGTATTGCCAGTGTGTGTCTCTTGCTTGCTTCTTCATGACACTGTCTTGTACACAGACTAGCTTTAGACTTGCATCTTCCTGCCTCAGCTTCCAGATTACTACTGTGCACCACCATTCCCAACCCCCATTGTTTCCTATATTTATATGTCTAATTAACAGAAAAAAGTCAAAGGCTCTATTTCCTAAATAATAAAAATATTACTTTATATCTTACTTCACAAATGAAGATATATTTATCAAATGAATATTCTGCGAAAACCAGTTTTTACTTCAGAAACTACAGAGGAATGTTTTTGAGAAATGGTATCTCAAACTTATTTAATATTTAAAGCAATGTATTCATCACTAAATAAGAAAGCTCCACAGTGCTTTGGACATATACAGAAGGAAGCCTGTGGGATGCTGGCAAAGGTCAGTGCGCAGTCTGTGAGACACCAGAAACCCAGAGTTTCTGAGCTGTGCTCTTTTCTGCTCACACACACTAGCTGAACTAACAGGTTTTCAAAGGAACTTCAGGTTTCCCAACAAAGCTCTCATTTGAGTTTTTGACAGGGTAGCTGTGCTGTTTCGGTTTCTGGTGGGTTTACTTTATAATTCTAAGTTTTTAAATAAAGAAGCATCTCTGGATTCCACTTTAATGCAGGAAATCATTTCCAGTGCCCCAGGCATAGACGATAAACCACAATAATGTTTAGACCCCCTACAATGGCACTGTCTAAAGGAACTTTCTATAGGAGCCACAATATCCTAGATGTGCACTGTCCTGATGTGCAAATCAGTTCCATGAGTTCTGACTGGAGATTTGAAACATAGGTGTCATGGTTCAAGTACTGACCTTTAGGTTATGTTTAAACTAATTCAGATTTCGAGGGCTACAGGAAACTGATGGTTGCTATGCTACGACTACCTCCTGACACACCCTTCAGCCTGAGCTTCCCAAACATTATCACAGAAGAGGCTGACACAGACTGCTGTTATCCCTACACTCAGGAGAAGGCTCAGTAAATACTTCTACTTTGTACCTAGAAAGTGTTTCTTGGTTTCTTTAGTATAAGAACACTACAGTAAGTCGAAACTTTAATACTAAAAAATGTAAACCACAGAAATCCAACAGCTCTCACTAATTATAAACAGGCAGATGTGGCAGGGGAGGAGAAAATCAAAACTCTCAATTGATAATTGAGACTTGAATATGTTGACTAGGGTTGTAAATCACCACGCAAGAGTTTCCAATGCTAAAATCTTCAGAATAATAAAACATTTCCACAAGAGAGCTACAAAGCAGTTGCTAAAATCAGAATTCAAAGAAAAAACAGTATCTGTCACATACTTATCCGTGTGTGTGTGTGTGTGTGTGTGTGTGTGTGTGTGTGTGTGTGTGTGTATCCAGAGTATTCATGGCCAAGTTAGAAAATGCTGAATTAAACAGACATAAAATAGCTTTATTAAGGGTAATCTCTGTATATCCTCTAACCAGCTAATGATCGTTGGGAATCTCCAAGGAGATAAGAAAATTTATTTTAAAAATTGACCAATAACCAGAAAATCGGTATTTCTCAAATTCGTCTGGTTACAAAAATCACCTTGGAATGCTTGTCCAATGTGTATTTCGTAGGCTCCCATCTTAGAGATTCTGAATGAATATATCCGTTGCAACTAACCCAGATCATTCTAGTCTGGGCTAGGACATCCACAGTGTTCAACAGAAAACACAAGCAAATTTAGCTTGTAGTAAATGAAAGGAAAGGGGAGGAGACAGAGGGGAGGGGAGGAGAGGCAGGGCAGGGAGGGGAGGGAGGAGAATGTATTGAACAGAGTGTGGAGCAATAAGAAACCTGTGCACTATAGTGGGATGTAAAATGATGCAGCTGTTTCTGAAACTGTGATGTTACTTAAAAATTAAAACAGAATTACACAGACTCAACAGTTCCATTTCTGGGAATATTGCAGTCCCATGTGGGTATTATATTCCCCATCATCTGTGGGAGGTGATGGGCTCCCCAATATCTGTGAGAGATAGGCTCCCCAATATCTGTGAGAGATGATAGGCTCCCCATCATCTGTGAGAGATGATATGCTCCCCATCATCTGTGAGAGATGATAGGCTCCCCGATATCTGTGGGAGATGATAGGCTCCCCAATACCTGTGAGAGATGATAGGCTCCGCAATACCTGTGAGAGATGATAGGCTCCCCAATATCTGTGGGAGATGATAGGCTTCCAATATCTGTGAGAGATGATAGGCTCCCAATATCTGTGGGAGGTATGCTCCAAATTCTGTTGATCCCCAATACAAGTCATTACTAACACTTTCTATTGGTTTATGTTTCCCTTAGTATCTGCCTATCATAAAGCTTCATCTATAAGTTAGGGTGTAGTAAAAAAAAAAAAAAAAAAAAACTAACAATAATAATAAAATTGAGAAATCATAATACACTGTCATAAAAGTTACATGAATGTGGTCTCTAAGAATATTTTCTCATACGGTCGGCCCTCCTTTTATCTGACATATGATCATATGTAACACACTTTCCAGCTTCTCTTGGACACATGTGACCTGCCAACATTATTCCTCTTGTATTTCAGGGCCCTCATGAAGAATCAAGGTTACTAGAACACAAGCATTGTGGGATTGAACAGCTGAGCAAGTAACCTAGACGTTCACCAGTGACAAAGCAGATAGAATACACAGCTTGGATATACCAAAGAGGTGATGCATATTCTTGGCAAGAGCTGGACAGCTTGAGATGTCATCACATCACTCCGAGCAGCACACAAGTCTTAAAACTCCTAAATTTTGTACGCCTGAAAACTCTAATGTGATGTTTTTGGACAACTGGTGATGACGGAAAACTGAGACCGTAGAAAACAAAACATTAGATTAGGAATTCTATAAACCCAAAGCTTGACATCAAAGTCCTGAAAACATATTTACACTCATAGCTGCATTTTTTGAGAAGTGTGTGTGTGCGCACGCGCATGCCCACTACTGTGTATCCAACTATGTAAGTCACCAAGCCCTGCCATGGCACATTATTCACAATAATCAAAGGCTAAAATCAATAAAAATGTCAACTGACAAATAGATGAACAAAACAGTATATATATATATATATATATATATATATATATTATATGTGTGTATAAATATATATATATTATATGTGTGTATAAATATAATTAAATTATTACTCACTCTTAAAAAAGAAAGAAAAACCCATACATGCCACAACATAGATAAACCTGGAAACACACTAAGTGAACTATGTCAGTCACCAAAACACAAAAACTGTGACTCCACTTACATCAGGTAGAATAAACTCAGAGAGTAGAAGAGCGAGGTTCCAGTGCGCATGCACCATTTGTGGTGAGCTGCACCCAGCCTGCTGCACAGAAGCTTTGTGCTCTATCTGCAATGATTAATGAGATAAGCATGTGATGTTGGAGTTCACAGTCTTTCCTGGGTCCACTGCATCACCTCCACAACATGCCCTTAATCCCAGCACTCGAGAGGCAGAGGCAGGGGGATCTGAGTTCCAGGCCAGTCTGGTCTACAGAGTGGGTTTCAGGATAGCCAGGCCTACATGGAGAAATTCTGCCTTAAAACTATACATACATACATACATACATACATACATACATACATACATACATACATACACACACACACACGTATGTGTGTGTATATATATAGAGAGAGGGGGGGTCAGTGTGTAAGGCATAGATATATAGAACTATAAAAAAAGTAATAATAAATCTTAAATGAATAATTACATAGAAAAACAAATGAGTTGTTCAGTCACACAGCTGTGGGCAGTGCTAGAGGGTACCCCAGAGCTTAGTAACAGCAAAGCCACTGTCTGTACCGCCACACCTGTCACTAAGATGGCCTCGGCACATAGAGTCAAAGGACCAATACATCCTAGGTTTAGGAACATTTCGTTTCCCTCAGTTTTGCCAATTTTGAATTTATTATAATCCAAATATAAACTTCAGTATTCCCAAGTCATCTCTATATATAAAGACCTTACCAACAGGGGAAAAAATGTTTACAACTTAAATTGGTGTATTTCTTATTATCCTATTGTTGAAGTCTACCATTATACTGAACTATATTACATTATAAAGGAAAGATCTAACACTACACAGAATTTAATCTCTCCAAATCCGTTTAAAATTTCTCTAGTAGCCGGAGGGATGGCTCAGGGATTAAGAACACTGGCTCTTACAGAGAACCAGTGTTCAATTGCCAGCACCCACAGGGCAGCTCACAATTGTCTGTAATTCCAGCTGCAACAGCCCAATTCAGAGAAATGTTGACATTCTTAAGCTACCAACAAAATGGAGGTTTTACTAATATGTTACATGTGGCATTGTTAAGTTTTCCTTTGGAAACTAGGTTTAATTGCAAGGTGTCTCAGTCTTTCTAACGCTGTGAGAAACACTATGGCCAGAAGTAACTTGGGGAAGGGAGGGGTTGTTTCAGCTTCCAGCTACTAAATCCATCCCTGGAAACAAGGCAGGAACTCAGGACAACGGGAACAAGAGAGGCCCTGGAGAAATTCTGCTTCCTGCGGTTCTTACAGACCCAGGACCTCCAATCCAGGAGTGGGCCTGCCTCCCGTGAGCTCGGCACTCCCACATCGTCATTGCACACAATCCAATGAATGTAATGGGGACATATTCTCAACTGAGGTCCCCTCTTTCCAAAATGACTCTAGTGTGTGTGAAGTTGGCATGAAACTCACATACAGCAATTTACAAAGTTCTTTCACTTCTTGGAGAAATCGGGCAAACTACTAACTAAGTCAAATATGTTGATCACATTAAATGTCTTAATATTAAGGGACAAAACACAACGTGAGAAAAGTGTACTTTAAAATCCATACCATTAATACAAATAATCGATTTATTAAAGGCAAACAAGATAATTTGGGGCTACAACTTTTTGAGGAAAATTTCAAGCTTATGACAAGATGAAAATACTAAAAATACTTGTTATGTGTGTGTGGGGGGGTGACTTCTACAAAATTCTGTCACAAATATGATGAGATGGACGGAGGAGAAAGGAGAGAACGGGGAGAGAGACAGAGAAACAAAGAGACAGAGGCAGCCAGCGACAGAGAGAGAGGAGAGGCCGACAGCCTCAGAGGCCACATTCCAAAGCTCTCACCTGTCTGCTAAGATTGATTATCTCAATCCAAGGGATGATTGTCTTTCCAATATTTCTTTCTCAACTTTAAAGTCTATAGAAGTACGCACAGAGGAAACTCGCACAGCACAGAGGCATCATAAATCACAGGGGACAGGTCGGCTCCATGCGGAGTCAATTCTTCATTCAACACCTTGGGAGGGGGAGGTGGCCTCCTCTACTCAGGGGATTAATTGCCAGGTAATCATCACTTGGGCTATTGAGGTCTACTGTTTGACTTAGTTTTTAAAGGGGATTGCCTTCCTCCCACTTATCAAGGCAGAAGGTTGTGGGGCTCAAGATATAATAAACACCAACATGCACCCCCAGCTTAAACATGTGTTAGCAATTTGCCTGTCTGCTCCATCTCTCACACATACTCATGTGTGTTCTAATGTTCATCCAATTGAAAGTTTAAGAAATCTTACCCATCCCCAAAAACTTCAACATGTCATTCCTAAAAACAGAATCATCTCTTATGTGACCACAATGTATAGTATTATCTAGTGTCCAGTTCATCCTACTGATTTAAAAAAAAATAATAATAATCCTGTTTTAATTCCCCCTATCAACCTGGATCTAATCAAGGTTCACATATCAAGCATGATTGTTGTCTAAAGACACACACATATACACATACAACTTTTTGTTTTCAATTACGTGCCTTTTATTTAAAGTTTTGGAAATTAGTCCTGTTGAACTCATGTGGTTCTTTTCACAATGCAGTCATTTGCTCCTTTGAACTTTCTGAGAGATTTGATTAGACCTAAGTTAAACATTTTTGTGAGCTCCTTCATGGTTGCTGTGTATTTCACATTGCATGTTAATAGACAAGCGAAGTTCAGATCAGCAGTATGTAGTAGCCATCAGGTCCCCGTTGCAAAGGTAAAATTCTCCCTGACTGTGGGCACTGTGGGCAGATTCTGCACTCTGAAAAGCTTCCATCCAATATTCTACACGCAGTCATGGCCCTTGCCTGAACCTACTGGTCTTAGAACAACAGTTTGTCTGTGGTCCATCGATACTCACTAGGAAGCATCCGGTATGAGCTAGGGATGTGGTTTGGTGGGAGGGCACTCCCTTAGCATCACAGGACCATGTGTTCAGGCCCAGCACTAGAAAGGAAAAAAAAAAATCTTTCTTCCCAAAGTCCAGTAACTTTTTAAAAACCACTACACACTAAAAGATTTTTACCTTTTCAACATGGCTCCTCATTAGGGATGATTCAGAGGTTGGAGCACTTGCCCAACATGTTCAAGGCTCTGTTTCCCATGACACAGGAGGAAGAGGAGGAGGAGGAAGAGGAGAAGTATTGTTATGGTTTAATTCAATAAAACTTTTTATTCTGAAAATTCAACCTTCTCAAATTTGACCCCCCAAAAAGTAGCTTAGTTCTTATAATTTGAGTTTTGGGGGGATTGTGATTTTGGGTCCTTGAATTCAGAGACCCACTTGCCTCTGTCTCCCAAGTGCTGGGATCTACTGGACTTTTAGTAAACTACTGGACTTTGTTTGTTTTCCTGGTTTAGGGGTTTTGTTTGTTTTGGTTTGTTTTTTGTGGGGGGGTGTCTGTGTATGGGGGGGTGACTTTTTTTTCGTGGTTTTCGAGACAGGGCTTCTCTGTGTAGCCTTGGCTGTGTTGGAACTTGATCCGTAGAGCAGGCTGAACTCAAACTCACAGAGAATGCCCGTCTCTGGCTGTGGTACTGGGATTAACGGCCTGTGCCATACACCTGGCTGTCTTTCCGTTCTAAGCTTGGGCTGTAGCACTATGACTCAAGTCATCTCGTTTCTCAGACACTATTTCTCTACCGGGAACATTGACTCATCAATTCATTCCTTTGTTGGAATACTCAAAGCTTCCTGCCATGTGCTGCCATGTGTCCGACTGTGTTGAGGATACACTCATGACAGGCAGAGCTGTTGTCGTGAGCCATGTGAAAATGCAGACAAGGTGGATCTATACAACCCCAAGCCACTTCACACCACTTCACACCACTCCTGGGCACCAGTGAGAAAGAATCCTAATCAGACCATCGGAAGACTCCATCCAAGAAGAAATCACACTGGTCAACCCCAATCCAAACCCAGCAGACTTTTCTACAGAAATTTACATAATCCTAAAATTTATTCAAGAAAGTAAAGCCCTTAAAGTAGGTTAAACAACCTTCATGACAAATGAAGGTAGGGACTTAGACCATCTGATGTCAAGATTTCTTAGCTACAGCTAACAGAATCACATGTGATATGAGCCTACTGACAATCATAGATACCAAGAGAACAGAGTAGGACATCCAATCATAAGTTTACATATCGTCAGCTGACTTTCTAGACTAATAGTGCATACCCCCAAAATACTCTTTGTAAATAGGGTCTCTGCAGATATGATGAACTAAGATGACGTCATAACTTGCATAGGGTGAGCTCTAAGATGAGGCATACTTTGGAGGGTGAGCTCTAAGGTGAGGTCATACTATGGAGGGTGAGCTCTAAGGTGAGGTCATACTAAGGGAGAGTGAGCTCTAAGATGAGGTCATACTTTGGAGGGTGAGCTCTAAGGTGAGGTCATACTAAGGGAGAGTGAGCTCTAAGGTGAGGTCATACTATGGAGGGTGAGCTCTAAGATGAGGTCCTACTAAGGGAGGGTGAGCTCTGTATGCACTGAAATGTCCTTACAGGAAAGGGACTCAGATGCACAGGAAGCCAGTCATGTGACAGGCTGAACCTGGACTGTGGGAGCTGTAAAATTAGAAATGTCAGGGTATGTTAGGAGTCACAGGCAGGTAAGGATCCTCCTCCAGAGCCTTTAGGAGGAATGTGGGTAACACTATGATTCCAAATTTCTGCCCTCTAGCATAAGAACAGAACAAATTTCCCATCTGTTTTTTTAAGCACTAAATTCGTGTTAAAGCATTGAAAATTATTAGGCCAGATCTAAGAATGAATCAAGTTCCTTGACTGGAGGTAAAATTCATGACCTTTAGTCAGACTGGTCTAGAAACAATGTCTGTCTTTGGCCTCCTGCAATTCCAAGGCTAGTTGCCAATCTGATCCTCAGTATTCTTAACTGTAAAATGGGGATATGGTCTAATCTGAAATGTTGCTAATAGGATTCCGTGCTATGCAGCACATGAGTCTCCACTGCAATGCATCAGAGATGCTATTGTGGCTTGTGAAAGGGTGAAGCCCTAGACCCACTTATCCAGTTTCTGATTCAGTGGGTCTGAGGGGAAGTCTCACACTGAACATTGCTGGCAAGTTTCTACCTATGTACCCAAGAGCCAATGTTAAGAGACGGAAATGTGCTCACCTCATCCGCTACCCTTCTCGTTCCAAACATCGTATGAAAATGATGCCCTTACATAGTACCCTGTAGCAAGGTGGAGCCAGTCCCAATTTAAGCATCATGAGGGACTGAATAAATAGATGAGCAAGCGCAAAACCAGATAGATACAAATTCATTCTGAGCCACAGCTAACACAAGCCCAGGTGGACAGTTCAGATGGCTTCTCCAGCAACCGGACCGTGGAATCAAACAATAATCAATTGGCTTAAAATGCTCAGCACTCTGCCAGCAACTGACAGGCCCCTCAGGTTTTCTCCGGCTTCCTTTCAGAACCAAGGATGCTATTGGTTTTTGTCTGTGTTTAGGCTCAGTTTTTTGTTGGTTTAAGACAAGGTCTTGCTGTGCAACCTAGACTAGCCTGGAACTCCCTGCCCTAGAGCCTCTGGGTGCTGGAGCACCCTGCTTTTCTTGGCTTGCTCTTTTCTACACAAACAGCCTCCAGTCGGGGCACACCTGAAGGCTTTGCCTGTCTTCACGCCACTGTCAGATACCAGGGTGACGACTGCCTTGCCATGTCCAGAAGGCTCTGAATAAGTAATCGCTTTCTTGTTTCTGGTATTCTTTTTTTTTCCCCACAAATTGAATTTAAAACAAGTTTTTAAATCTCCATTTTATTTTTGAGGTTTTTTTTTTTTTTTTTTTCACAGTAACTTAAAAATCCCTTCTTGTGCAGACAAGAGTAGAAGAATATCTGCTGTGGGACCGGAAAGACTGATGTCAGGACCCGACCCTGCAGCTATGGGGGGTCACCTGAGGTCTATAAGCTTTTGCACATCAGTTTTCTTGCGGACATTCTCATCTCAAGAAGAAATAAAAACGACCCAGTGATTAGGGTTCCTAGCACTGAGAAGATCAATGCTAGAGCCCTGGGCCTGGCATGGAGGATGCCCGGTGAAGCCCGCTGATGCCCGGTGAAGCCCGTTGATGCCCGGTGAAGCCCGTTGCTTTCGCTGGACCATTTAATCCTGTGAATCAACAGCCTGTTGCCGTCGGGTTAAGGAATCTTTACTTTGTTTGTGACATCACAGAAATGTGAGGTCAGAGGTCTTCATCTCTGAAAGTTAGCACATGTTTTTATAACGCATGTGACAGAAGAAGTCCAAAACCAAGTACGCAAAGTCACCTGGATGAAGACAAAGCACAAGGCCAATTCAAAAAGTCTGAAGTTCAACTGGCAAATAATTTCTCTCAGAAATGCCTGGTTTGGCCACTCCGCTCGACCACCCAGAGGCATTAATCATCTATACTTTAGCAGGAATTCGGGTTACACAGGTACGCATCTGTCACAGCCATCTCATGGGACACGTAGGACACATGCATTTACTGTAATGTATCTTCAATCCAGCTGGTCTCCCATGTCAAACAGTGATGTCTCAAGGACAAAAAGAAACAATTGTCAGCTCTGAACCGTCAACACTAGACCAATGCCCATTCTGTATGAGGATTGCAGTAAGTGTCTCATTAATCAAATAGGATAGGTCCTCGCTATGAGGACCTGCAGCTGGAGAGATGGATCAGTAGTTAAGAGCACTCGCTGGTTGCTCTTCCAGAGGGCCCATGTTCAATTTTCAACACCCACATGGTAACTCAAGTCCCAGGGGATCTGACATCCTCTTCTGGCCCCTCAAGGCACAACGCACCTAAATGGTACACAGCCATACACAAGCAAAGCGCTCCTACACATCAAACAAATGAGCCTAAAAAAATTAAAGAACTTGAAAGTTTTATGCATTGGAATTCATTCTGAAAAGCATACTTTAAAATTCCCAGGTGTGGTGGTGTATGCCTTTAATCCCAGCACCTGAGAGGCACCGACAGACAGATCTCTGAGTTCCAAACCAGCCTGGTCCACAGAGTAAGTTCCAAGACAGTCAGGGCTATACATAGAAACCCTGGGAGGGTAGAGTGGGAGGGGAGGGGGGGGTCATAATGAAGTATAACTTTCATTTTATAACTTTAAAATCATAATTTTAAAGTACCATATTAACTAGTGATTATATATGGGGGTTATTATAAGCATTTACATTTAACTTATAAAAATAACTGTTTATAAACAAAATAGTGACTTGCCTTGCAAATTGTTCATTACATATGACCCTACTGCCACCTAGTGGAAATGCCTGGCTATTACCACAGTTGAAAAGTCGCAAAAAGAAAGCCAACCCTCCACTGGGCTGATGGGACAGAAGGCAAACACAATTAAACCACAAACATGCAGGAGATTCCACAAGGGAACATTCCTTTCTGTTTTGATCATTTTTGTGTGCCTAGAGCCAAGGAGATTGGCAAACTACTTTGTTGGTTTTCAATAGCTCACGGACAAGACTCATGGAAGGCATTTAGTCATTCAAAAGCAATAGAATTTTATTCAGACAACGGATTATTCAGTACTAAAAGGAAATGGGCTATTAAGCCACACAGGCAAGGATCAACTTTCAACACATGTTACAAAGTGAAAGAAGTGGATTTGAAAAGGTTACATGCGCTGTGATCCAAATCCATGTGACACTCGGGGAAAGGAAAAAAGAGCAGGGGTGGCCAGGATTTAGGGAGGGAAGGGATGAAAAGAACAGGGTACATGTCAAGACTGGCTTGTCAAAGCCTTGAGAATAAGCAACACTGAGTGAATCTTCATGTAAACTTTAGATATCGGATGAAGGACCGACTGGAATAATCGTGCTTCGGTGGAGGATGAAGACAGTCGGAGCAGCTGTGTGTGTTTGAGAAGCACACTCAAAAGTAGTCCAAAACACAAAATCCATTGTTTTCAAAAATATATTCTTATATATCTTATAGATACACAGTGTGTATACATGTGTATGATGTATATGCATACATATATTGTGTGAGTATTACATATTGTATACAATATATATGTACACACAAAATATGTGTGTATATATACATATATATGCATATACGGAGTTTCATTCTGACTTAATGAGTACATGAAAAGTATGTGCTGACATATATGAAATCCCATAACTTACCAGACTAACAAAGGAGTTTAAGGTCAGCCTGGGCTAAACACTGAAATCCTGACTCAAAGAAGAGAAAGAGGAAGAAAGGGGTGGGGAAGGAATGGACAAGACGGGGGAGGAGTCAGGGGAGAAGAAATATTTTCAAATGCCTGAGGAAAAGCCTAGAGTGTGATTCACACCTGCAGTCCAGCACCCCAGGCTGTGAGACAAGGCCTTCCCAGCACAGGGAACTCAGTGCCAGCCTTGTCTACAGAATGACACCCTGTCTCAAAACAAAAAAAAATCACTAAGAAAATGTTCCATAAATACTACTTCCTCCCCGCAACAGCCTCAGCCCTGTAAGGCCTCAAAGGCCTGTTGCTAAGTAACAGTAAACAAGCGACTGACTTTTCATCTCTAAAAGCTAAATACTGAACTGAACTGTGAAGTTTGTGCCCGGTTTCACATCTTCTTAAAAATCTGAAATAGGTGGTTGAGGAGAAGGCACAATGGTACCTGCTGCTCTTCAGAGGCCTTGGGTTTGATTTCCAGCTCTTGGCTCCTAACTGTCTAGAATTCCAATCCAGCGGATCCAGCACCCTCTTCTGACTCTGTGGGCACCAGGCACACGCATGGCACACAAACATACAGGAGGGCAAAACACTCTACACATAAACAAGCAAATAAATAATAATCCAGGTGTGGTGGTACATTCCTTTAATCTCAGCTCTTGGGAGGCTAAGAAGGGAACTGGAGGCTAGCCTGGGCTACATAGTGAATTCCAGAAAAGCCAGGGCTACACAATGAGACCCTGCTGCAAAAAAAAAAAAGAAAGAAAGAAAGAAAAAAAGAATAAATATAAATCTGAAATAGGCAACAAAACTTAAATCTTGTTAGAACATAAAGAGGGAATAACAAAGGTTTGCAACATTATGCTAATACCAAACCATGATAGGCGTCACTAATAATTACCAGCAGAGCTAAACATGTAGTCGGTGGTAGAGTGCTTGCCTAGCTGCAATTCTTAGGACCACAAAAAAAGTTAACAATAACAAGTCTCGGTTATTAATTTTGATTCAAAACTGTTAGTCCCGAGGAGAATTCAAATGTGTGAAATAAAAACTAGACACAGGGTTCACTGCAGTGTCACAAGGACGCATAGTTCATACAGGCTACCTCCTGGCACACAGAAATGCTTCATTAACTCACACTGTGATCGCACCAATTAGATGGTTCTCTCCTGGGTGCTAAAAATAAAATAAAATTTTAAAGCCATATCATACTTTTCACCTCGAAAGCAAAAGAACAGAAAATCATTTGGTTAACATCTTTGAAAAAATACAAAATCTAACATCAAACCCTAATAGTACTTTATCAGGAACACTAGTGAGCAAAAAGGGACAGAGGCACTTCTGCTGGAATCCAGAAGACACAAAAGTCCCATCCACCTTTTTAAAATAATTTTTTTAATTTTATTTTTATTAGATTATTTATTTTATGTGTATGAGTGTGTAGGTACATCAGGCATCAGGTCCCCTAAAACTGGAGTTACAGAGAGTTGGGAGTGGCCATATGGGTTCCAGGATCCAAACCTGGTCCTCTCTGCAAGAGCATCAAGGGTTCTTAATCCCCCGTCACTCTCCACCCCCGCCCATCAATTTCAATACCAACTCCGAGGTCTTAGGCAATACCAGGGAAAGATGCACTTCCTATTTATCAAACATCTCAATGGTGTTTACTGTGTATCAAACACTGCCTTACCCATTTCAAACATCAAATCATTTATCTCACATAACATTCGTGGTGGCTATTCTTAGTAGTCAACTTGACTACATCTAGAATGACCTACAACCCAGAAATAGAGGGCACACCTGTGAGATACACATGCTGTTTGGCTTGGTTTGAAGTTGAGACCTTTGAGGTGGGAAGACACACACCTTTGATCTGGATCTTGAGGCAGAAAGATACACCTTAATTCTGGGCCACACCTTGATCTGGAGGCCTACATAGGACGTGAAGGACAGTTTTGCCGAGTGTCTGTTAGTTCTCACCTCCCTAGCAAGTCCATTCCTTTGCTGGCATTAGAACCCACTTCTTCAGGATTCCAGCCATCTTCTGAAGACCAGCCGAGACATGCAGCCTTGTGGACTGAACAACTACTGGATTCTTGAATTTTCCATTCATAGCCTGCCATTCTTTGATTACCTGGACCACAGCCTGTAAGTCATTCAATAAACCCCCGTTATATATGGGGGCAGGGAGACTCATTCTAGAAGTTCTGTTTCTCTAGAAAATCCTGCTACAACATTCACCACTGTGCTATTGGGGCAGGGGGTGTCAAACTCTCCTAACCCTAACAGAACCCATGATACAAGAGTTTATAGCTGAAAAGGCAGAAGGACGGTCCACATTAACCAGCAAATACTGACTTATTACACTGTCCTCAGAGCATGAACTGAAAGATTGAGAAACACTTGAGTTGGTTTGTCTGTAAAAGAGATAACAGTCAATTCCAAGTCCCAGATCTGAAAAAAGCAAATACTGATGTTAATGTCACATTGTCTAAGTTGGAAAAAAATATGCCTTGAAATATAGGGTTCCTTGAAGCAGTCCTATGTCCATACTCATAAACTACCTAACAAGGGGCTAGAGGGCTGGGAAGCTGTCACACTTGAACAGTGTGAATCAGGGAAACGTAAGTATATCTAAAATGTTTAAAGTAACATCAATAAGATTAAAATGCTGCACTGCTACAGTGTCATCAAGAAATTTCATTTACAATCTTACATCAAAGGTCTACTACACGTAGCAAGCTATAACTAGCTACTGTTTCACTGGGCTATTATCAAATGTTTCGGTTTCAATAGCCGAGCTCTATCTGGAGGCTTTAGGGATGCTGTGTCTCTGAACTCTGCTGCTGAGAAGCAGGCAGTATAGAAAGGCAGATACTGCCTTGAGGCAACTGTGATAGAATGCCCTCTTTACAGTCTGCAGTTAGGTTATTATCCATGATAAATTGATAACCATTCATTAACTTTGAGAGCAATAGACAACTGGCAGGCTATTTCATGCCTCAAAGGATTTATGGCAAAAGTGACAGGTGACTTTGAATCCAGAAAATAAAACAGGTTCTTGAAAAATGTTACTTCTATGCAAAGTAAACTTGGAAGCAGATATGGGTATTTTCTGATGGTAAAAAGCAAAGGTCATGCTTTTATAACATCAGTGATAAGAGCATTAACATAAGTACCATTAGTCTGTCAATCAAATAGATAAATAAATATTCATATAAATTTATATATATGAGCCAGTCACTTACGATACATCCTGATCTACAGCCCACACTAGATCATAAGAGACAGCCATTGTACAAACACTACACCAGTGACCTGCACTAACACAGGCCACAGTTTATAAGGGAATTACTTCTCTCTCTGCATCTGTTCCCAAACTGATCTGCATCTAAGGCTTCCATTATCACCAGCTCTCCAGTGTCCACCTTCTCCAGAAAAATGCCTCTCCTGGGTCCCCATTTTTCTACAGCCTGGCTATTTAGTGTCACCTCCATCACTTTTAAAACCTATCAAATTGGCTCCCTAGTTCAGATAAATAAGACTCCATATTAGGCCAAGTTAGTTGTTTAGCTCCCGTGAAGGGCAGTCAAGTCTGAGCACCACTGCACTTCTGGGTCGTCAGCCTGGCATCTCCTAGGAACCCATCTGAATATCGCTCAACTGCTCCTGCTTCTCAGGAAGGCAAATCATTTTCTCCCCTGTGCTATCTGACCACAGCAGCTGGAGGCAATCCTTCACAGCATCCACAATATGGCTAATAAATGCCCCCATTAAAATACGTCGCCCTTTGCTGTGAAGAATGACCCACCCGTAAGACTTCTTTATTTTTCTGCTTTTATATCCAAAGTACCCACAACGAGGTAACATTGAGGGTGTGTATCAGCCAAAAGCCAGAGAGTTTTGTAGTAAAGTCTTAGGAACAAGCCAGGTAGTGGTAGCATGTGCCTTTAATGCAAACACTCCAGAGGCAGAGGTAGGCTGGTCTCCTGAGTTCCAGGCCAGCCTGGTCTACAGAGAGAGTTTCAAAAGAACAAAGGTTGTTACACAGAGAAGCCCTGTCCTGAAAATAAAAAAAAAAAAAAAAAAAAAAAAAATTACAAGATCAGAAGCTGGGAGGCAGGCTCAATGACTCCCCATGAAGGACGGCACACAGATATGGAAAGGGCTCTTAGCACTGACCTCCATCTCAGGGCTCAGGATGCACCAAGCCGATGTAAGCCTGGCCCTACGTGGGATCAAACAGTCCTCCAAAACTACATCCTCAAAGGAGATCAAAGTTAAGTTCTTACTTTATAATCTGTAAAATGCAATCAGAATAAGTGCTACAGGAGGCTAATAGCACAGGCTTATAAATGGTAAAAGATGATTCTAGTTATAAATTTTGAAAACAATTTATTAATGAAATACACTGATTGCTTACTCAATTTTTCCAGTCAACATTTTTACAAATTCATTTCTTAGATCATTTACACATTCTTTGAGCAACTTCATTATAATTACTATTATTATTAATGTACTGTGCAGGAGTGAAGGACATTTTTCAAATTATGGAAATATTAAGATAAGTTATTATAAAATAAAGATATTTCCATATCTAGAAAAAGAATTTAAGTTCTTGCATGCATTCTTACTACAGCAACCTCATCATTTCTTACAGTGTTTGTTTGTTTGTTTGTTTTTGGGACAAGGTATCATATAGCCCAGGTTGGCTTTGAACTACCTATGTAGCCTAGGAGGCCTTCACCTCCCAAGTGGTGCCACCATGCACAGTGTCATGACCAGCTGTGGATCACACCCAGAGCCTCATGCAATGTAGGCGAGCATTCTACCAGCTAAGCTACTCTTCAGCCCCTTATACGAACATTTTCAACAACAGAATTCATACCCATACTGCACAGCTCTTGGCACCTCAGGCTACCACTGGCCATGGTTATCTTTAAATTAAAAGAAAAAATCCCCCTTAGATAATTTATATATACACAGAATTTATAACATATATGTACTTTTAAAATAATTTACATTTACATATTATAAATATATATAAATTATGAACAAAACAATTTGAACAGTATCTTTAGGTCTCTATTTCCTAGTAACTTCAAGAAAGAAGCCTCAGAGACTCCGTTAGTGCTTTGGTTAATTTAAAAATTTTTAATTGGCATATCCCTAGTTTGTGCTGATTTTACAAGTGTTTAAAATAATTACTGGGATTAAGCCTCCCTTCTTGTATATAGTTTTAATTAGCTAAGCAAATCCCTTTCTATTTGCATTCAGCAGTACAAAGACACTTCAAACCAGCACGTCACAATTACTGGAAACTCCTAATTACTAAGTATAAATTTAATATGTTTCTTCCATGCCTTAGTGAATACTAACCAGGCTAAACGCCAGCCATTATCAGGCTATCGACTAAATGCCATGATGACCTGGAGTCTTGTACATATCTGGAGGAAAGACAAGCATGAGAGAGAAGGGAGCCATGTTCCAAAGTGTGTAAGGTAACACATGAAAAGCAAAGGTTCTGAAGAGTGTGAGAATGTGTGGCAAGCTCCAAGTTCATCTTACATTTCCCAAGTGTCAGGAGCTAAGAATCTGATTTCCTTTTCAAAGAAAGTTAATTCAAGCATTTATTCTGTAACTGAAAAGCTATCTGTCTCTTTGTGATAAAAGATATGATACTCCTAGTAAGTCATCTGAGTAAATGCTGTTCCAGGCACTGGGTGGGAAGAAGTGGTTAACGGAAGCAGGAGTCTGAATGTAACTGGGCTCTATAATCTCACAAGGAGTGGCACTATTGGGAGGTGTGGTTTGTAGAGGTGGATATGGCCTTGTTAGAAAGTGTGTCACTATGAGGGTGGGCTTTGAGATTTCTTATGCTCAGGATATTTTCCAATGTCTCAGTCAACTAACTTCCTATTGCCTGCAAGATGTAGGACTCTGAGCTACTACTCCAGCACCATGTCTGCCTGCATGCTGCCACGCACCCCATCATGATGGTGATGGACTGAACCTCTAAAATGGCAAGTGAGCCCCCAATTAAATGTTCTTTACAAGAGTTGCTGTTGTTATGATGTCTCTTCACAGCCAAGACAATGGAGAAAGTCACAAAATGCAGATATGTTAAAGTCTACAATAAGGTCTGGGGGTGTGGCTCAGTGGCAGAGCACCTGCCCAGCATGCATGAGGCTCTGAGTTTCTCTAGCACTGACCCCACCTACCCTACTCCAAAAAAGAATTTGTAATTCATTATAAAAACTCAGGACAGAAGTGATTTTAGCAAAATGGCTTATTAGAGGTACCTGATGAACTTCCTTGAACAAAAGACCAAAGGAAACTGAGAGCCGTTTTACTGTTTGAGTAAGAGCTGACAGCGTGTGATGGAAAGGTGGCAATGACCTTGCAGAGAAACACAATGGCCATGTAAAGAATGGGACTAAGTACATACTGCCCCATCTCTTGAGGGCAACCTTGAACCAAGGACTTGCCTCAGAGAAAGGCAAGCAGAAGGCCCCAGACATTCCCACCGACATACACGCTGTTGAAGACACAATCACCCTCAGACTGTGGGCCCAATCTGGGAAGCTCCAAGGATCCCACTCCATTGCAAGGCACAGGGAAAACAGACCAATCCACAGAGTAACCAGCCTTACCCAGGTTCCCCCCATCCTGGGCCACCTTGAGACCCATCTACCTAGAGTGTTGGAAGAAGTGGACCAGCTACTTGGTAAACCTGGGCCAGCAAACCTAAACCCTGAAACTAGCCATGGAACCCTGACTACTCCACAACGACTCTGGTGTCCTGATACAAGAGACAAGCCCCTCTGGACAGTTGGTTTGCAGAAGACTCCAGAAAGGGGTTTTCCTGCTGACTCAGGAAGTAGCCCATGACTGCCCGCTCATGTACTGTCCTGGAAAGGGACCAAACAGGACACTATGAGAAGTCTGGTCCACAGAATCTTCATAACCCAGCCTACCCTCTAACATCACTGGTAGGATACCACAGAATAGATGAGAAAATCTAGAATACAACCTTAAAGTTTTGAGCCAAAATTAAATCTAGAAAACCTACACAGACCAGTCATGAGCGTCAAGACTGAATAAATGAAAGGTCCCTCACAAAGAAAAGGCCAAGAGTTGGTGGCTTCACTGCAAAATGTTACCAGTCTGTCAAAGAGGAACCAAGGCCAGTTCTTTCCAATTACTCCAAACAACTGAGACTATAAGAACCCCAAAATCATTTCTGCAAAGCTGACACTGCTCAGATACCAAAACTAAGAAGGTCACGAGAACACTAGACCCACGTTTGTCACAAACACAGACGCAAAATGTCCTCCACAAAATACCAGCAAACCCAACCCAGCAAACCAAACAGCACATCAGAAAGACTGTGCGTGATCTCCAACAGTCACGTATAGTGTTGCACACCTGTAACCCCACTTAGGAGGCAGAGCCAAGAGAGTCACTATAAGTTCAAAGCCAGCCTGGTCTACACCGTAAGTTCCAAGCCATTCAGTGCTAAAAACTGAGTCCCGTTTCAAAAAAAAAAAAAATTACACATGATCCTTTTATGGTTTTATCCTATAATGCAAATGCTTCTGCATAGATAAATTAATAAATATAATACTTATATCAATAATATGGAGGACAAAAAACCTAAACTATCTTGCTTGATCGTCGCCAAGATATGCAGAAAGCATCCAATAAAATTGAGGAAAATAAAAGGAGCCTCCATCACATAACAAGGTTATGAAGGCTGCAAACCCACAGGAAACAAGATGCTGAAGAAAAAGAGGAAATGGTCTAGAAGTGGTTCCTCCAAGGTCAGGAGGAGAAAAGAATGTCTGCACCAGGACCGCAAATCTTAGCCAGAGCAATGATGTGAGAGACAATAATAAGGAAAGAGGAGCTAACCTATCCCAATTCTCAGACACAGTGGATTTACATACAGAAAACACTGTTAGAACTAAGGGGCTGAAGAGGTGGCACCGTGCTTAGGAGGACCTGTTCTTGCAGAGGACCTGAGTTTGAGTCCCAAAACCCACACCTGAGGTTCCAGCCCACGGGGATACAATGTCTCTGGCCTCCAAGTGAATCGGTACTAACAAGCACAAACCTACAGAGAGACACACACGCAAACATATGATTTAAAATAAGAATTTTAAAAGTCAGAACTAAAAAATGCAATAAAGCTACTGGATCTAACATGCAAAGCTGAGCTTTGGGCTCCAGGAGATTGCTCAGTATGTAAACAAGAGGACTTGGGTTCAAATCTCCAGTACCCACGTAGAGCTGGGTATAGCCATGTGTGTCTGTAACCCCAGAGCTGGAGGTAGAGATGAGAAGATCCTGGCAGATCACTGGCCAACCAGACTAACCAAAGCAGTGAGCTTAGGGTTTAGTGACAAGCCTTGTCTAAAAGTTATCTTCTGTCCTACGCACACACTCCTTAGAACATGGGTATAAGCACAGGCACACACATACACACACACATACACACACACACACATACACACACACATACACAACATACACAATCACATATACACACACATACACACATATATACACATACACACATATACGCACACATACACTACACACACATATATACACATACACACATATACGCACACATACACACATATACACACACATATACACACACACATATATACACATACACAAACATATACACACATACACACATATATACACATACACACATATACACACACATACAAACATACACACACATACACATATACACACACACACACACACACACCAACACAAAGTGTTAGTTGAAATTAAAAAAAGAAAAACAGGAATAGAATCAGCCATTTCTCGGGGGAATATGTAAGAAGATGCAGGAACACATGAAAAATTGCTCAGCATCTCTAATTATCAAAGTAATACAAGTCAACACCATAATGAGAGCTGACTCCAGTAATAATGACCATTATACAAAATACAAAAAGTAAAAATTCAAGGAGAATAGTGGAGAAGATGTCTCCTTCACGGCTGGGGTGCTGGAAAATAAATACAAGGTTCTTCAAAAGTTAAACATGGAAGCTGCCATAAGGAACCTACCACCTTGAGAGATGCACCCAAAGGTCATTCTCAGTTTTGGAAAGCCCTCACACCCTCACCCGTGGTTTGTGTACCACTGATCACAATCAGCCAAGGAGCCCAAAAATCTAACCGAGAAAACAGTAGATGTACACAAACGAGCACTACTCGCCAAAGAAAAATAAGAGAATGGAATCCTGTCGGTTGGGGCAACAGTTGGAAAAAAGGGCCAGAGACAGAAACAAACATGGCATCCTCTCACTCACCCTAAAATAATGACCCCACAGAAATACAAAAGAGGTCATTCCACCAGAAGAAGGATGTGGGGAAAGGGTCAGAGACAGGACAAGATCAGACACCAAAATGCAGGAAGCAGAAGATGCTGTGCCACCGCACAGCAGGGTGTGTTACGTTTCAGAGCCGTGTAGTGTGTGTAGTGTGTTCCATGAAGCTACTGGAGTTCAAAGTACACAAAGAAATGATACCTGTTTAAGAGGAAAATGTTAACTACTCTAATTCAGTTGGTCATTATATATTGCATAAATGTATCAAATGATCACAATTATTAGGTTTATCCATATGAATTACAAAAGGCAGCCTGAAAAAAAAAATGGTCACAATTAAGGAACCATGTAGCTGGAAATCTGGCCTGGCTTGCCTCTAGGTTGAGATGAGAGGGTCAGCTCTCCACTACAGAACCATTGCAGCATAACAACGGAGACGTGATAACTGTGTAGTGTGATAGTAAACTAGAGCCTAGGTGGAAGAAAAGAATGCAAATAAAACCTCATCAGAACAACAGACAAACAGACAAGTCAACAGATGAAGACTGCTGTGTGATGAGGCTGGGGTAAGACCTCATCAGAACAACAGACAGACAAGTCAACAGATGAAGACTGCTGTGTGATGAGGCTGGGGTAAGACCTCATCAGAACAACAGACAAACAGACAAGTCAATAGATGAAGACTGCTGTGTGATGAGGCTGGGGGTTGGCTCAGTAGTAGAATGCTTGCCCAGCACGCATAAGGCTCTGGGATTGATTCCATCACTGTGAAAAAGAAAGATAAAAATCATCTAGGTGCGGTGGTACAAACATGATCCCAGAACTTAGGAAGTAGACATAGGAAGGCTGGGCAGGACTGCTGTGAGGCCGGCCTAAGCTAAACGCTGAGCGCCAAGCAAGGATTGACAGCAAGACCCTGGAGAGAACGGGAGGGAGACGAGGAGGGCAAGGAAGTCGGAAACCAAACATCCTTGTTCTTAGAAAATACATGCTCAGTGGGCAAAGTGCTGACCACTCCCGCGTGAGGACATGAGTTCTATCCCCAGGTCCTACATTAAAAAGTTGGAGGCTATGCCACTCACTTGCAATGCTGGGATGTGGACAAGGAGGCCCCTAGCATTCACTGTCCAACCAGCTCTGCTTAACTGGTAAGCCCCAGGCCCAAGTGAAAGACCCTATCTCAGAATAAAAAGACAAAGTAGACATGTGCATGTGCGTGTGCATGTGTGTGTACACGCATTGCATGTGTGTGTGCATGCATGTGCATGTGCGTGCCTGTATGTATATGTCTCTGTGTGTATATGTCTGTCTCTGTGTGTATGTGTGAATGTGTGCATGCAGGTATGTGCACATGCATGTGTGTGCATGTGTGTGAGCATGCATTATGTTCATGCATGTGTGTATGCCTGTGTGTGCATTGTGTGCCTGTATGTGTATGTCTCTGTGTGTATGCATGTGTATGCATGTGTGCACATGCATGCGTTTGCACATGTGCGTGTGCATGCGTGTGTGTTCATGTGTGTCTGTATGTGTATGTCTCTGTGTATGTGTGCGTGTATGCGTGTGTGTTTGTGTATGCACGTGCATGCATGCACTCATGCACACACATGAATATATATCACAATATACCCACAAGGAAAGAAAGAGCTGGGAGACTGGAAGAGAGAAGGAATGCTGAGCACAGCTGCTCAGGCCTATAATTCCAATACTCAAGGGCGGAGACAGGAACAAGAGTTCAAGGCCAGCTTCACCTACATTCAAGGTTTACCCAGTCAGTGTAAGATTCTGGGGAAGGAGAAGGGAAGGAGAGAAGGAAGGAAAAAACACACTCAGCTATTAGGTGAAGGAATCTTACATATGCAGCCTAGCTTTAAAACGATTCAAAAAACAAACGTGTGTACATAATAGCAATTAAACATGGTAAAGCTCATGTGGAAAATGCCAACTTTTGCTAAATTTGGATAAAGGAAAACTTCTCTGTACTTTGAACTTTCCTATAATTTTGAGATTATCCCAAAATAAAGCTTCTTGTAAAAAAAAAAAAAAAAAGTTAGCCAATTATAAAACATACTTAAAAAAGAAAATGCATTTACAATGAACCTTTAATTTCACTATAACTAGCAAACTAACAAAATACTTTCCAGTGAAAAGATCCAAAAGTTGCTATGATATGAAGCACAGATAATACCTTATGAGTGCATTAAAGCTTACGAGAGCAGAGCAATTATGGCTGGTGCTCTGTTTATTGTTCTGCTTGAGTTTCATTCTGGCTCATCAGGGATCCCCTGGGTAAGATGAAAACACTCTATCTCTTATCTATAAATAGACTGTTAGATCCAAACTGAAAGAAGAAGCTCCATAAATATGCAGGAAGCGTGTTCCTCAAGCCAACTGGATTAAGAACTGCAGAAGTATCAGATTTGGATGCTAATTAACAAGAAGCAAAAGTCAGCTACAGGCAGTGGAGGACAGCCGACCCAGGGATGCCATGATGCTGTGACGATTTATAAAATATCTAAGTATTCAGCCAAAACACTGGACTGTGGTTCACTAGTGAATCCCATGATCTTTCAATTTGTTTTTATGGGCCAAAAATAAATCAAAGATCAATTGTAATGTGGGTAGTCTCATGTAATACTGACTCACTCTGCTACAAAGTTACTTAAATGGAAGGCTCCAGATGGGACAACCTAAAAGTTCCAAGGAAACCCAAGGTTGTTCTCCATGCTCAGCAGGCAGGAGAGGTCCAGGCAGTGAAGGTACAGATGTCCAGGAAAGTGTAGTATTGAACAAGACAGTTCAAGAACGGGGAGGAAGGAACCACGGAGGCCACGGAAACCAAAGCCACGAAAAATGGGCTGCAACCAAAAGGCTCATAAGAGCACACATGTAAAATGGCAGAGCCACGGTGGAAATGAGTGACACTACCTCATAGGATTGAACAAGGGATGCCTACAAGACCCCAAGATCTCAATCCTAGATGCACACACAGGAAATAACCCCAGCAATGTCCACAGCACAAGTTTATATGTCAATGTTCAGAGCAACAATATTCACAAAAGCCACACATCATGGTACATAAAATAAGCCAGACGCGGAAGAACAAATGTTTAATTCCATGTGCATAAAATAATTGAAAAGGACAAATTCATAGAGACAGATGCAGACAGAAGCTGGCAGGGACTGGGGGAAGGGAGGGTGAGCTACAGCCCGTCAGTTATAAATAAGGATATAGTGTACAAATTTTCAACAACAAAAAATAAATAAAAATTTAGGTTCATAAAAAGATTCGTTTGTTTGTGATGAAAATTTTGGGAAACAGTGAATATGGCTGCATAACACTGAATGCAATTAATGTCACTGAATTGCATACTTAAAATGAGTAAAATGGCAAACCTTGTGCTACTTCAGTAGAAAAAATATTTAAAGAGCAATAAGCTAATATAAGGGCACCCAAGAAAATGGAGGACATATGTCAAGAGTAAGAAGGTATTTGCTGTTACCATGGTAACAACTACTGTGATTGAAGTAGGTGAACAATAAAGGTAGAAAAAGGACTTTGAGTCAGTAACTTTGAGTGGATCCACATGATGATACCGACAGCTGAGAGACATGTAAGGACTGCATGTGTAGGGGGCTTGTAAGACACAGTCCTAGAGCTTTCATCAGAAATGCAAGACAGTGTTACCATCATCCCAAAAAAGATGGCTTCCCAGCTAGGTGACATCAAGAAACCACACGTTTGGACTGTTACAAAGACACCAAACAAAGCTATCTACGAAATGCACACAGAGGACTAGCCAATGGCTCCATGGAGTATTTCTAACAGGCAAGCATTATATGCTACCTAACACAAAACCTCCAAAACAATGTTCTCTTCATTGCAACTGTACTAGATCCCGCTACAACTCACTGTAATTGTACTAAATAACACTAGACTGTTTGCTGGAAGGTGGCTAATTTTGTTATATAAATTTCACTCTAATGAAAAAATTTCTAATAAATTAATCAACTATAATGCACCATTCCACCACTGGACCCACCAGATGTGAACAAGCAAAAAGAAGACAATTGGAGAATTTTAAGTACTGAATGGACGCTTACCCGTACTATAGAACTGCTGTAGCTAAGCACTGTGACACACGCCTATGTCCCCAGCAACAAAAAAAAAGGAAGGACAAAAGGGTCCTTAAAAAGAATTCTATCTAGAGCAGGCCATAGTGACGCATGCCTTTAATCCCAGCACTTGAAAAGCAGAGGTGAGCAGATCTCTGCCTTTGAAGCCAGCCTGGGCTACAAAGTAAGTTCCAGGACAGCCAGGGCAACAGAGAGAAACCCTGTCTCAAAAACTCAAAACCAAATAAACAAAGTATTCTATCGCATGAATACTGCACGCTGTAAAGAGCAGTTGAAATGCACATGTTATTAATATCCTAGAACACATATATTGTTAATGGTTTGCTGGTTCTGAGTTAATGCTCTCCTATCCAGGGCCTCTAGAGACACACAAGTTTGATGCCAGCACACACTGACCACACTAGCATTCCAGGCAATGCCCAATCCCAGATAGACGGAGAATGGAGAAGACCGAGAGGTGCACACATTACAAGTCTCAGAAGTGTGCCTAGCTGACCACCACAGACAAGATGAGCTCTAGAACAACCTTTGTCCTTCTGACTGACAGCCATCCAGCTGGAATCAGAGGAGACAGAAATAAGGAAACCTGATGTTCTCGGGCACCAGCTCCCTGAATGAACTGTAGCGCACCCAACTCATCTATCTCATGGATGACAGTGGCAACAGGCAACGCCACCTCCAGGACTCCAGTCCTATCAGCATCTGGGAAGCTGAGGTAAGAAGATCAGAAGCTCAAAACCACCCTTCCCTACACAGTCAATTCCAGCCAGCCTGGGCTCACGAGATTCTGTCTCAAAAACTAATAAATAAATAGCTATTATTAATTATCTTAATTGCAACAAAACTGGGGGTTAATTAAGTCCACAACAAATGCACATTTGGGGGCGGGGGAGACACGTAAAATGACTAATGCTTTGGATAGCTTCTTAAAATGAATGGAGGCAGGAAGAGTGCCACACAGTGCAGCTAATAATGAATGCATGGTTCTGTTGGGGTATAGTTTAGGTGCATCTCAAGGCTTCACATACTGAAACATAAGCCTCAGTTGAGGTATTGAGAGGGTGGAAACTTAATCCAGCCCTGATGTTCACAGGTGAGGCCTTTAGAATGTGCAGGAGTAGATGGACATTAGAAGAGTCCCACTGACTGAATCCTGGTGAGTTTCTAAGACAAGAAGCAGAGATGGACACATAAACACTCTGTCTCCAGAGTCACAGTATGATGCTCTGCACTGAATCAGCAGCTACAGCATCAGCAGAGTCACAGTATGCCCTGAAATGCCTTTCTTGCTAAGGAATCACCAGATGTGACCCCTAGCCTCTCCAGAACCATGAGGCAAAACAGATTCTTCCATAGATTACCTGCTTTGAGGTATGATATAATTAGCAACAGAAAATGGATTAACACAAATAATTATTTTTAATTCTAGGAGGTCCTGTATGACTTCTATTCTTGGCTAATAAACTTTTCCATTTCCTTTAAGTGCCCAGGTCGAATCCTAGCTACACGCCTCCTGGCATGGTGCCAAGAAGCCAGCTATCGCAAAGTCCCAGACCTCCTGCTCCTTAGGATGTGACATCTT
This sequence comes from Phyllotis vaccarum, assembly GCA_033318265.1. NCBI lineage: Eukaryota > Metazoa > Chordata > Mammalia > Rodentia > Cricetidae > Phyllotis > Phyllotis vaccarum. Next base: position 15,625,297 of record JARWLC010000017.1, on the reverse strand, counting down.
CACCAACCCAGACTCTTCTGCCCATTCCCCCACCCATCCTACCCCTAAGCAATTATGTGCCTGAGAGTAATTATAACCTCTGGACTTTCAAATGTCCAACAGTCACCTCATTTAACTGAGACTACATCCTCTCACAGACTACAAACTCTGTGAACCAGTGCTTCTTAGAACCCTGTCTTCTCTGGGATCTGTAGCCATCTCCTGGGAATCTCAGTGTTGGTTTGCTGGCTCTGCTCCTCCACACCTCCTTCTTTGAGGCTCACTGAGTCCCAGAATCAGCACACCTAATGTGCTAAGGTTGCATCAACTCTCGTGATGCCCACCATTACCAAAGCAACATATATCAAGGTGCTCAGCAGTCACTGACTGGGAGAAATATACAACATATGTTTAGCTGAAGAACACAGAGTCCAAAGTGTAAGCAGGAGCAGAAAGCAAACCTATCCAAGGGTAATGAGAGAAACATTACTAAAAACACACAGAGGAATAAAAGAGGAAAGAGACAGTGGGCACCAGCACTATACAGCAACTCAAAGAACTGCTGTCCCTGCAAACAGCCATACACTGATCTCTACAAGAAACAGTTGCACACAGGACTTTCCCAACAACAATGTATCTTTTATGGTAGCAAGATTTCTTCCAACACCATGATAACTATGTTCATATGCTTTCTAATGAGCCCATAACACAGGTCAACTTAAAGGCAATCACCTATATCTCTACCAGTACTGTTGTGGGATAATGTTCTTGTACACTGTAAAGATTTGCCACTCACTCCTATTGGTTTAATAAAATGCTGATTGGCCAGTGGCCAGGCAGGAAGTATAAGTGAGGTGACCAGACTAAGAGAATTCTGGAAAGAACAAAGGCAGAGAAGCAGTTGCCGTCTAGACACAGAGGAAGTAAGATGAGAATGCTGGACTGAGAAAAGGTACCAAGCCACGTAGCTAAACATAAATACGGATTATGGGTTAATTTAAGTGTAAGAGCTGGTTAGTAATAAGCTTGAGCTACTGGCTGAACATTTATAAGTAATATTAAGGCTCTGAGTCAATTATTTGGGAAGCAGCTGCTGGGAATTTGGGAGTTGTTGGTGGAACAGAAACTCCCAACTACACAGTATTTGGACTGTTTAAACATTTCACAACCTTGTAGAGCCAAGGATTCCAGTGACCTACATAAAGGGTCCGAAAATTGACCATTTTCCTTACAATCACCAATCTAAATTACCATCTGAACTTCCCAAGAAAAGACACACAAATTCTTCAGTTCCACAAGCTTGCTTATCTGAGTTGACCTAAGGGCACACTGAAGAACTGCTTTATTAAAACATATTTTCATGGCTAACATCACATCTAACTTCTTGTTATCAGAAATCTTCTGGATGAAAGAAGCCTTCTAATGAAGATCCCTAGGAAGAGGCATCTGAAGCTCAGCTTCAAAGCAACACACAAAAGAAACATGTCCAAATATAATGCCTTGGATTGTTTTTTCTTAAATACACATATCCACAGCTGGGCAGTGGTGGCACAGGACTTTAATCCCAGCACTCAGGAAAGAAGAGATCTGTGTGAGTTCAAAGCCAGTTTGGTCTATAAAATGAATTCCAGGACAGCCAAGAATACACAGAGAAACCCCTCTCAAAAATAAAACAACAACAAAAACAAAAACAAAAACAAAAACAAAAAAACACATGTACACATGCACATGCATGTCAATTAAATAAAGTTGGCTGAGATGTGCATACAAATTTAAGCCACCCAGGACTTGCTGTTTAATTCAATGTAGAAAGTGGTACATTTTCCATTAAAAGATGTGCCATGCTATCTAGCCAGATAAATTAATAAATGCCTATAACCCCAGTGTAGTGGAATTATGTAACATTGTAAACAATTGTCCTGCCTACTGGTTTAATGAAAGCGTTGATTGGCTGAAGGCAGACAGGAAGTGTGGGCAGGGCTACCAAACTAAGAAAACTCTGGGAACAGGAAGAACAGAGCAGAAATGCCACAGAGTTGCCAGATAAGGCAGAAAATGCAGAGGGTAGTTATGCTGCTCTGAGAAACGGTACCGAGCTGCATGGCTGAACAGGATAAGAATCATGGGTTAGTTTAAGGGTGAAGTTTCAGCAAGTTATGTGCCTGGGCCCCAGGTCAATCAGTGTACAATTAATATAAGTGTCTGTGTGTTTCAGAGGGACTGTGGGGCTGGGGCTGAAAGTCTAGGCCACCAGGCTAGACCAGAAAGTCTGGGCCAAGAGGCTAGGCTAGAAAGTCTAGGTCAGAAACCTCTTACAACACCCTAGCACTCAGGAAACTGAGGCAGGTGGATTGACACTTCCTGGCCTGAGCTACACACAGTGAGACCATTTCTCATGGGGCTCACAACTTGGTTGCTGTTAAAACAAGATATAAGGTATTTCTAGTCAACTGTCCTTTTGTAAATGAATCTTTGCCATTTCTTGATTTGGTAATTAATTCTGAAATAAATAAATGCATTCATGATATAATCCAAGCACCCAGGACACAGAAACGAGAGGACACATAGTTAAAGGTCAGCCCCTGCTCTGTGGCAAGTTTGAGGCTGAGATATATCAGACTTTCTCTGAAGCAAATAGATAAATACTAACAATACTCTAACAGTGTCAGAAGGTGACACACTGCACTCACATATGCACCCTGCTCTCTCCTAAAGACAGAACCTAATCATGCTTCATAGCCTGAGATACAAGGAAGGAAAACCTGGCTCAAGCCAGTTCTTCATTCATGGCTATGTAATTGAGATCACAACATAACAATCTTTCTAAGTTTCAAATCACCTCAAGTGTTAAACAGGGACAGAACAGCACTGACTTTATGACGTTGTTCAGCCCAGGCACTTCTGTTGAGCAATGGAGTGTGGATGCCAAAAGCCATGTAACAAGCCAAGTGTTCTGTGCATACCTACAATCCCTCTGAGGAGGGTGGAAATAGGATTCTGGAAGGTTGCTAGCCTAGATGAGAAAGCGTGAGTCCCAGATTCAGGGAGAGGTCCTCCCTCAAAGGAATAGACAAAGAGATTGAGGATGATGAGCAAAATCTTCTCGCTTCTGCACAGGCTATCAGCACACATGCACATACACATATATACATAAATAAAACAATTAAAACAGCTGAGGGTACAGTTAAGTGGAAAATGCTTGCCTGGGACATGCAAGACATGGTTCAAGCCCTTTTACCATACACACAGACACACAGGCACACACAAAAAAATTAAAACATACAAATAAGCAAAATATAGCATTCTTTCATGTAGTTGTAACCAGACAGTTCTCTCCTACTCACCAGTGCCCGAATAACCATTCAGAGGTTTAATTTAAATTGTAAATGCTCAGTCATTAGCTCAGGCTTGCTTCTAGCTAACTTTTACACTTAAATTAATCCATATTTCTATTAGCCCATGTATTGCCACATGGCTCATGGCTTGTTACCTCATTTTTACATGTCCTGCTTACTTAGTGGCTGACTGGCATCTCCTGACTCCACCTTTTCTCTTCCTAGCATTTTTAGTCTGGTCACCCTATCTATATTGACTGGCTACTGGGCAATCAGGATTTTATTAAATGAAATAAAGTGACAAATCTTTACAGTGTACAAGAGCATTATTCCACAACAGAAGTCATGAAATGGCTTCAACAATTAACATTTTTTACTTATTAAAATGTTTAAAAAGCCAGGGCTGGGGAAAGAGCTCAAGCAGTAAATTGCTTGTTCTGAGGACCTGAGTTCAGTCCTCAGGTCCCACCTAAAAAAAAAAAAAAAAAAAAAAAAAAAATAGCAAAGGGATGTATTCTTGTGCACCCATCACTAGAGAGGCAGCAACACACAGATCCCTGGACTCACTGGCCATGCAGAATTGCATAACACACACACACACACACTAGCACACTCCAGTTCAAAAGCCCTGTCATGGTACAATTGTAAACATCTATATATTCTAAAAAGAAGGGGAAAACTAGACTGTCTGGTCTAACTATGGCTGTCACCCCACAGTTCTCTGGCCCATATTGAGTTCAAACACAAACCTTCCCTTTTACCTCATATTAACAACCTCAGTAGGCTCCTCAACTTTCACTGAGAGGTACCAGAGCCCACACTTTCACGTTCTAGGGCACAGTTTAGATATGGTTTAACTGTGTCACCCAAAGCTTCCAGTGTTAGGAGGTTAGACCTAAATGTGGCAATATTATATGGTGATAGAACATTAAAGATGAAGGAGCTGGTGAGAAGCAAGGAGGCCACTATAGATAATGCCCTTAGAACATGAGGTAGCTTTCATGGGACCCCTGCCTGGTCCCTTCTCATTGGGCTCCAGCTTCATGTGATGCCTGGCTCTTCCATTAACACCATGATGCCTTCCCAATTATTCAACCGCCCCTCCTGTGGTGATTTGAAAGAAAATGGCCCCCAAAGCGAGTGGCATTATTAGGAGGTGTGGCCTTGTTGGAGGAAGTGTGTCTCTGTGAGGGTAGGCTTTGAGGGCTTTTTCTCAAGCTTCCCTCAGCATGAGTTAGTCAACTTCCTGTTGCCTCTGAGTCAAGATGTGAACGTCTCAGCTCCAGCACATGTGCCTGCATGCCACCATGCTCCCTGCTGGAGTAAGAAATTTCTAGCCCAGCCTAGCCCCACAGTCTAAATGAGTCTCTCTTGCCTGCATCCTGATCTAGCCCAAGGTTCAGACCCACAGCCCTGCTTGGTCCCAAATAATCACATAAAGGCTTATATTAATTGTATGCTGTTCAGCCTATGGCTCAGGCTTACTACTAGCCAGCTCTCACATCTTAACCCATTTCTATTCATCTATGCCTTGCCACATGGCTTGTGGCTTACCTGTACTCCATTACATCTTACTTCTTGGGTAGCTGCGTCTCTCGTGACTCCGCCCTCCTTTCCCAGTATCTATGCTTGGACTTCCCACCTGCTTCTACACTGTTCTGCCATAGGCCAAAAACAACTCCTTTATTATCCAATGGTATTCACAGCATACACAAAGACATTCCACATCAGCCTGCCATGAAACCTCTGAACTATAGGCAACCACCCTAATTAAATGTTCTCTTTATAAGAATTGCCACAGTCATGGTGTCTCTTCACAACAACAGAAACCCAAACTATGACACTTCCCCTCCCAAAAGCCTCACCAGAGAACAATGATGTAGGCCACACTTGGAACTTCAACCGTCAAAACTATACGCTAAATAAAACTTCTTTCATTTATAATTGCCAAACCTCATAGCCTTAACTAGGGTTACTATTGCTGTGATGAAATACCAGGGCCAAAAGAAAGTTGGGGAGGAAAAGGTTTATTTGTCTTACACTTCCACATCATAGTCCATCACTGAAGGAAGTCAGGATATGAACTCAAGGCAGGAACCTAGAGGCAGGAACTGACGCAGAGGCCATGGAGGGGTGCTGCTTACTGGTTTGCTCATCATGGCTTTCTCTGCTTGCTTTCTTATAGAACCCAGGACCACCTGCCCAGGGATGGCACCACCCACAGTGGGCTGGGCCCTCTCCCATCAATTGCTAATTAAGAAAATGCCCTATAAGCTTGCGTCCAGCCAGATCTTAAGAAGGCATTTTCTCACTTAGGGTTCCCTCCTTTCAGATGACGGTAGCCTATGTCAGGTTGACATAAACCATTACCCAACCTCATGTTTTTCATTATACAAAACAGAAAGCAGATTAACACAAGCAGCTACTCAATATTACTACAGAGATTTTAACTAAGAGCGGCCAGCCCATGAACTAATAGCCATATAATTTTGGCCAGTGAAATTAAGGCAGCAAGGGCTTATAGAGATAGTAAATGGGTAAAGGGCTTGCCTTGCAAGCCTCAGGACCTGAATCCAATCCCCAGCTCCCAAATAAAAAGGCACAGTATGGTGGCCTGTGCTTGTGACTCTAACATCGGTCTCACTGCCAGACCCTGTCTCAAAAAACAAAGGGGTAGGAGTTGGATGAGGTGGCACATGCCTTTAATCCCAGCACTCAGGAGACAGGTGGATCTTTGTGGTCTCTAGTGGGTTCCAAACCTGCCATTTAGTGAGATCTCCCCCCCACACAACACGCACATACACCCCACCCCACCCCAGACCCACACAAAAACAAGGTGACTGGTACCTGAAGACAACTGAGACTGCCCTCTGACAGGCACACACACGTGCACACACAACACAACACAACATACTCACACAACACACATACAACACAACATACAAACTAAACCAAGTTGTTTCAGGGCTTTGTGGACACAACAGTTTAAACTATGGTGGGAAACAAGAATTCGTCTCAAGAAATGAAAGCCACGTACTTCTCAGCAAAGCAGATACCAACTAAGATCTTGGAATCAGCAGTCAGGGACAGAAGGTAGAACATCAGACCTCAGAAAGACACGGACCAAAGCACTGAGGGTCCCAAGAGTTTCTAAGCACAAGCAGTTTTCCCAAGGGTTCATAAAACTAGAGAACCTACATGGCTCTCTTCTCACTTAGTTGTCCTGGCCCATACCACGGGGTTGCTGAAGACTTGGGAAAGGTTCACTCTTCCTAAAAACAGAACTAATTTTCAACTGTACCCAGGTGAGTCTGTTTTCAAATTTTTTTTTAAGCTACCAAGGTTAATGTGATCAAAAGAGAATTTTCCTCTGATTATGTGTACGTCTCTACTGATGTATGTGAATGTTAAGCTACACGTTGAATTGTGCTAATTGCTTAGAATCCAGTCTGCTCAGGAAACATTCACAGTCATTCAAGCAAAGCATTAAAGAACATTACACAATGATTCACACCAACACGGCAAAGAAGCCAGGTGTGGTGGCTCATGCCTATAATCCCAGTTCTCACAAGGGAGAGCCAAAGGCTCAGGAGTTTAAGGCAAGCCTTGACTCTGTAGTCAGGCACACACATTTGTACAGGAACACACACACATGCTCTAGAGACATGTGCTTGCATACTTATATTCTCTGATACAATGTGTCTCTGGAAGCTTCCTACAGACCATGGCCCAATTAAAATGACACAAAACAGGAAAAAAATTCAGCTGAGATAACAATTCTTGGCAAACATGGCAATTAGTATCTCTCTCTGTGTTTTCTCTTTTGCTCCAACAGGTGCCTTCGCAGTTTGAAGCCATTTTAATGAAAAGGAGAGGGGATCTCAACACAACTCATGTAAAATTTTCCGAGTTTCAGATAATGATGCACACACCTTTAAATGCATCATTATTTACTCATTATTTTAACAGATCTCAATCAGAAAACAATGTGTTAAGATATTGAAGAAAACACACAATTTCAACCTGTGGAGTGGCTACTCCTCAGCTGAGAGAGATTTATAAATTAGATCTTGTCTGTACATTTTTCCAGTCCCTAAAACCATTATTATTTTAATATTAATGCTGCCTGTCACCAAATACATAAATAATTACTATTCATGTATGACAAGTTTCTGCAGAAACAGAAAGATCATGGGCTCTGAATTCAGGCACAATTTGCTGTTAAATTTGGGCAATTTAAAACTCCAGTCTTCAGTTTCCTAATCTATAAAATATGACTAATATTGAACAAAACTTCAGAAAATTATAGCTTAAGTGAGATAATACACATGGAAACCTGTGGCATCCAGTCAGACACAAAGCAAGTATTCCATTCACCTTAACACGAGCTGTGACTCACTATTGCTTATCAATATGCATGCTATCTTGGTTTAGTACTCAAAGCTGGAGTGCTATAAAGTAGCACTATCCTATAAGGTACCAGTTTTCTTTACCCATTTTATCGCTGAGGAAAATGAGGTTCACTCCTAACTTATCACATTTATCCAACAGATGTTATAACCAGCACATTCACCAGAATCTAACCATAAAGCACCTCAACAAACTGTGGGAGCCCATACAGAGACTATTCTAGAGTTCAAATGAGTTCAGCTTGCTCCTTGCTTTAGCCTTGACCATGGGACTAGCCCCTGGGAAAGAACTCATTATCTTACTGCTTGAGCTAACAGAAGGCACATGATGTGATAAGGAAGCTGCCCTTCCTGGGCAGCACCAGGTTTTCTCAAGATTTGAATGATTGCACTGTGCTTTGTTTGAATTCTGGCTTGAAAACGTATATAAGCACTTTCAGAAATAAATCTGGGGTCTTCCTGGTTTTGAACCAGGGTCCCTCCCAGTTTTCTTTCCTATATCCTGTTACATCTTCAGCTGTATGCCTGCCGCTAGTGAGCCCGGTGACTCACTGGCTGGATCCGACAACAGAACTTTATCAACCAGCCCTGAGGAATGGATGACACAGAGGCCAGAAAAATGACTCAGTGGTTAAAGGTTCTTGCCACTGAACCTTACAATACAAAATCAATCCCTGGGACTGACTTCAGAGAGAACTGGTTCCCACGAGTTGTCCTCTGACCCCCAAATGCAGTGACATGCACACATGCTTGCGTGAATGCACACACACACACACACACACACACACACACACACACACACACACACACACAATGAATAAATGAGTGTGACTATTTTTAATTTAATTTTTAAAAGTGTAAAGGGCCAGGCATTGTGGCTCACATCTCTAATCCCAGCATTTGGGAGGTAGAGGCAGGTAGACCTCTGTGAGTTCAAGACCATAGAGAGTTCTAGGCTAGCCAGGGACACATAATAAGACCTTATCTTTTAAAATATATATGTATTACAAAGATAATAGATGTTATAGCTAAATGTGCTGTTGGACAAAGGCAGGAGGATCATGAGTTCAGGCCAACCTGGGCTACCTGACAAAACCACTGTAGAAGAGTAGGTGATATCAGATTCATAACCCAACACATTGTAAGTAACAATGATCTGTAATTATGGTAACTTCGGAATTTTTAAAACAAAAAGGAACCAAAAGCACTTAATTCTAATTCTTGAATTAACTGATCTTTCATCTTTAAAAAAAAGCTGTCTGGGATGAGCATGTTGCATGCATATAACACTTTGGCATAGCATGTTCTTTGAGTCTCACTTCAACCCCATCACATTTTATGGATGAAGAAGATGAATAATGCCATGCCCAAGGTCACATATCTGGCAAGCAGAAGCACTCAAATCTAAGCTGGCTTGTTCCAAACGCAGCGTTGCTTATGACCGCCATGTAGACACACAGATGAGCAAACCCTGTGAAGTGGCCTCTAGCATGGATGTGCTCTGCGACTGAGCACATGCTCAGCATGCATGAATGCTGTCCTGCACTCCGTGCCCAGCCACCACCCAGAACAGGTATCTCACCTCAAGAAAAAGTGAACTTGCACCTGAAATCTCAGCTCTCACAAGGATGAGGCAAAGGGACGACCAGAGGACAAAGGCTGGTTGGGACTCTATAGTTCTAGGTTGGCTTCATCTACCTACACAGCAAGAGCCTGTCTCAAACAAACAATTTAATAATGGGCTCCCACAATATACTCCTTCTCATCAGTAATCCAAGCCCTGGAGCGCCATGAGAGAGCACTTAGCGTGCATAAGGACCTGGGTTTTAGCAACACCAAATAAACCAGTGGTTCTCAACCTATGGGTAGTGACCCCATAGGGAGCGAGCTGAGACCATCCCGCCTATCAGATACTTACTATAATTCACAAAAGTAGCAAAATTAGTTATGAAAATAATTTTATGGTTGGGGGTCACCACAACATGAGGGACTGTACTAAAGGATTGAAGCATTAGACAGAAATAAACAATGAGACGGGCGGGCAGACAGACAGAAAAGAAGGATGGGGAAGAAAAGAGGAAAGAGAGGAGAGATATAAATACAATAATATACAACACTAGCCCCGGGGCCTATGTGCATATATGTATGTATGAGTATCAATAGCATGGCAGCTGTGCTGCATGCCTTTAACCCCAGTTTTCCGGGAGGCAGGGGCAAGCAGATCTTAGTAAGTTCAAGGCCAGCCTGGTGAATTCAAGACACAGTGAATTCCAAGGCAGCCAGAACTACAATAGAGAGACTTTGTCTCAAAGAACTAACAAGAAAGTACATACCCAAAAAAGTAATTATATTACAGCCTAGAATGATACCAGAGATCTAGTTTATATAAGAAGTAACAGATAAAGAAATAACAGGGAAGCTGTACCCGTGAAACCTCAAAAACATGTTTATGTCAACAAGGCCTGAGGGACTTGCCTTTAGACAAGGAACTATAAGGAATGCTGAGAATGTAAGAAACACTGTTCTCTAAGGGTAAGTACTCTGGCTGGTTATCCAGTACTGACCAGTCAACCCTAAAATCATACGTATCCAAGCAATACTGAACAGACTGAGCAAATCGTATTATATATGTACTTACACATATGCACATAAATACGTATGTTTATGTAACAGTAACACAGAAAAGTAAGTCATGGATTTGAGATGGAGGAACAAAGGGATACGGGAAAGACTGGAGGGGAACCACGTACTTATATTTTAATTTTAAGTACAAAGAGAACAGATAAATATTATTAGTAGCACAAGCCGCGGTCCCTGTCTCCAGAGCTTCCAGAAGATAGAATATAATTTAATAACTTCATTTTTCAAATAGTTAATTAAAACAGAACATGGGGATAGGTACAGTCGTATTTACTGTAGTCCCCAGCATTAGGATCTGAGGTCAGGTCCCAGCACCCATGCAAAGGCTCACAACACTCTGTAACTTCATTTCCAGGTGACCAGATGCCCTCTTTAGCTTCCAAGGGCACCAAGCACGTGTGGACACATACAGCAAAACATTCATACACATAAAATAAAAATAAGCAAATCTCTAATATAAAACCTTTTAAATAAGTAAGTATTTAATGTGCAATAAAAGCAAGATAAGCTATACAGTGCTTTAAAAAAGGAAAAACAGTGGTCAGCAAATATGGGACAACTGAAGAATTTGCTCGTTAACCTTAAGAAGAACAGGAAATACCCCTACCTACAAGGAATACTTCCGGGAGGTATGACCCCACCAGGAAATGAAAACAGTGCTGGCCCCACTCACCTGCCACTTAACATTTCCTAGACACAGCAAATGATTCTCTGGCCTCAATAAATCTATCTCCCATGAGAATTTGCTCATTAAAGTGTACTCGTTAAAAGCTGGGCTACAAATTATAATCAAATGCATTTATTTGATCTGTGACTGTAAAATCACTGAAGGTCATCATTAAATAGTTAATATCATGCAATGTAAGTCTGGGAGTTTTAAAACCAGGCTTATAAAATTACCTATAGGCATGACCTGAATATCCCAACTGAAAGAGAGAGACTTCACCATTGACCACTGTGTTATAGGGGAAGTTCAAGAACTTCAGCTGAAAAGCAAAGCAAGACAGGGGACATGAGAATTGTGAGAAAGCTCATTTAGAAAAGTAGCAGAGACTTCGCACAGGCCATTACTGTTAGTTTTCACATGGATTTATTTTAGGGCTTGTCTTAACTGGGGTTTCTTTTTTATTGCTTGTTTATGTGTTTATTTGTTGTCTTTTCAAGATAGGCTTTCTTTGTGCAGCTTTGGCTGTCCTGGAACTAGTGCTGAAGATGAGGCTGGTCTCAAATTCACAGAGATCCACCTGCCTCTGCCTCCTGGGATTAAAAGCATATGCCACCATTGTCTTAGTTAAGGTTTCTATTGCTGTGGAGAGACACCATGGCAGTGGCAACTCTTATGAAGGAAAACATTTAATTGGGGCTGGCTTACAGTTTCAGGGGTTTAGTCCATTATCATCATGGAAGGAAGCAGGGCAGCAAGCAGGCAGACATGGTGCTGGAGAAGGAGCTGAGAGTTCTACACCTTGATCCACAGGCAACAGGAAGTGAACTGTGTCCCACACTGGGCATAATCTGTGCATATGAGACCTCAAAGTCTACCCCACAGTGACACCCTTCCAACAAGCCCCATCTCCCAGTAGCGCTGCTCCCTATGGGCCAAGCATTCAAACACATGAGTCTATGGGGGCATAACCTACTCTAACCACCAGAGCACTTATGGGGAAGTCAGAGGACAACTTATGTGAATCTGTTCTCTCCTTCCACCTGTGGATCCTGGGATTGAAGTCAAGTCAAAAGCAAGCTCCTTTATCTGCTCGGCCCTTTCATCAGCACCAGGAATAAATAGGTAAGTTAGAAAAAATGAAGGCAGGAACGTGTCTGTCATCTGCAGAGAGATCTCTAGAAAACTGCAAACCTCGGTCCTGGAGGCATATATTCAGTAGCAATCTTGGTGACTACACAGAAATGTAAAACGATGTCTCTACCTCAGGAAGCTAAATGAAGAGGTCAGACCTAACAGTACCTGTTACCAGTGCCCCTCCGATCATTGTGGTGAACACCTGCAGAGATAAACAGATATGGAATATCTTTCTGTTGGCTGTGAATATACTTATTACCATTTGTTAATAGAGACGCTGTTTGGGCCCATGGCAATGCAGCTTAGAGGCAGGTAGGAAATCCAAGCAGAGATAAAGACAAAGAGTGGATTCAAGGGAGCCGCTGAAGGCTGCAGCCCAGAGAGCATGATGTAATGGAACACGGGTAAAGTCGCAGAAAATGTGGCAATACATAGATTAATAGAAATAGGTTGGGTTACGTTATAAGAGCTGGTTAGTAATGAGCCTGAGCCACGGGCCAAACAGTCTGTAATTAAGATAAGCCTCTAAGTAATTATTTTATAAGCAGCTGTGGGACTGGGTGGGAAAGATTCCTGCGGACCACAGCCAAAATGGGTCAGAAAACTTTAAGCTACAGATAAAAATATGTAGTAGGCAGTTAGAGAACTGAAACATACAACGTGAAGGTACCACCTTAAGATTTTGGTTTAATAAGGAGCCCCAAGGCATCAAGGTACTTAAGCGTTTGCTGAGGATCACTGCCGTAGGCCGCATCCATGGCTGGAGCCCCGAGGACAAAGGAGAAGCAGGGGAGTGGGAGGTGAGGGACAGAAATCAAACAGAAAAAGAGGGGTGAGTTCAAAGCAAGTGATCCCCACATACGTCAACCGGTACAAAAGTGACCAAAGGGGGCCGGAGAGATGGTTCGGTAGCCAAGAGCACTTGCTGTTCTTATGGACGACCCAAGTTCAGTACCCCTGCACCCTGACCTATGACTCTAGTTCCAGGATATGCAGTGCCCTCCTCTGGCCTTCAAGGGTACCTGCACACATGTGCACACACACAACAGACATATAATTTTAAAATAAGATACTTAATACAAAACAGTCACCATGACAAAAATCAGAACTCTTTAGTGACATGGTCTTATCTCACTAAGTATCCTAAGCTGGTCTTGAACTGGTGATCCTCTTGCTTCTGCCTCCCAAATGCTGGGATTACAAATGTCACTACGCCAGCCAAAGGAATGTTCAGATTGGTTTATTTAAACAAGAAGCACAAGCAAGTGGTAAAGGCTATTTTGCATTAGCAAAGACTTTCAATCAATGGTCCTCACAGGCTGTGAGCATAATGAGCCTGTTCACAGAGGGGTTGCTATGCAGCCTATTTCTGAAGATGAATCCTTAACACTTGTCCTGTCTGCTGTTCCCACATTATCACCTTGTGGATCAGCACTGTAAGGTGACCCTGTGAACAGAAAGTGACTTCTGGGTGGCTCTGTAAAATCACAAGGCAGATAGAGCCTAAGTTCAGTCATAGCATTATCTTAACATGCATGACTTCTGAAGATGAAGAGAATTTTCTAGTTGACTATGGTGGTAGCTACCTAACATTTTAAGACAGTGTCTCCTGTATAATTGAGGATGACTTGAACTTCTGATCCCCCTGCCTCTACCTGCTCGGTGCTAGAATTACAGTTGAGTGTCACCAAGCACAGTTTGCAGTGCTGAGGACCAAGCCTAGGGACCCATGTGCTAGGAAAGCACTCTACCAACTGAGCTACAAGGCAGCCAGGCTGTCTAATATTTTAAGTGTAGTTTAACACCACTGCATGGCTGGAAAGGTGACTCGATGGTTAAAAACACGTGAGGCTCTTGCAAAGGACTCAAGTTTAATTCTCAGCCCCCAGAGGGTGGCTCACGACCATCCATAACTCCAGGTCCAGGAGATCTGACCCCTTCTTCTGACTTTCCCAGGCGCCAAGCAAGCATGTGGTACACATACATACGTGCAGGCAAACATGTATACTATAAAGTAAGGAAGCTTGTTAATGTTTTAATTTAAATGGGTAAAGTGGTAAAACTTACATTACTGTATGTTACTGAGTGAGCATTTGAATTGTGCCTGAGCAGAGCTGTGGCTGCTGCTGTTGGTGGTGGTGGTGGTATTGCTGTTGCTGCTGCTGCTGCTGCTGCTGCTGCTGCTGCTGCTGCTGCTGTTTAAGGGGGAATAAGGCAGCAGTGTTGGGAACAGACTCAGAAGTGGCTTCAGGAGCTGCAGACGGCACGGCTGCACGGCTGGGCAGAGCTCAGCTTGGGGGGCTACTGAAAGTGTGGATCCCCAGCTGGAGAAACTGAAGTGCGGCCTCATGAGAGGACGTGCTGCCCGCTGTCACACTGCCCTGATGGTGAGGGCCTCTCTAGATACACCCCTCCTTGGTAAGTGCCTGGGTCAGTGTTTTCTCACAACAAGAGACAACTGCTTCACACACTTAAGTAATGAATAAATGCAATCTTTTTTTAAAAAAATAAGGAAAAAACAAATTAGTGAAATAAACAAAATGCCTACACAGTAAAACCCTACTGAAAGAAAAAGGAACAGGGAACGGAACAGGAAACGGAACAGGATGTTTGGCGGATGCAGAAGGGCATTTGCTGCCAGCCTGACTACCTCAATGCAACCCCTAGAGCACACGTGGTGGGAGGGGCAGGGAAGGAAAACCTTTCACAGCAATGAATGTCACTAGAAAGAGATGGACAAGAAAATTATTTTCCCCAGGTCACGAGTTCAAGTACGACTGACTACCAAGCATTTGTTGTAATTATAATTCTAAAAACATGGCCACCGTTAATAATCCACCTTTACCACAGAAAGCTACCATGGTCTTCCTTTATGGTGAAGGATGTTGGGGTGTTTTTGTTTTTAGTTTGGGGGTTCTTTTGTTGTTTGTTTTAAAACGAGAATTTTTTTTTTCTTGTGTGTACAATGATGCTGTGGATTGAATCTGAGGATCCTACCTGCTCAGCAACTGTTTTACCAAAGGCTAGCCCAGTTAATAAGTTGGGGAGGTGGCTTTTGTTCTCCTTTTGTTTGTCTGTTTTTTCTTGGGGATGGGGGAGAGGAGGCTACCACGCCAGAATCAGACAATACACTTCAATAGCTGAAAACGTAAATGACTTTTCTGCAAAGTATCTGCGTGCTTTTCTTCCCACTGTCCACCAGAGGGAGCTCCGCCTCTATTATAATTAGGATGGCAATGGGCAATCTTTAGATGTGGGATAAGTAGGTTATGCGTAAAAATCAAATCATAGAATTTTCAAATATTCTCAGAGTGAGGAGCTATCAAATAGTCCTGTTGCTAAGAACTTTAAAAGTACAGAAGTCAGCCTAATGTGCAAAGAAGTTACGCAGACATCTTGAAATCACATAGAGACAATGTATATTCTGATTCAGTGTGTGCTGGAGCCTAAAAAGGCACATGGAAAACAGGGTCCCTGCTGATGCTTATGCGGCTGACTCACAGACCACCGCCTAGAGCATCAAGAATTGAATCAAAAGCACAATGAATGTCCAGCTAACTCATACATAAAGACAGATAGACTGTGAGAATAAATCGGGGGTACAAACATTTGGGGAATGTCCACACAACCCTGTACTCTACAGCCTTAAATTCCTCTGTGTAGTTTCTCTAAAGAGGCTGATCTTCCTTTGCCTGGAAAACCTCTAAGAGCTTCCCCCAGCAAGTGTTCCTTCAGGCACTGCCTTCCCCGTCTGCCAGTGCTTCGGCATCTTTGCCCAAGCTCCTCAGAAGGTACCAAAGGAGTGTGAATCATGAGGCGCTTCACATGCCCTGGGCGCAGCTCCATGGTGAGCACTTTCCTGTGTGCACAGTTCTGACTTCATTCCCAGCTCACAAAAAAAGAAAAGGGGGGGGGGGTCAGCTTACATCAACAAGACCTTGGGTGATCCTTACAGAAATGTTCCCAAGAGTGTCCGATAAGGGTAAAGAGGAAGGAAACACTGGGAGATGCAGCGTTTATTGAGATGGGGATAATGATAGGTTGATCGGTTGAGCAGCCGGATCCAGAAAACATTCTGTGGTGGAAATATGTGTAATCCCAGGAGTAGGAAGGCAAAGATCTAAGACGATGCCCAGGGCTAGCTGGACAGCCAGTACAACCCAGGTAATCAGCAGCAACCCTACCTCAAAGGCAGCAGATTGCATTGCTGGGGACAACACGCAAAATGGCCTATGGCCTACACATGTACACACATGACATAACTCTTGAAAATTAAAACCATATTTGATGTACTTCTAACCCACCATCTTAGCAAAAGTTTCAAGGCTTTACAATTATTCAGACTGTAAAACTAGGTTAAACAGCAGCTCAAGACTCTTGAAGAGCCCAAACCATACTTGGGAGTGTGGTGTCCTTTTCCTAAGTGTTAGACTCCTTTAAATGCCATGCATACATAACGTGGACTGGAGAGGCTGGCTCCCATGATCCACTTCAGAGTAATAAGAGAAATACGTCACAGTAGCATGGGGTTGGATAAATCTGGGATAATAGTGAAACCTCTAGCTGACTGGCAAAATAAGGAAACACACACCTTCTGATGGTAATTTTCTCTTTTACTTATTAAAAATAGTCTCTGACCCTGTCTCCATTCAGCTACATATCTCCACACGGCTGTATTCCACACATACAACTACATGTCTTACTTTACATACATATGGTCATACATCTCTATACACAGTTACATCTATTTTCACGTCTTCACATCTTTCTTTTACACACATTCTCTTCTACGTCTCCTTTTATACAGTCTCAACTTCCTGTCTCCGCTGTTACAAATCTCCACACAGCCATAGCTGTTCATCTCAAATACACAGCTCTCTCACCACAGAACATTTACACTGTTCTTACACACTCTCTTACAGCTCTCACCACAGAACATTTACACTGTTCTTACACACTCTCCTACAGCTCTCACCACAGAACATTTACACTGTTCTTACACTCTCTTATAGCTCTTTGCACAGTTCCTATATGTAGCAACAGCTCCTTCATACAGCTTCATGTCTCACACATTCACCCACACACACCTGCTTTTTCCTACACCACTCATCCTTTGCTCGCTCTGTCTCCATTCTTTCTTTCATATCGCTCACCCTCTTTAGGAGGCTTCTTCTTCATCTTCTTCATCATCATCATCCCTCACTCAGCACACATACATTCACATCCTGCACAGCTTCATCCCTACGCTGCTGCTGCTCTTCACTCTCATCCCTCCTTCTCTCTTGCCCCCACATTGCTGCTGCTCCCTGATCCTTAGCCAAACTCCGGACAACTATATGCTACATTGTCAGGGCCCAGCCCATTCTCATAACATATCAAGTCATACAGTTTTTCTCAGTCTAGTAATGTCACAAAGACCGGCCAGGTGCCAATGCTAGGCCTTGCGTGTAACTTTTTCCCAGATAGAGAATTACATTGAAATTCAGGACATAACAATAACAGTAGCAGGTTGAACCTTGAGGGGTCAGGGAACATGCAGAGTCAAGCATTGCAAGGGGCAGGTATGTCTCAAAACAGCCTGGCCTTGATTTAGCCATAAACAACACCTGGGAATTAGTCCTTGTTTATTTTCTGCAGGAGCAGCTTAGTCTGTCTGAATTTGTCCTGAAGTCTAAAATTAATTGTCCTTGAGACTGAAAATACAGTTGCTTTCCTGTGTCAGTAAAGAAAAATATTCTGGTATTATTTATATACATCAGACTTGACTATCCACAACTATAAGTGTGCCCCAAGGTGTAAAACACACTACCAATGGACTGTGGAAAGAACCCAACAGCTATTCTTATTAGGGAGGCACAGCAGTGGCACCTGAGAAAGTTACAGACAGAAAACAACCGGTATCCACAGCCAGTCACCCCTCAGGCTTTGCCTAGTGGGGCCACTCCACGGATTTTGATTAGCAGGACTCTTCCACGGACTTTGCCTACTGGAGTTCCCCAACACAGAGTTACTCTTCTAGTAGAACAACCTGTAAAATACTGGTTGTCATCTGCTGTAACTCCCATGGCCCTCAGCACATATACATGTGCATTCATACTGCTTCTTAGTGTCAATGAAACAGCTAAGCAAGAAAAGACACTTCCACAAAGCTAGCAATCTGAGTTCGATCTCCAAGACCCACAGAGTGAAACAGGAAAATTTATTCCCCAAATCATACTTTGGCCACCACAGGGCATGTGTGCACATACAAAATATCTAATTATTTAAACTGTTTCTTGGTAAACTCTAACTTTCTTCATATTGATTCACTCTGAAAATTCCTTCTACAGCTATCAAGAACCCCTGAAAATTGAGTAGAGGTCTCTCGGTCAGAGAGACAGAGCTGCATCCCAATCTCCTGTCCCCACTGACAGCTTTTGAGATTCATCCATGATATTCTGGGCCAATGGGGCATCTCTCTTTCTAGCGATCCATTTATTTTGATTCTATGTGTATAGCTGTTTTGCCTACATGTATGTCTGTCTGTTCACAACATATGTACCTAGTGCCCATAGAGGTCAGAAGTGGGCATCTGATCCCCTGGAACTGGAGTTATAGATGTCTGAGAACCTCCATGTGGCTGCTGGGAACTGAACCCAAGCCCTCCACAAGCGCAAGTGCACGTGACCACTGAGCTAGGAAGCCCCCACTTATAGCCTCTTATACACAAAAGTCCATGTATAGATTTATCAGTGGTTACAAAGTTACTCTATGGTTTACCTTACATGCATGATAATACGTGTGTGTGTGTCTGTGTGTCTGTGTGTATGTCTGCGTGTGTCCTTGCGTCTGTGTGTCTGTGTGTGTGTCTGTGTGTGTGTGTCTGTGTGTGTGTGTCTGTGTGTGTGTCCTTGCGTCTGTGTGTGTGTCTGTGTGTGTATCTGTGTGTATCTGTGTGTGTGTCCATGCGTCTATGTGGGGGGGGGGTTATCTGGCTGACCAGAGCCCCAGGCACTGGGCCACCTGTCTCTGCCTTCCTAGCACTAATGACCACATCTGACTTTTTTTAACATGGGTTTGAAGTGCGAAAACTCAGGTCCTCGTTCTTGCCATACAAGCACTTAACCAACTGAGCTATCACTCTAGGCCATTGGAGGAGGGAAAGAGTGTGCGTGTGTCTGTGTACATGTGTGGGAGTCAGGGGCAAACTTCCAGGAGTCAGTTCTGTACTTCTGTGAGTTTCAGGAATGTATCTGAGGTCATCAGGAGACTCGGTAGCAAGGCTCTTACCCACCCATCTCACTCACCCCCATCATTTATCTCAGAACACTTAGTATGGCAGATACCTGTCTTAGAGCTTTATTGCTATGAAGAGACTCCATGACTCTTATAAAGGAAGACACTTAATTGGGGCTGGGTTACAGTTTCAGAAGTTCAGTCCATCATGGCAAGAAGCATAGCAGCATGCAATCAGACTCAATGTTGGGGAAGGACCAGAGAGCTCTACATGGAAGTGAACTGTGTTCCACACTGGGCATAGTTTGTACATATGAGACTTCAAAGTCAGCCACCACAATGACACGCTTCCTCCAACAAGTCCACATCTGCTCCAACAGGGCCACACCTTCCAATAGTGCCACTCCCTATGGGCCAGACATTCAAATACATGAGTCTATGGAGGCCATACTGATTCAAACAACCACAATATTCAATATTAGAGCCACACTACTATCCTTTTATTTACTCCACAACTAGATTCTTTCTTGAAATTACCCTTTTATGTTTAGCCATATTTTCAAAATATAATCACATGTTGAGTTTTGTTTTGTTTTTACAGTCTACATAAAATGACAAAGACAAGCTATCCTACAGAATCTTTTATGTGGTTTGAATTCCTCTATTCCTGATTTCCACTGAATGATGACCTTTGAACCTTCCCATGTTCCCTTATATCAATCATTAAGCAGGCATAGACGTGTGTGTGTGTGTGTGTGTGTGTGTGTGTGTGTGTGTGTGTGTGTGTGCATAGAGCTGAAGCAGAATAGAAAGACACATAAAATTAAGGGAAGAGTAAGCATCAGAGGAGCTGGTTATTAGTGTACCTGACTCCATAGACAAAATCTTTAATGCCAAGTACGGTGGTCTATCAATACTTGGGGGGGGGGGCAGAAGGATCAGTGGTTTAGAGTCATCTTTGCCTACACGGTGAGTTCCAAGCCAGCTTGGGCCACTGACTTTGTCTCAAAAACAAACTGCCATTGTCTTTAACAGCTTTTTTTTTTTTAAAAAAGTATTCCTACTGAATCTGTTTTAATCATTTTCAGGCATATGCAGGGGTTGCCTCCAAAGACAACATTTGGGAAGTGCAGTCACAATCACAGGCAGTAGCCAGCTACTTGAAGTTTCATCCCATGAAGGTCAGAGACGAACAAGAATTCCAGAGCTTACAGAACATTTCCAGACATCACAAATGACACTCTAAAAAGCAAAGAGCAAATCCAACTGTGGGGAATTATCAGACAGTCCAATGAGAAGAAATCTAAGTTCCCATGACAAGGCAAAAAAAATAAAAGCCTGACAACAGGTAGCTGGCTGATCCTGGGGAGAGGGATTCCCATTTGGGGAACCCAGAATTAATTACTACTGGAAAAGTCTGTACTGTACTGATTTCCAAGCAACATCCTCTACCCCTGTCCTATGTCGTTCTGTTCTTGAGTCCTCCGAACAAGCATCAGGCAGTCTGGAAATGGAGAACAGCTTACTCCTGTCCACAGAGTGGGTCATCCTGTCTGATTAAGATCGTCCTCTGCTGTGGCAATCACATAGACCAAAGGTTTTCAGGCTCAGAGCTCAACCACATGGCCCTTTCCCAAACATCCTTGCAAAAGAAAGCAAGCAAAACAAATGGAATTCTAACTCCTAGCGACAAAGAAAATTGGAAGTCATATCCACAGTGTCTTTTCCAAACCACCTAATTATCAGTCTCTCCACTTCATTTCAGGTCTCTGACCTTCAGATAAACCCATTAGCCATTACCAGGAATGCCCAAGGCCTGATTTCAAAACAGCTCTACGGTTCTAGCCTGTTAAGAGAGGAGGGAGGGAGGGAGGGAAGGAGGGAGGGAAGGAGAGAAAGAGAGAATCTGTCTCAGAAGAAAAAGAGGTATGTTAGTTTGAATGAGACTACCCACCCCACCATAGGCTAATACATTTCCATGGAAATTCCCAAGTTGATGAACTGATTGTGGAGGATTGGGAGATGTGGCCTTGTTGGAGTAGGTATGTCCTTGGAGGAGGTGTGTTACTAGGGATGGGCTTTGAGGTTTCAAAAGCCCATGCCAGGCCCAGTCTGTGTGTCTGTCTGTCTGTCTTCCTCTTGCTGCTGCTGCTGCTGCTGCTGCTGCTGCTGGATCAGGATGTAAAGCTCTCAGCTGCTGTTTCAGTGCCATGCCTGTGGGAATGCATTTGTGTGTGCTGTATCTTTAAATAAAGGAGCTGTTTGATGGGTCATGGCGGGCACCATAGAAAAAGTGGGAGGAGAGTCAGTTCAGGGAGGAGAAGCAGGGCGGAGTTAGAGGCAGACCGAGCTGAAGCCGCCGAAGGAACGACATGTAAAGAGCACGGGTGAGCCACGGGCCACGTGGCCCGCGGATTAATAGAAATGGGTTGATTTAAGATATAAGAGTGTAGGGAGCCAGCCGCACCCTAAAGATGGTGCTTGTATCCGGCCTATAACTAAGTGGTTTAAGGAAGCTCCTTAGTAAACAAGTCACTGTGCATGGTACCTTGTAATTTTCCAGCAAGAAGCCTGGCCCCCAGACAGATACATCATATCTGGTGAGGGTGTGCTGACCAATGGGAAAGGCCCACATCAGGGATAAACAAGGTTGCCTATAAAAGCAGCCTGCCTGGGAGGCTTGGGGTCTTCCGTTCTTTGCCCTAGTGTGTGAAGCTTCAATAAACCTGCTGCAGAAGGATCCTGTTGTACTGCGTCTTGTTTGCGGGCAAAGAAGGCGCGGGACAAGTGGTGCCGAAACCCGGGAACAACAACATCAGCTGCACCAGCGGAGACCCCTCGGTGGTGAGGAGGATTCAGAACTGCAGAGTGTTCGCTCGGAGAGGTATGGTCCCTGACTGGGGTTTGGTTTTTAGTGCTTACTGGCAGGAGGTTTTGGCAGGATTAGGTTTGGTTCTAGTCACCCTGATCATCTTTCTTGTGGTTGCCTTTCTTTTTCATCGGTTTTGGTGCTGAGTGCCTAAGACCAACGTAGGTAAGTGGCAGCACTCTTTGGTTTTGTTTATGGTATCATGGGTACTTCACAGTCGATGATTTCAACCCTGGATTTCATTTTAAAACAGCATGATATCAAAATTGCACCGAGAACCCTTAAAGGATTTATCAAGGAGGTTGATCGGGTCGCCCCATGGTACGGTTGTTCGGGATCCTTTACTATTTCTTCCTGGAACAAGTTGGGGAGAGACCTTGATCGAAAATTTAATGAGGGTGATTTAAGGATGGGCACCAAAGCTATATGGAAGATGATCAAGAATTGTTTAAAGGATGAGTCCTGCTTGCCAGTAGTCACGGAGGGACAGATAATGTTGAGAGAGGTTCAGGATAGCCTATCAGAAACCGAGCAGGATGAGAGATTGGGAGCATGCCCCAAGAAAACTGTACATAAGGAAAAAGGACCCCCCGGTACTGGTATGGGGGAGAAAAAGGAAAAAGGACCCCCCAGTACTGGTATGGGGGAGAAAAGTTTCAAGAAAAATTCAGAGAAAAATTCAGAGAAAAATTCAGAGGTTAGAAGAAGGAGAGAGACCAAACTTACCTACCCCTGGAAAGAATTGGCTAATTTAGAGATCAGGGATGAAATAGAATCCTCCATTTCTTCCTCTAAATCCAGCCATGTAGATGAGGAAGACCCACTAGACCCAGGAGATGAATTTGATTTGGAAGAGGAGGCAGCCAAATATGAGTCAGAGAGATACTCCCCTGATGATCCTCCTCGTAACCAAATCAGAAAGAACAGGCACAAGGCAGAAAGCCAGCAAATGCACAGACCTCCGCCTACAGCTCCTCCTCCTTATGGTGTGAACGGTGCTACAAACTTTTCTTTCCTGCCAGAGGCCACGAGGCGACAACTTAGTTTAGCATTTCCAGTATATGAGGGCCAAAATAATGATCGGGTTTATGCCCCAGTAGAATTTAGTCAGATTAAAGAGCTTGCAGAATCTGTCCGCAAGTTTGGTGTAAATGCCAACTTCACTGTTACACAACTTGATCGACTTGCCTTGTGGAACCTGACTCCATCAGACTGGCAGACGGTGGCTAAAGCTTCCCTGTCAAGCATGGGTCAGTATCTAGAATGGAAGGCTCTATGGCATGAGATAGCTCAAGAACAGGCTAGAGTAAATGCTGCGGCCATAACCCCTGAACAGAGGGAATGGACCTTTGAGATGTTGACTGGGCAAGGACAGTATGCTACACAGCAGACCCAATTTCCTTGGGGGATTTACCCTCAAATTTCAACCACGGCCATTCGTGCTTGGAAAGCACTTTCTAAAAAAGGAGAGGGTAGCAATCAGCTTACTAAGATTATCCAGGGACCAAATGAACCATTTGCAGACTTTGTGGCACGTATGATGGAGGCAGCAGGAAGGATCTTTGGAGATCCTGACTCCGTTGCTCCTTTTATAGAACAACTTGTCTTTGAACAAGCCACCCAGGAATGCCGTGCAGCTATTGCTCCTAGGAAAGCTAAAGGAATGCAAGATTGGCTCAGGGTTTGCAGGGAGCTGGGGGGACCGTTGACTAATGCTGGTTTGGCCGCAGCCATTTTGAGGTCTCAGCGAAGGCCCTTGTCAGGTCCCATGGCCAAAGTCTGTTTTAAATGTGGAAAACCTGGCCATTTTAGAAAAGATTGTCAGGCTCCCGACCAGACCTATAACAAGGCCAGCCCTAAGCCTGGCTCGCCTTTGTGCTCCCGCTGCAGTAAAGGGTATCATCCAGCAAGGCAGTGCCGCTCAGTCAGGGATATTAAAGGCAGGTTGCTCCCACCTCCAGAGGCCTCAAATTCAAAAAACGGGATGGTGGGCCCTACATCCCAGGGCCCGCAGAAATATGGGATAAAATTCACCCCCGAGAGCGGAGCCCAACAAGGAGAACAAGAATGGACTTGCGCGCCACCACCCAACTCTTACTAACTCCTCAGATGGGTGTGCATCCGATCCCCGTTAAACTCGAGGATCCCTTACCCCCTGATTGCCTAGGGTTGATTCTAGGACGAGGATCTCTTACTCAGCAGGGCTTCCTGGTTCATCCGGGAATTGTAGATCACCAACACTTTCAAGACATTCAAGTCCTTTGTTCTTGCCCGTCAGGAGTTTTTTCTGTTAACCCTGGTGATAGGATTGCTCAGATACTTTTACTACCTATCATTGAGACTCAAGATAAAGGCCAACAGCCCATGGGCTCCTCTGGTCAAGATTCTGCTTATTTGATGGTTGACCTTAGACAGCGTCCTACTCTGTCACTATGGATTAATGAAAAGAAGTTTGAGGGAATTCTAGATACGGGTGCAGATAGGAGTATTATCTCCTCCCACTGGTGGCCCAAGAAATGGCCCACCTCCCAGTCCACCCATTCTCTCCAAGGACTGGGATATGCGTCCAACCCAGTAGTAAGTTCTACTGCCCTCCGCTGGAGGATGCAAGAAGGCCATGAAGGTTGGTTTACACCCTATGTTCTCCCCTTACCAGTTAACCTCTGGGGAAGAGATGTTATGCATAATCTAGGGCTAGTCTTGTCCAACGAGTATTCCCCCCAAGCAATACAGATAATGACTAAAATGGGTTATGAAGAAGGTCAAGGCCTAGGAAGACATGGCCAAGGGCAAGTACTGCCCATACAGCCCTCCCCTCATAAAGAAAGATGGGGTCTGGGTTTTTCCTAAGTGCCACTGGGGCGGTACGACCTATACCCTGGAAGACAGAGGTCCCGGTGTGGGTTCCTCAGTGGCCATTGACCTCTGACAAATTGGCTGCAGCTAAAAAATTAATTGCCGAACAGCTTGCCAAAGGCCATATTGAACCATCTTTATCCCCCTGGAACACCCCTATTTTTGTAATAAAAAAGAAATCTGGGGCCTGGAGATTGCTCCATGATTTGCGTGCCATTAA
This sequence comes from Phyllotis vaccarum, assembly GCA_033318265.1. NCBI lineage: Eukaryota > Metazoa > Chordata > Mammalia > Rodentia > Cricetidae > Phyllotis > Phyllotis vaccarum. Next base: position 15,599,973 of record JARWLC010000017.1, on the reverse strand, counting down.
TGCTCAGATGCATTTGTTGGGCCCAGTACAAAGAGGGCTGCCAACCTTGTCAGCTTTGCCCCTTGATTGGCCTGTGGTTATAATTGATATTAAGGATTGTTTTTTCTCTATTCCTTTGGCCCCTCAAGATTGCCCTCGCTTTGCCTTTACTGTTCCATCGATTAACCACATGGAGCCTGATGCTAGGTTTCAATGGAAGGTTTTGCCACAGGGAATGGCAAATAGCCCCACTATTTGTCAGCTTTATGTGCGAGAGACCATTGCCCCTGTTCGCAAACAGTTTCCCCAAACATTTATTGTCCATTATATGGATGATGTATTGCTTTGTGATAAAGAATTAGAGACATTGCAGAAGGCCTATAATCTACTACTTACACAATTGAACAAAAAGGGATTGCAAATTGCAGTTGATAAAATTCAATTTAATAAAATTGGAGATTTTTTGGGATCAAAGGTTTTTTCTGACAGAATTTTGCCACAGAAAATTAAAATTAATAAACAGGGTTTGACTACACTTAATGATTTTCAAAGATTATTAGGAGATATTAATTGGCTTCGACCTTTTTTGAAGATATCCTCAGTGGAGCTTAAGCCTTTGTTTGATATTCTAGAAGGTGACTCTCATGTTACCTCCCCAAGACAATTTACTCCTCAGGCACTGCGAGCGCTAGAAAAGGTAGAGGCTTCTCTTACCACTGCACAATTAAAGAGGATTGATTATTCTAAACCCTTTTCTCTGTGCTTACTTAAGACTACGGGCCTACCTACTGCAGTACTCTGGCAAGAGGGACCATTATTATGGGTGCACCCTCATGCGGCACCTATGAAAAACATTGAATGGTATCCAGCCACAGTGGCGTTGCTTGCCCAAAAAGGTCTTAAAACTGCTTTAGAATGCTTTGGGGTTTTCCCATCAACCTTGATTGTGCCTTACACTGCAAATCAAGTACAAGTCCTGACCGCTACCAATGATGATTGGGCCATCTTAACCACCATGTTTGATGGAATAATTGATAATCATTACCCAAAACACCCAATGTTACAATTCGCAGCCACCCACCCTTTAGTATTTCCACGAGTTACCTCTTCTATGCCTCTTAAGGATGGATTAATGGTTTTTACTGATGGGTCAAAGACGGGTGTTGGAGCCTATGTTGTAGGTTCACAGGTTTTTACTAAATCTTTTGATGAGACCTCACCCCAGGTAGTGGAATGTGCAATTGTTTTAGAAGTATTGAAGAAATTTAAATGCCCTCTTAATATTGTTTCTGATTCTTGCTATGTGGTTAATGCTTTAAAGATTTTAGAGGTGGCTGGGGTTATCAAACCTTCCAGCACCGTGGCTAAACTGTTTTGTGCAATACAAGATTGTCTATTAGCCCGACAATTTTCCTTTTCTATTACTCATATTCGAGCGCATTCAGGCCTGCCTGGGCCCCTAGTTCAAGGAAATGACTTGGCTGATAAAGCGACACGCCTTGCTGCGGTCGCTCTACAAGATTCCCTGACAGCTGCCCGTGAGTTTCACAAAAAATATCATGTGACCTCAGAAACACTGCGCAAGCGATTTGCACTTACTAGACAACAGACACGTGAAATAGTGCTACAGTGCCAAAATTGCTGCCAGTTTCTTCCTGTTCGCCATAATGGAATCAATCCCCGGGGCCTTGAGCCTCTTCGTATATGGCAGATGGATGTTACCCATATTTCCTCTTTTGGAAAGCTACAATTTGTTCATGTCTCAGTAGATACCTGCTCTGGCATTATACATGCCACCCCATTGCCAGGAGAAAAAGCCATCCATGTGACTCAACATTGTTTAGAAGCCTGGAGTGCATGGGGAAAGCCCCAATGTATTAAGACTGATAATGGACCAGCTTACACATCTCAAAAGTTCGTGCAATTTTGCGCACAAATGCAAGTGATTCATATCACAGGATTGCCCTACAATCCTCAAGGCCAGGGCATTATTGAACGTGCCCATAGATCTCTAAAAACTTATTTAATTAAACAAAAAGGGGGTATGGAAGGCACCCTTCCTGCAACACCCAGAGTGACTATGGCCTTGGCACTCTTTACCCTCAATTTTTTAAATCTGGATAATAATGGGAGGTCAGCGGCAGAACGGCATTCATCTCCCACACCATCAGCTAAAGAAATGGTCAAATGGAAAGATGTGTTAGATAATAAATGGAAAGGCCCGGATCCTGTTTTAATAAGATCCAGGGGAGCTGTTTGTGTTTTCCCACAGGATGGAGAGAGTCCAATTTGGATTCCAGAACGTCTTACAAGGAAGATATTGCCGGACCAGGACCTGGCCCCAATATCCCCATCTCCTATGGATGATATGCTGGATGATGCTGATGGGCCATGTACAGGGAGAACCGCGTTGGGGGATAATGTCCACCTTCCCTTTCCCAATGCCGGTGATGTATGACGCCCAAGTTTTTCCCCGCTTTTTTACTGTTAGTAGAGAGTTAGGCCTAGCTTTTTTGCCAAAAGATGAGCAGATAGAAGCTTTTAAGAATAATAGGAGTTTAGGGTTAAAAGGGAGTCTATGTTTTGCTTTTAATTTAGATATTGAGAATAGTTCATGTATTGTGTTACAAAATTATTCTGCTGCCTGGCAGAGAGAGAGCAAATTTGAAGGAACAAAGATTGCTACAAATGCTACAGTTTTGTATGGCTGGTGGCCTAGGGCTGCTGAGGGCTCCTTACCCCCACAGCAGCCAAAGCTGGCACCCTTTTGTTCAGGGGCCCCGGATAAAGAGTTAACCCCACCGTGGACCGGGTGCCAATCTAGAATTGTTGGTTGGGTTACCCCTAACCTGTTTTCCTTTTCCCCCCGTTTGGGAGCCAATTTCTCAAATTTTGGAGAAGCTGAAGTTAATGGCAACCCCTTTGATCAGTGGTTGCTTTGTGGAATTAATGGGAGTTGCACAGATTTATCGCCCCTCGCAATGATTGGGGGTGGGGCAGTAGAACACGGGCAGCTAAAATATGATTGGGGAAAGAAAATGGGACCTCAGCCTAGTTTGGGTACAGGATCAGGTACCTGGCAGGCCCAAGATGTAAGCTACGTCAGCTTTAAACGGCTGAATGTAGATTTTACCCCGGTTTGTGTGTGGCCTCCCTTTATTTGGATTGTAAGTAATGTTTCTATAGATGAAGATGTTTTAGAGTGTGCCCAGACCACCTGCTTTTATACCCTTTGTTGGGATGCTCAGAAGTATTCCTTTGCGATGGTGACTCGCATGCCACGATTTGTGCCTGTGCCGGTTGAGGCTCCTAGCAGCATGAGTTTGTTTCGACCTAAAAGAGATTTTGGTATTTCTGCTATAATTGTTGGGATTGTTGCAGTCGCGGCTGTAGGGGCCACAGCAACCGCTTCAGCCCTCGCCCTTTCCAACACTGTGCAAACTGCTCGGGCTATTAATAATTTATCAGCCTCGGTAACAATGGCCTTAGATAAGCAAGCATCTGCTAATACCCAAATTCAAGGAGGACTTATGCTGGTTAACCAGCGTATTGATTTGGTACAAGAACAATTAGACATTTTATGGCAAATGGCCCAATTGGGGTGTGAACAAAAACTTCCTGGACTTTGTGTTACCTCCATTCAGTATGAAAAATTTTCTAGGGCAGCTAATTTGTCGAAAAGCCTTTCTCAGTTTATCTTACAGAATTGGTCTTCAGAGTTTGAGCAGACGCTACGAGAGCTCCGCGTTGCCATCGTTCAGATTAATTCCACCCGTCTGGACCTGTCCTTAACAGAGGGCCTTTCCACATGGATTTCCTCAGCCGTTTCGTACCTGAAGGAATGGGCCGGCATGGGAACCCTTGGGATCCTCATGGTCATGGGATTCGGAGGCAGTCTTTGGCTGATTTGCCAGATGCGAGCGTCCAGAAAGAGAGAAAGGACAATTTTGACCCAAGCCTTAATGGCTATTGAAGATGGACAATCCCCTACGATTTGGCTGGCAGCTCTGAATGAGCAAAAATTTTAAGTTTGACTGATTGTGGTCACCTAACCTTGCGGAAGGTATGCCTCTCCCTGATTGGTGAGGAAGTTTGGGCAGGCTTTGGCCTATTGCTTGGAATTGAGCAGGGTTGATTGTGTATATTGTATAGGTATGGCTCTTGCACTGAGAGGCTTAATTGCCATTGCACCTCATTAGAGCATACCTGTTATAGTTACCATGTGGATTGTAAGGCTAAGCACTGCAATGGTTCCACCTTCGAGTTTGAGGGGATCCATGGAACATGTTTGTCTGCATATGGGCAAGGCACACAAATCCCATCTCCCACAAAGGTGCCGGGCTGGTCGGGAGGTGTACCTGGTGGACGCATCAGGAATGTCTCCTTTGTACATAGTTCCCAGAAGTTTTGGGAGGACAAACCTCTGTTTCCATCCACTGGATAGCCTCCCTCATTTTAAATATAAGAAAAGGGGGAGATGTAGGGAGCCAGCCGCACCCTAAAGATGGTGCTTGTATCCGGCCTATAACTAAGTGGTTTAAGGAAGCTCCTTAGTAAACAAGTCACTGTGCATGGTACCTTGTAATTTTCCAGCAAGAAGCCTGGCCCCCAGACAGATACATCATATCTGGTGAGGGTGTGCTGACCAATGGGAAAGGCCCACATCAGGGATAAACAAGGTTGCCTATAAAAGCAGCCTGCCTGGGAGGCTTGGGGTCTTCCGTTCTTTGCCCTAGTGTGTGAAGCTTCAATAAACCTGCTGCAGAAGGATCCTGTTGTACTGCGTCTTGTTTGCGGGCAAAGAAGGCGCGGGACATAAGAGCTAGCTAGCAAGGTGCCTGAGCCATAGGCCAAACAGCATGAAGTAAATAGAAGCGTCTGAGTCGTTTCTGGGAACCTGGGCGGTGCGCGGATAAGCGGCGCCGGGCAGGTCTGTGGGTCCGGGACCTCTGGCTGTCAGGGACCCTCGAACTCTCTACAACACATGCCTGTCTGCTCCTCACCATCATAATGAACTAACCCTCTGAAACTGTGAGTGAGCCCCAATTAAATGCTTCCTTTTATAAGTTTCCTTAATCACAGTATCTCTTCACAGCAACAGAACAGTAACTAAGAAAAGAAAGCCAAAAAAAAACAGGATGTTGTGGCCTACTCCTGTAATCACAGCATGAGGGAAGCTGAGGCTGGTCCTCTGAGTTCAAGGTCAGCCTGAATACATTCCATTTGAAGTTCCCAACCAGCCTGAGCTAAGTAGCTCAATTGGTTAACTGCATGCCGTAAAAGTAGAGCTGAGTACAATCCCTGAGGACCTACCTAAAAAGAAGCCAGAGATGGTGACATCCTTGTCATCTCAGAGATAGAGAAGTGGCTAGGGAGCCTAGTCTACTTGGTGAGTCCCAGGACACTCAGAGGTCGACCCTATTTCAATAAAATAAAAGTGGACAGTGTCTGAGACAGTACTCTCAAAGTGGTCTTCTGTTATCCACACATACACATGTGCATGTACACCCATAAACATGTACACAGAGAGAGAAAAATAGATAGATAGATAGATAGACAGACAGACAGACAGACAGACAGACAGACAGATAGATAGATAGGCAGGCAGACAGGCAGGCAGGCAGGCAGGCAGGCAGATAATGAAAAGGCCTTTAGCCAGGCACATGTCTAGTCTATAAATCCCAGCACTCAAGAGGTAGAGGCAAGAGGACCAGACGTTCAGTGCCAGTCTCAACTACATAGTGAGTTCAGACCAATATGGCTGACTTTGACCTCAATGACAAGAAGACCTTTAATAATATAATGCTGCCATATTCACAAGCCATCACTTTGCTCATGACTCCATTCCCTAGCTTAGACGCTAAGATCCACCATTACACCTGCCCTTACTGACACTCCCGAGATCCTTCCTCTCCCCCCACCATCACACTCACCCAACATCCCTGGGTCAATGCAATGCTCTTAGCCAAGGAGTTAGCTACTGAGACAAGACAAAACGAATAAGACATTTCTCAGTGGCCCCACAACACTTAACATCAAGCTGACACTTCAAGAGGCCATTTCCTCTTTCCTAGAAAACTATTCGAATCTCCTAAATCTGAGTCTCTTAGCAACCACTTCCTTGGCTGTCTCACACCTTTTCTTATTTTTTTAAACTGTATTTCTTTTATATGTATGCTGGTTTTGCCTGTATGTATGTCTGGGCATCATATGCACATGCCTAGTGCCTGCGGAGGCCAGAAAAGAGAACTAGATCCCCTGGGTCAAGAGTTACAAACAGTTTTGAGTGGGCACTAGGACTCAAACCTGAATTCTCTAGAAGAGTAACTAGTAGTCTTAACCACTGAGCCATCTCCCCAGCACCAAGACAGACAGACAGACATAAATGCTCATTTCAATGTTTTACTTTATGTGTCTTTGAAACAGGGTCTCACTAAGTACCCCTCCCTGACTGGCTTGGAATATGCTACATGGACCAGGTTGGCCTTAAACTCAGAGATCTACCTGCTTCTGTCTCCCCAATGCTGAGATTAAAAGCATGTGACATTGTGCCTGACTCTGTCTCTTACCTTTTCAGTCACCATTGCTGCCTCTCCAGGACCTCTTCTCACCATAAAACACGAAGCCATTTCCCCTGTCTGCAGTCTAGCTCCAGTCCTTAGCCAAGACAGACTAAACCACAATCCTGCGCTGCCATAATGGACTAAACACATACATTTCAACTCAAATGTGGCTACCTTGCTTTCCCCAAAAGCCCTAATCTATCTCGTGAATATGATGTGCTTTGTTCTATAACTCATCTTTTTCTTCAATATCTACCCTAATAAAAAGCCAGGAAATCTTAAATGTTTCAAACAACATCTCGATCTTTTCCAATTAACATTCAGATTTTGAGCATAACTCCTTCCTAGCACTGCTCGGAGTGCCTGCTTTGCAGAGGCTTTTCTCACAAGATCTTCCAAGGCACCCTGGATGCAGTATAGCAATGCCTCAGATGCTGGTATCTTTCTGGATCCTCAGTATTCTCTACGGCAAGGGGTAGCCATCTCATCTTTTGGGATGCCATTGTGCTTCCATCCCTGGTGTTCATGGTCCTGACCAAAGAGTCCATAATCACACAGTCCTTCGTCATGAAGCCTACTCTTTACTCAGTCACCAACCTCCTCCATCTACGTCACTGTGGTAAGATGGCAGTTCTGAATCCCTTGCTCCACACACTCCCCTACATAGCCACTCATTCAACCACTATGTGCCATGACCCGCACAGCTCTGCCTTCTCATGATTCTAAGTAACAGGGGGTGTGGCTTGTAGTATTCACCTAGCATGTGTAAAGCCCTGGTTTCATCCCTAGCACTACAATAAAGAGAGAGATCCCAAATAAAGAGAAAAAGAAGTAAAGACAAACACCCACCTCTGTACTATTATTACCTGCCTCTCGATCCATTTAACGCCCACCATAACCACAGAACGTTGGTCAGACGAGAACAGTAGAAGCGTGTAATTCCCATAATGTGTTTACCCTGCTTCTGCCCACTTCTCTCCACAATCCACAAAGGCAGAAAGGGAAGGCCTTCCCACTCCCAAGCCATCCTCTTCCCTCCTGGGACACACAAGGCTCTTTAACATACAGAAGGAACAGTTAAAGTTCATCCACAGATATGGGAGATGAAGGTAACCTGATCCTTTCTCAGCTATCTCCAAAATACATGTCCTTGGACAGCATAAACAGTCACCACCCACTGTGTGCTTTGTGTGCTGGAGTAGAAAGGTTAGAATTCAGTTGGTACCAAGGTGAAAAGACCTAGAAAGACAGGATGATTACAGCGGCACTTCCTGAAGATTTATTTTTAAATGTTCATCTATGTGTATCTATGTGTATGTACGCCATGTGTGTACGGATACCCGCAGAGAACACAAGAGGAAATCAGATCCCCTAGAGCTGGAATGACAAGTGGTCTTGAGCCTCTTGACATAGATGCTGGGGATCAAACCCTGGGTCCTGTGGAAGAGCAGGAAGTGCTCTTTACTGCCTCTGAGCCATTTTTCCAGACTCCAAAGTGAAATTTCACATTCCGCATTTAACTAAAACAAGCTGAAGGTAAACACGACTCATTTTGCAATCCATTTTGTATCAGCAGCATACTAAAAATGTGTACAACAGCGGAGAAAACAATATGAATGATTTCAATTCATGGTTACAATGATTCACAATTTCATCCTGTTCTTTCCGAGTTGCTAGGCAATCACTCTACCTCCTATCTACCCTCAAACTCTCCATCGTCTTTTCCACTTCTACAGGAAAAACCAGAAGCCATTCCTTAAGGAGAACAAAAGAAGTCAGAAAGCTGATTCAAGTTTCTCCATTTGAAAAAAAAAAAAAAAAAAGCCAGACACACTAGTATGTGCCTATAATTCCAGCACTTAGGAGTCAGAAGCAAGATCAGGAGTCCAAGGTGATCCTTAGCTACAGAGCTAGTGGCAATTCGTCATGAGCTACAAGAAATTCTGTCTATAAATAAACAAATAATACATAAATACGTGCTAACTAAAGCACTACTAAAATGCAAAGAAAAGGAAGTAGAACTTTTTAACAAACAATGAAGTAATTATAATTTCTGCTCCTTTGTTCTGTTTTTAATCCCCCCAAATGTTACAAAGTCCATGTTTTAGTACATAATTGTCTGATAATTCAAATAAAAGACAAAAATGGTTTGCCAGGTATGGTAGCACGCCTTTAATCCCAGCACTTGAGAGTCAGAGGCAGGCAGATCTCTGTGAGTTCAAGGCCATCCCCCGTCTACAGAGTTCCAGAACAGAGCAAATAGTAAGACTCTGTCTCAAAGGGAAAGAAAGGAAGGCAAGCAAGGAAGGAAGCGGTGGAGGGAGGGAGGAAGGACAGTTTGCAAGCTGGGAGTAGTGGCATACACTTTTAACCCCGGCGGAGGCAGTCCAGTCTCTGAGTTCAAGGCCAGCCTGGTCCTCATAGTGATTTCCAGGACAGCCAGGGGTATATAGAGAAACACTGTCTCAAAAAAAAAAAAAAAAAAAGCAAAATAATTCTGCCAGGCATTCATAGTACAAAATAAGAGCTTGTGTAAGTTCTGCATTAGGGCTACAAAACTTAATAATTTAACAGCTTCTTAAAAGTTTTACAAATGATGATAGATGGATGGATGGATAGATAGATAGATGGATGGATGGATGGATGATGGATGGGTGGATGGATGGATGACTCCATGTACAAAGAAAAAAACACAGAAACTTATCCCACCATGATGGACATCCAGTAAACCTCATTAAGGACATACAAGCATTTCCCTAACTAGATTTTCATACTGAAATGACTCTCAATTAGGCAACCACAGAAATGAGTGCATTCTCCCCAAGAGCCTGATACAATGCCAGTGAATTATGGTACACCTATTGCCTGGCAACCCAAAAGCACAAATCAACTGTTTTGTAAAGAATTAATAAGCAAGTATTTGTTAATCAGCATGAAGGATGTATCTGTTTGGATTCAGGGCATATTTTAGCCCAGACCAATACTTTCTCAACTTTTCTGTCAGTCAAGGTACAAGCAATGTCTGTGTAGCAGGCTTTCTGTGAGCCCACCAACCAGCTCCCAAATCATGACAAAGAGACTTATTACTAGTTATGAATGCTGGCCTTATCTTATGCTTGACCCACTAGCTCTTATAACTTATTTTAACCTGTTTCTCTTCTTCTACATTCACCTCACTCTTTATGTCTGAGGCATCTCCCTCTCTTTCTCCCTTGTTCCTCTCTTCTCTCTGCCCCCAGCCCACCAAGCCATTGGCCGTTAAGCTCTTTATTAGACCAATCAGGTGCCTTAGGCAGGCAAAGCAACACATCTTTACATGGTTGAGCAAATGCAGCATAAACAAATGTAGCACATCTATGCCTAGTTAAAGTAATATTTCCTAATAGGCCTGAGCTCAGCTAATCCAACAGAGAGAACAAATCTCCAACAATAATTATTTTTACAAAGGGCAGCAGTACAGTAGGATTATGTTGTTACATTGTAAATAATTGTCCTGCCTACTAGTTTAATAAAAACACTGATTGGCTGAAGGCAGACAGGAAGTGTGAGCGGGGCTAACAGATTAAGAAAACTCTGGGAATAGGAAGAGCAGAGCAGAGATGCCAGAGAGACACCACAGAGACACCATGATGAGATGCCAACAGACACAGAGGAAAGAAATCGAAATGCTGCTCTGAGAAAAGGTACCGAGCCCCATAGCTGAACAGGATAAGAACCATGGGTTAGTTTAAGAGTAAAGAGTTAGCAAGTTATATATCTGGGCCCTAGGTCGATCAGCATAAAATTAATGTAAGCTTCTGTGTGTTTCTGTGGGACTGTGGGACTGCAGGTCTGCAGGTCTGGACCACATGCCAGACAGGCCAGAAACTTACACAGCAGCAGAGTCCCTTGTCCACGGCACAATTGAAATGTACAGCAAAATCCATCTACTACCCCCAAAACCGAAGGGGCGGAGATGCCAGACTCTAGCCCAACTACTGCTATGCAGCTCTTATTGGTTCCTGACAATCTTCAGGTCCAGGTTTCTCCCAGCCTTAAAGCAGGCTGAGAACTCCCCAACAGCATTTCAAGAAATTCCTTTTGTCATTGAATCACCATGGTTCTCAAAAGTAAAATGATAAAAGTAATAGTAAGTGATAAAAGCATGGTAAACCAACAGGCACTGCTACCCTTCAAAGCCTCATGCACTTTATTCTGGAAAATGGGCAATTTCTTGTAGTTTTTAATTCAAGACCAGCTCTGAGAAAATGGTAACTGTGAACAAAAATGTCATAGTGAAATCCAGTGTTTTGTACAATAAAAAAATCATAAACTTAAAATTTTTTAAAAAGAACATCTCTTGGGCTGGAGAGATCTCAGAGGCTAAGAGCACTGGCCGCTCTTCCAGAGATTCTATTCCCAACACCTAATGGCAGCTCACAGCTGTCTGTAACTCCAGTTCCGGGGATCTGACTCCCTCACACAGACATACATGCAAAATACAAATTCACAGAAAATTACAAAAAAATAAATAAATAACATCTCAGGTTGGAGATGGCTTAGCAGTTAAGCTGTTCTTCCAGGGTCAATTCCAAGGACCGACATGGCAGCTTATAACTGTCTGTAACTCCAGTTCCAGAATATATGACACCCTCACAGAGATATACATGCAGCCAAAGCAGTAACACACATAAAATAGAAATAAATAAGTCATTAAATATGTTTAATGACCATCTCTGATAACTCCATTACTAATTTGTCTCCATTTATGTTCAAATTGTTCTGTTCCATCCACTGAAAAACGGTAGCCAGACGTTGTCTATGAGGAAGCCAACATTGTCTTTACCACTTTCTGTAACAGGACTTAGGCAGTAAGCCCTCTGCTATGGAGTGCAGGACACCCACACTCTGAATACATTCCTAAGTGTGGAACAGAATGAAGAGTCCAGCTTCTCTAAATGTCTGCCATGTGAGGCCAAGTCTTGAAAGGAATGGATTGCTTTAACTACACAAACTTCAGTTGCTCTTTCCTCAACAAATCGTGTGTGTGTGTGTGTGTGTGTGTGTGTGTGTGTGTGTGTGTGTGTGTGTGTGTGTGTATGTGTGTGTGTGAATGTCGTTGCTATCATTACTCCAGAAAATAACAAATAAGATTATTATCTGCTAACTTTAAAATGCAAACCAAAGTCCTCAACTGTAAAGCAAACAAAAATACTGTGGAAACTGGACAGTGATGGTTATCACTTTTAGGAGGCCAAGAGAGGTAGCCAGCCTAGTCTACAGAACGAGTTCAAGGGCGGCCAGAGCTACACAGAGAAACCATGTGGGGGAGGGGGTGAGTATTGTGGAATGAATGGTGGAGCTTGATTACTTGCCCACCTCTACCCACCCCAACCACAGACTGATGGGTCTCAGGAGTGGTGGTCAAATACAGAACCAACCTACCTATCTCAGAGTCCTTACCCCACTGCACGGTGGGACTCTGACTTGTGTTGATGGAATACAAATCCTATGAATACACATGCATGTTATACAATTTAATAAATAATAAATCACCTTACATTGATACTGTGCTTCCAGACTTCCAAAACACTGTCATATAAACTGTTGCATCTACACAAGGATGATAAATTGTAATTCGTCCACGCAGTCACTACACCGCCATGAGCCCTCCCTAACTTAGGCTGCTAAGAGTATACTGTATTCTGCTCTTTTGTTACTCTGTAATTCGCATTTGATCGGTTCTTTAAGGATGTCTTACTCATCTTCCTATCCCTAAGCCACAGAAAACCCGGACTGTCAAAGTGCACCATAAACAGCAGGCTTCTCCCTCCTCGCGCAAGACAGGTGCGGCCTCAGTTCTGAACCTGACGTGTACACACCCCTGCTCCTTCCCACACCCACCCACCCCTGCCACTTCTGATGTCCACAACCGATGAAGCTTTTTAGCGCAGGGTATGGCTGTTCGGTTCCCCGGGCAAAATTATCTACTGCCCAACGCTTCTCCTTCATCTGCACACCAATGGCTCCCTCAAATCCTGCTGCAAGCTGGGGTGCTGCAGGCACCCCATAGAGCCGACCCCAGGAGGTCCTCAGCCACCAGTAGAGCCATGCACCCCGGGCTCGGGCTAGGTACGTACCCCAGGAGACAGCGATCGCAGACGACGCCACGACTCCCCTTACAAACAGTGTACGCTAAAGGGTCGGAGCGGAAGAGCAGCTCCCCGGGGCGCAGTGAGACCACAGCACGCAGCCCATTTCCCCGGTCAGCGGTCTTGAACTTTTCCACCTTCAGTGGCTCCATCCTTCCACAGATCTGCACCTCAGACCCACACGGCGGCGTTCCTACTGCGCGCCTGCGTCCTGCGCTTGCGTACACCAGGGGGCGGGGACGACGGGCAGGTCATGTGAGCATGCGCAGGCGGGCCTACTACAACCTGGTTTGTAGTGCAGGCTTCCAGTATAGTATTGTGCAATTTCTTTTTCTTTCTTTTTCTTTTTCTTTTTTCTTTTAAGACGGAGTCACAATGTGTGTACCATTTGCTGTTCTGGAACTCCCAAAAGACCAGAGAACCTCTCTAGACCTTGAACTCACAGAGATCTTCCTGCCTCACCTTCCTCCATTCAGGAATTCAAGGTGCACTCCACCATGCCCTGCTTATTATGCTAATTTTAATGTATATGGAAAAGTTGATAGGATCATGGTCATCACCCGCATATTCACCACCTAGATGAACAATTCTTAGCATTCATTTACTATTTGGTATCACACCATCTGTATGTGTATGTGCCTATGGTATTGATAAACCATTTTAAGAAATGTTTGTTGAACCATTTGAAAGTATGTTGCAGGCAGGATTATGGGTATAAAAACTTCCCAGCAATAGTGCAAGCACAAGGCCTTCCTGGAAGTGTCAGCGTGTTCCCAGGTCTGATGCATGAACTTAGCTGTTACCTATACCACACCATTGTTTTTTGTTTTTTGTTTTTTTTAATTCAGAGTCTCCCTGTTAAGTAGTTCTGGCTGTCCTGGAACTCTACGTGTAGACCAGGCTGGACTTGAACTCAGAGATCCGCCTGCTGCTACCTGACTGTTGAGATTAAAGGTATGTCCTATTACACCTACACTTCTCCGTGCCTCCTGGCAATCCTACAAACCCACAAGTTGAAGACTGGCTTCAGTAACAGATACATCCTGTTGAAAATATTTTTTTCTACTAGTGATTTCTTACTTCAGTGTGAATACTTTGTAGGTTTATTTGTGACCATGCCTCACTATGTCACCCTGGCTGACCTGGAACTGTCTGTGTAAAGTAGTCTTGGGATTCAGAGATCTGCCTCCTGCTTCTGGCTCTGCTTCTGCCTGATCAAAGGCATGTGCCACTCTGCCCAGCAATACTTAACTTCTTAGAAAGTACATTTTCACTTTATTATTAAGTTAGTGGGGGGTGTCCTTGAGCATGGGTGAATACATGCCAAGGTTTGTATGTAGAAGTTAGAAGAGAATGCCTTGGAGAGGTCTCTCCTGCCACAGTCACTCCTGAACCATATCTCCAGCCTTTCTCTTTTTCACTTCCCTCTGTATCTACTGGTTTGTGATCTGGATTGCTATGTTTTGTTGTGCTTTGTGTTGGGAATAGAACCCAGGACTTTGTGTGTCCTGAGATTGATTTGCTGGAAGGAGTTCACTAAAAATTCCTTAACATTACTGTGTGATTTTTCTTAATGCACTGTGTGGGGGGGGGGGACCATCATCTCACCTTTAAAATTCTCTACATGTCTGCCACCTAAAAATGACAAGGAAGTCCCCCCACCCATACCCCTGTGATTCCTTAATAACATGTAATAAGACCTGACCACATACAATAGACATGATAACATGGTTTATCCCACACACGTTTTAACATTTGTTATGATTTCTCAATCCAAACATTCACTTTTATACTTGAACCTGTATTTATTATTTTGTAGCCTTTTTTATGCCAAAGATTGAACTCGGGGCTTTGTGCATGCCAGGCACTGTTGCTCCACGGGTTAGAGGAACGTCACCTCCAACCCATGTACCCTTTTACTTAACAACAGCCTCATTATGCCAAATAAATAAAACCAAGGGCTCGAATGGATACTTTTACATCAGTGTTCACAGCACAGCAGTATCATTTACAGTAGCAAAAAGTAGACGCAAACCAAATGTCCATCGACAGAGGTATGGAAAGAGAAAATTTGGTGCATGAACATGCAAGAATATTATTCTGCCTTTAAAAGGAATGAAGTCCTGAACTGGTAAGATAACTCAAGAGGTAAAGTGCTTATAGCCAGTTCTGACCACCTTAGTCCCATCCCTGGGACCCACATAGTAGAGAGAAACCTGACTTACAGAAGTTGGTCCTATGACCCACACACACACACACACACACACACACACACACTCAAAGTAATAAAAATCTAAGTGATGAAATCTTAACATATCTAGTATTAAAGATAAACCATGAAAGCATTAAGCAAAGTAAAATACATCAGATGCAAAGGACAAGTATGAAGAAGCAGAGCAGACAAATGCAGAGCCTTGGTACAATGGTATTTGTGAGAGCTGGAATGACGGGAGGGAGGGTCATAAAATAGGCAAATGGGGTGGAGCTTCTGTTCAAAACAATGAAAACGTTAGAAAAACTCACAGTGGGACTGGAGTAACAATGAAATGTATGTACTTAACTGTTGGAGACACAAAGGTCCTTGTGCCCACCGATTCATGGGGAAACGGGGAATGTTGAACATGGAGGGGCTTCTCAATGAAGGAGATAAAATACCTGTTCTTCCTCCCAGAAGGCTAGGTGTGAATTATTGTTTGTTTGTTTTATTTTATTTTATTTTTTTGAGACAGGGTTTCTCTGTGTAGCCCTGGCTGTCCTGGAACTCACTTTGTAGACTAGGTTGACCTCAAACTCAGAGATCTGCCTGCCTCTGCCTCCCTATTGCTGAGATTGAAGGCATGAGCTGCCACATACAGATATATAATTTTAATTATATCTTTATTTTCTTGTGTACATATGTAATATATATGTGCATGAGTTCAGGTCAGAGGATAATATCTGGGGAATCAGTCCTTTCTTTCCGAAGTAGAATCGTGTATCAGTCTCAGGCTTTGGTTTTGTAAAGAAACCTCTTTATCAGATGAGCCACGTTGATGGCCCCAAAATACCAAATATTCAAGAGCTAGGGAGATGGATCGGTGATGAAGTACCTGCCAAGCAGACGTGAGGACCTGAGTTCAGATCCCTACTACCCAACTAAAAACACCAGACACAATTACACAGGCCTGCAATTCCAGTTTTGAGGAGGCAGAAGTAGGTGGATTCCAACCCCACCCCCAATAAAGTGGGGAGTTATTGAGGAAAATAATCACATTGCCCTCTGACCCAACATACTCATGTACACATGAATGAACACATACATATATACACCACACAGAAAAATAAATCACAAAAGTTAATGTTTTCTTGCCTCTTTTACTTCATTCTCACTAAGTTGCTCTTAATGATCTGTTGAAAATCATTAGAGCAGGGAATGATAAGCCTCAATTCCCATTACCTTAACTGTAAACTTAACACACTATTTTATTAGCAAGAGATAAACCTAATAGTAGCTATAAATGTTTAATATAGAATCAGCCAGCAATTAGAGTAGTAACCTGAGTGAAAAGTTAGCCAAGAATTATTGAATTATTTCAATTTTTTATATACCTTCTCAGGAGCCTGGATTTTTTCTTTAAATTTTATGGTGGTGCAATATATTTTTCCTGCACATGAAAGGCAAAATCCATCATTTTCTAATAATCGTAAGATCCAGTTTTGCTACTAGAAGGTCATCAATGATGTCACTTCAGGGGCATGCTGATTTCAGTGATTATTCTCTTTTTCCAAATTTCTTTAAAAATTTTTTAAACATTTAATTTACTTTTATTGTGGGAGTGGTATTCTGACTTACATATATATCTGTATGCCATGTATGAGCAGTGTCTTCTGAGGTAAGAAGAGGGCATTGGATCCTGTGGGACTGGAGTTACATAGCCACCATGTGGGTCCTGGGAATTGAACTTGGATCCTCTGGAAAAGCAGCCAGTACTCTTAGCCACTGGGCCATTTTTCTGGTCCCAATTACTCTCTTCTTACCGAGATTTCAAAATGTAAACCTGTGATAGGCTCTTATGTTTGCAGGCTTGGGCCCAGTTAATGGAACTGTTTGGGGAGGAGTAGGAAGTGTGGCCTTGTAATGAGTGTGATCTTGTTGAGAGGAGGGGTCTCAGGTTTCAAGAGCCCATACCATGTTCTGTGGGGATTCAATAAAAGTTTCAGAAGTTTTGGAGATATCAGAGGGAATCTACCCACAGTCTATGTGAGGGGTTAGTAAAAGCTCCAGAAGTCGCAGAGATCTAACCACAGTCAGTCTAGGAAAATCAGAGTGGTGATTCAAACCTTTAATCCCAGCACAGGGAGTATCCTGGGAGTGGTGACCTACACCCTTAATCCCAACTGAGTCAAGGTCACTTCAGATTATAGAAGGAATTCCAGGCTCCCAAGCAGGTGTGGTGGGGCCACGCCTTAATTAACAAAACGTTGGGTGCCAGATGTAGGCGGAGTTTTACTTACAAGGCACCAGTCCAAGATAAATATTTATTAGAATATAAATCAACACTCAATGATACTAGTAACAGTTTATAGTGGCACCTGAACAGGGACTGCAGTATCCAAGCAATGGACGAGAGATGGACAGACGATGGATTCCGATCCGGTCTCTCCAGCAGCCAGGAACCAGGAAGAGACCTACCTCCTCGTGTCCCAGAAGCCACTTATCAATGGGGTTGGCCACACCCCCTCCAGGAGCCCAGGACCCTGGATAAGCGTCTTCGGACCTTATCGGCTGACACCTGAATCCTACCACATCACCCCCTTTTGTCTAAGAAGGTTCTAAACTAAGACTATGTACAATAGGAATTATTATGAGTTAGTAACCTTAAATACCTATTCTTCAACCCCTTCAAGACCTGAGAAGGAAGATATATCACTTGAAAGTCAGAAGTACATGGAAGTAGTGGTTTTCAAAATTTGGGAGAGGACAGCAACACAGCTACCTGGACCATCACCTCTGGTTTTGTGCGCCATTGGAGCATCTATCATATTGGCTACAGGCCTATGGTATCTGACAGATCTTTTCACAAGCAGGGCAATTTTGGAGGGACTGTCTTATCCTGTCCAGGCAGGTTTCGTCAGTCTCCATCCATCAACTTCTTTGTCCAGCTTGACTGAAAGAGTACTTAAGAAGGATTGAAACACAGAGGGAGCCATTCCAAGGGAAGCGAGGCTGAGAAAGCTGGAAGACAGCTGGGTAAGATCTGACTGTGGTGTTTATTCCCTCTAGTATCTCCAACTTCTTCAGAGATCTATCCCTGAGTCTCATTCATTCGTGCAACAATGTTCAATCTCTATCTCTGTCTCTGCTTTTATCTCTCTTTCTCTCTCTGTCTTTTGCTCTCCTTTTCTGTATCAGCGCCCCCCTCCCCCCCTTTGTTAGCTTTCATTCTCCAGCTTTTTCTTAGGCAGAGAGCCCAGGAAAAAAATTCTTGTCTAAAAGATTTTGAATTTCCCACATAGGCCAGGCATGATGTCACACACGTGTAATCTCAGCACTTAGAAGGCAAAAGTCAGAGGAAGTCCTCACTTTATGGTAGCCAGGTAGGAAAAGAGAAGAGACCAGGGTCCCAGCATCCCCTTCAAAGCCACACTCCCAAGGACTTAACTTCCACAAAAGGCCACTAGGTATAGTAATAAATTTTATTTGTAATATATTAAATATATGATTAATATTTATTGGAGGGTATTTTAATATTTATGATTATAAGTTAAATTTTAGGATGATTTTTTGGCAATAGGATGATTTAGATGATGCATGTTGATTTAATTTTTAAGGAAGTAGAACCAAAATGGGGCATTTAAGATTTTAGCAGCCTCTTCTGAACAGGGCTGGCTATATTTTTTTTAGGCCTTTAGGACTTTAGAGACATGCTTCCCAACCTTATCAGCTAACACCTGAATCAGGCCAGAGCAAGCTGTTGATTTGTTTGGAGAGGTGTGTGTGTGCACAGTGATGAAGGCAAGGCTCTTTAGCCACTAAGAACATTTTTTTGGGAGCATGCATGTATGTATAGCTCTAGCTAAGCAGGATCCTGGTTGCCAAACTATTCCTAGGCTTGCCGACTGTTCTGGCTAGTTTTATGCCAACTTGACACAAACTATAATGATCTGAGAGGAGGGAGCCTCAATTGGAAAATACCCTCATAAGATCCATAAACTCCAAGGGCATTTTCTGAATTAGTGATTGATGGGGGAGGGCCCAGGCTATTGTAGGTGATGTCATCTCTGGGCTGGTGGTCCTGGCTTCTATAAGAAAGCAGGCTGAGCGAGCCATGTGAAGCAAGCCAATAAGTGACACCTTTCCATGGCTTCAAGTCCTGCCTCAAGGTCCCTGCCTTGTTTTAGTTCCTGTTCTGACTACCTTAGATAAGGGACCATGATGTAGAAGTATAAGCCAAATAACCTTTTCTCCCTCTCTTGCTTTTGGTCCTAAGTAAAGCAGTTATCTTGCTGAGATTATAGGCATGGACCACCACCCCTAGCTGCAACATTTATTTTCTTAGTGCAAAATTATGAGTATTTCCCAAACAAACAAAAGTATCATACAATTGAAGGAGTCTCCTCCTGGAATGACACAAGCCTTTAATTCTCTTAACAACCTTTCAGCACATTTTCAGAGAAAACCTGTGTGTGTGTGACGAGGGGGCAGGAGGGGGGGCACAAAAAAAACCAAAAAATTGTTTGTTTGGTGCACGTGCGCACACACACACATACAAATTGATGCATGCCTACTCAGGTATATGTACCAGAAAGGCATGAATGTGAGGGTCAGAAGACAATTTGGGGCGTCAGTCCTCTGCCTTCCGCCTTGTTTCAGACAGAGTCTCTTGGGCACCACTGTGTAGGCCAGGCTAGCTGGCCTGTTAGTTCCTAGGGATTATCTCCCTAATCCATCTTTCCAGCACGGAAAGCACAAGATACCAGCCTAGCTTCTTCACTTGATCACACACAAAAGGCCAAGAAGCAATACTTTACTTATTTAAACAATGTACTAAGTTCATCAGAATCTGCGGGAGCTAAATCCTATTCATACATTATCCTCTTGGGAAAAAAATTCCAACCAGTTGGTGGTGGCACATGTCTTTAATCCCAGCACTTAGGAGACAGAGGCAGGTAGATCTCTCAGTTGGAGGCCAGCCTTGTCTACAGAGTGAGTTCCAAGACAGCCAGGGCTGATATGCAGAAAAACCCTGTCTTAAAAAATCAAACAGAAAAAAAAAAATCAGAATCCCAGCACTGAGGAAACAGAGTCATTCAGATTTCTCTGAGCTAGTTCCAGGACAGCTAGAGTTACACAGAGGAACCCTGTCTCAAACAAAACAAAAACATAAAACAAATTTCTTAGAGTTTCTCAACACAGCCTGTCCTGTCTCTGTCTTCCAGCTTGGAGAATTACAATAAGGTTATCATCACAGCTTGTTCCTTTGGGAAAGTTCTCCCTGATCCCAGATTTACTGATGTGTATGAGTGTTTTAATGTGGGATGTCTTTCTGTATGCTGTGAATTGCTAACAGATAATAAAGAAACCATTTTGGCCTACGGCAAAATGGCTTATAGGCAGGCAGGAAATTCAAGCATAGGTAAAGGGGAAGGAGGGCAGAGTCATACAGAGACACTGTGAGCTGCCGCCCAAGAAGCAAGATGTAATGGGACATAGGTAAAGCCACTAGCCATGAGGCAAGACATAGATTAATAGAAACGATTTAGGGATACATAGTGAGACTCTGCCTCAAAAAACCAAAATTACCAGACACAAAACAAAAAGAATTGATGAAAGGTCACACTGGTTCCATCCTTGCTGCTCTTCTAGAGAACCTGAGTTCAGTTCAGAACACCAGTGTCCCAGGCCTCTAGGGAACCTGTACACACATGACATGTTCTTACACAGACATATACACGTAGAAATGAAATCTTAATCAATTGCTGGTACGTGGTGGTTTGAATAAGAATGGCCCCATAGACTCTTATAATTTCATCAGGAAATGCCATTCCTTGAGAAGGATTAGGGGGCGTGGCCATATTGGAAGAAGTGTGTCACCGGAGGCAGGCTTTGAGGTTTCAGAAGCCCAAGCCAAGCCCAATGGCTTTCTCTTTCTGCTGCCTGTAGTTCTGGATATAGAATTCTCAGCTACTCTAGCACAATATCTGCCTGGATGCTGCTGTGCTGCCTAACATGATGACAATAAACTAAACCTCTGAATCTGTAAGTAAGCCCCACTGAAATGCTTTCTTTTATAAGAGTTGCCATGATCATGATATCTCTTCACAGCAATAGGACACTGAATAAGACATGGCAGAATATGGTTCCCAAAGCTTAGCAAGATCAAGAACTGATGGTTGCTATGCACACTTGCTTTATAGACTAGGCTGGCCCAGAACTCACAGAGATCCTCCTGCCTCTGCCTCTGCCTTGCAAGTGCTAGACTAGAAGAGTGTGCCACCACACATTTTAAAGCTCTCATCATCAATTCTTGATCAACACCAGTGCTAAGCTTTGGGAGACCATAATTTCCCAGTGGTTAGTGATGTCATAGGTTACTATAGCAAGGTGTAACTGAGTTAAGAAAGCTCAGGCAAGCCTGGTGTGAATCAAAAATTGATTTAAAAAATAATTTGTAGAAGAAAAAGATTAAAGAAATAGATACTAGAAAGATTAATATAGCAGTGATAAAAGAGTGTATATCATATGGGTAAATTGTCATGGACTCTGGGCTGGGCTTGATGGGACAGCCTTTTAATCTCAGCATTTGAAAGCATGAGGCAGATGGGTCTCTGAGTTTCATGGCAGCGTGATTCTAGGTTAGCCAAGACTACCACAGTAGGATAGGACTCAACAAACAGAAAACAGAAGTGAAAGTGATTGGGAATAAAGAGTCTCTACGTCTGTGACCCTAACGTGTCTATGTCTATCTTAAAGTGTTCTCAAGACTCCCTGTCCAGGGTCAGGCTGGGCTCCTGGCTCTGGAACAAATATAGAGGAGAAGAAACAGCAGCCAAGGGCATTAAAACACTGCACTCAAGAACAGCTAGAGGGCAAAGAATTTCCCCAAAAGGTAACTGGGGTTTTTTTTGTTTTTTTTTTTTTTGGTTTTTTGGTTTTTTGGTTTTTTGGTTTTTTTTTTTTTAATCATAGTCTAAAGATGCCAACTATGGGAGTAGACACCAGAAAGATTGTCCATGTAGAAAACTCTCTGCCTGAAATCTCTCAGCCATGAAAACTTCACTAAGACTATCCCAGAAGGGTTTTCTTTGTCTTTTATGATGGCAATTCTAAGTGCCTGATGTGATTCCGTTACCTACAGCTATTCCAGCAAGGCTTCCCTGGTCTTTTATGATGGATGTGGTAAATCCCTGGTCTGATTCTGTTCATTTTCCTTGCTCTCCTGATCAGGATACTCCAATCTTAAGATGTTTTACTATCTGCTATTTGCTATTTTGTTTTTCAGACAGGGCTTCTCTGTGTAACCCTAGCTGTCCTGGAGCATGCTCTATAGTTGACCAGGCTAGCTTCAAACTCAGAGATCCACCTGCCTCTACCTCCCAAGTGCTAGATTAAAGGCATGTATCACCACAGCCTGGTTGCTATTTGCTCTTTTGGTTACTGCATGCTCAATCAACTCAGTCACTCGAAATCAAATGTACAGCTATTGTAGATCATTCCCAGTACAGAACCAGTAGGTGAAGACAGAGTTGAAACATTTGAAGGGAAATCAAGATTTAAAGCACATGGCTGGGGCAAAGACTATAACATGAAGACTGGTCAGACTATGTAAAAGAGGTGAAATGTATGAGGATACTGAGCCCTCAGCATTTCCAAAACCATTCAGTGGTAAAACAAGAGGAAAGTGGTTTGACCAAATAATGCTAAGATGTAAAGCTTACTTATGGATTATTTAGATATCATAAATGTTGTTTATAAAACTGAATCTCAACCCTGTGATTTTACCATTAAAGACTTCGGAGTCAAGATGCTTAGATGAAAACCTGCTAGGCCAGGGAGACACAGGAACAACCTGCAGAACTTACTCCTTAGCCAGTGTCAGAAAGAGAGCTTCCCTTCCACTGTCCCAAACCAAAAAGTCCACCAAACTCAAAGTCTCTCCCTGCTATTTCCTGTTGGTCTCTCTATCCATCTTCCTGATCCCCTCTCACTCTCTATGGCTTTTTTTTTGTCAGTTGGTTGCTGACTTTACCTCTTAACCTAAGGCTGATTTTATTTTATCTTGCAACATTTCCCCCCCTTTTTTTAAAATAAAAAGAAATGTTTGAATTATAACACAATAAAACAATATATAATAAAAACAATTATGAGGTAAAAATTATGTTCACAATAGTCCATTTGTATTTAGTGACTTTGGAGAAAGTATTCTATTATTTATCCTATCTTGGTGAGTCCAAAGTTTTGTAGCTAAATCACTTTCTAGCATAACTTGTATTACCATCCAAAAATAATTAGACCTTAAAATATTTTCTTAAACAAACAACTTAAGCTTTTATATATCTCAGCCTTTATAAACTTTATGTCTCTTTTGTGAATTTCCTTTCTGAATTTAATAGCAAAGAAAATTATAAAACTATATCTAGTATTCAACCCCATCAAAGACCCAAAGATATACTACCTGATTAAACAGGGAGTGCAGAGCAAATAACTTCCAAAAATAAATAAAAGAAAACATTCATAAACAATATTTTGGAAATTTGGGCATAGATTTTTATAGTACTTCCTACTGATTGGAGGTGCTGACAATCTCATGGCGATCCTGAGAAAATTTTGAGAAAATGGTCAAGTCCTGGGAAGAACAGCTATAAGCTTTGTTGATTGATACCATCTGTCAAGATTCAAGAGGTCTTGCTTGATCAAACCTGATCTATCTTAACCTGGAACAAACCACAGCCTCTTGACTCCTGTGGAAACAAAAGCAGAGCCCCTCTTCCAAAGCAATAAATCCTTAGACCCAAATTTTGAAGTCAAGATACCTTTAATATATATATTATATATATATATATGTCTAACTTAGTAGCCTTTACAATCAAATGTCTTTCCAAAGTTAGCTTATTGACAGTCAAAAAGTTTCAAATAAAGCATAGTAATATATATAATCCAGACTCTCTGTGTATTTTTTATCTTTACATGGCTATTTCTGTTATATTACTTTTACTGTCTCTTTGAAGACTTTACTTTTAAAACTATGTACTCAGAAGTTTTTCTGTCTTATCCAGGTCCCTCAATCTAGACAAAACTCTACCACCTGTGGTCCCACAGCCACTTATAAGATTACTCAGAGGCTAATATTAATTGCACACTGTATGGCTTATGGCTCATGCTCATTACTAATTAGCTCTTATAACTTAACTCATTTCTATTATTCTGTTGTATTACCATGTGTTCTGTGGTTTTGCCTGTGTCCATTACATCTTGCTTTCTGGGTGGCAGCCTGCAGCTTCTCTTTGACTCTGCCTTTTCCTTTCTCTGCTTGGGTTTCCTGTCTGCCTCCAAGCTGCCTTCCCATAGGCCAGAACAGCTTATTTATTAACAAATGGTGATAAAGCATATTCACAGCATACAGAAAGACATCCCACATCAAAACTATTCATCTCTTTATATAACTGTCTACACTCCTTTCCTCTGTCTTCCAAGCCTACATATATTTTTAAACACACTGTCATAGGTTTAGTTCTTTCCCATCTGAATCTGCTTTATTCTGTATCTTTAATCCTTTTCTGACCAGGAGAGATTTTAAACTGCTAAGATATGGCTAGGATAAAAGTTCAGCTTTGATTGTTGGCTCCACTCAGCTTTTCAATGTGGTGCAAATATCAACAAGTCTTACCTCTCTAATTCTGGGAAGCATATTAAGTAGCATGGAGCTGTGTTTTTAAGCCCCTGGATGTGCTCCCAAACCCGTAGGCAGTGTCTGGGAGAAGCCTCTTTGTATAGCAGCCTGGGAGAAGGACTTTGGAAATTGGCCATGCTGCTTAGCTCAAGGAGGCTGGTAGCCAGCTCCAATTCACAGGCAGCTGCCAGGAGATGTGTCTCTGTGATGCTGCTAGAATGTGACTATAAGTCCAGGAAGCCCAGTATGGCTCCATTTCTGTGCATCTAAAATATTTTTTAAGCTTTCTCTGTGTGAGCATTCTGACCCACTTCCTGGAGTCCTGACAAAAAAAGCAATAACCTGGCCTACCTCGGGTCCTGACGTTAAGCTCCCTTTAAGGAAAGACTGTTCTCTCTCTTTCTCTCCTCTCCCTTCATGAGATGGCACAAACCTCTGCCTCTTCCCCTCCCCCTCTCTCCCTCTCTTTCCTTTCTCTCTCTCTCTCTCTCTATATGTGTTTTCTCTCTCACCTCCCACTCACTCTAATAATGTCTTTAGGTGAGCAAGTGGGTGCAGCCTGTAAGATGTGCCTCTCTCCAAATCTCCTACCCATGTTGACCACCACCTGCCTGCATGGTGTGTCTCTCTCACCTACCAAGGGGCCACCTGGCTTCCATCTGCCATGTACTCTTTGCCGTCATAACAACATTGGTGCCATGACCACACAGGCTCTCTCAGTGCCCTAGTGCTGGGATTCTTTACCAGGTTCTGCCACAATCCACCTTCTATCTGTCTGGCTCCTGAATACCACACAACACCGGCTTTCATTGGTGAGTGCCCCCTTTCCAGTTGTCATAAACATCACCTTGGGTCTATGGGAATGACAGCTGATTTTTCTGGCATCTCATTGGCACATTTGGACCATGCAGGGCACCGCCAGCCATGGTCTTAACAGCTATGGCTGTTCCCTGTCACTATCACCTCTGGTCATTCCCCACAACTGAAGTCTGAGGCCTTCTCTTGGACCTTCTGGGTCCCTGTCTTGGACTCTCATCCTTTGGGATACTGCACTGGTCCCTGCCCGTTGCATTATTAACAGACCTTGAGCAGCTTGAGACATTCTCATACTCAATCCCATTTGATCTTCAGGCATACACTAGATTACAACCCTTGCGTTCCTTTTTTCACTTGCCCTCAGTCATGGGGAAAAGCATCAAACACCATTTGTTCAACTTCTTCTCTGGGATGTCTTACAGAAACACACAAACCTCTTAGCCTAGTGCCTTACTTACAGACTTCCAATCTAATCTACCTTTGCACAAAACGATGTCCTAAGCACCCCTTAGGTAACAATTTGAAATGGCTGCTTAATAGCTCATTGGACCCCAATATTTTATATGAGCTTTCTAACATATGACAGTGAAAAGATAGATGAGAAGAATTAATGTACACCTGCCTTTCTTCGATTTAAGCTCCAAACCCTCCCTTCTCGCCACCTGACCTCCCGCTGCTCCTTCTTCCACTGAGAGACCCATGGCTTCAGCTCACCTTCGTTATTTTCCGCCCCTTCCTGGATTTTAGCCATTTATCTGTCTCTCACTCTATGTCTGCAGTCCTGTAGCTCTTCATACTCTACATTGTTGCTTCTTGATTCTTAGCTTGGTCAGTTAACATTTTACCAGGAAATTTTTGTCTGATGTTCTATTACAAAGTTTATTTTGTATGTAGAGATAAAAATGTTTAAATGCTGTGGCCATGTGACTGTATTTATGACTAATTTTAAATGCCTGATATATGTTCATTTGTTTTGGGAAAAAAGCAAAGGCAAAAAAAAAAAAAATCTTGTGACATGTGGTCAGGGGTCATCTTGATTGAGGGCAAAGACAAGTCATTTTATTCACTTCCTATCTTCGTTGTGGTCTGTGTCAGGCATGCCAGAATCTCACTTGCCTATGGCAGATCTGCTTTCTCTTGCCCACACTAGGTCTGCTTTATGATTGGACCTCTCCCATGTATAACAAATTTGTGATTTTGCTCACCAACAGCATCACAGTTTGTTACAATGTGGAAGTCAGGGATTTTAAAAAAAAAAAAAAGCCAGCTTGGTTTACTCAGCACAAACTGGTTCTCTCTTTTCTCTTATTTACCCAACCCCTCTTCAATAACCTCTAAGTGTGAACGTATACTAGCTTCAGTTCTACCTATACAATATGACCCCCTGTCTATGCATGGTCTATGTAAACATTCTTCACCTTAAGAGTTATAGATTTATTTTATTAGACATAATTAAAAATCTATACATAAATAAATTTAATAAGATAGTAAAGCTTCACCTCAACACCTTTATGCACAAGAATACACCTTGCTCTGGCAGCTAAACTTTATAATTTGAGTCACCCAGATGATAATGGTTTGATCATGGGTAAGCCATGTTTTATTCCTCTTAAAATAAAAGGGGATACTTTATTTTTAATATCACAGAAAGACATCTGAGAGGTTTTAAATCTTTTTTAGTAACAGTTTTTTTAACATTTAACATTTATAAGGCTTTGACAAGCTTGTAACCTCATTTTATATATAATGTCAAATCTTGCTTTTTCTGAAGCCATTAAGTCTCTTGAAAGGAAAAGGTTCTAAAATATAAAATCCATGCAAGCTTGAGGCTGACACACCTACCGTACCACAGCTGCTTAACAAATAATTACTCAGAGGCTTATATTATTTACAAACTGTTAGGCCTATGGCTCAGGCTTCTTACTTGCTAGTTCTTGCATCTTAAGTCAATCCATTTCTATGAATCTGTGTATTTCCACGTGGCAGTGGTTTCTCTGTGCATTACCAGGATTTTTTATTTCTAAGTCATTTTTTATTTATTTATATTTTTTTGGATGAGTACTCATGCCTGTTATAGATGGTTGTGAGCCAACATGTGGTTGTTGGGAATTGAATCAGGGGCCATCTCTCCAGCCCTCTAAGTCTTTTTTAATGTCTTCAAATTTATTTAAGTTACTGGGTATGTTGTAATCTTAAGCCAAACAGATAACAAACCTGTGCTAATTTCATTTTTGTTGCTGTGACAAAATATAGCAACAAAATGCAATTTAGGGTAAAAGGATTTATTTCTGTTTAAAATACCAGATTACAATCTATTATTGTGGAAGAATCAAGGCAGGGACCTCAAACATCTGTTTACCTCACATCCGTAGATGAGTAGAGAAACGAATGCACACATGCTCAGTGGTGTTCAGTTTGATTTCTCCACTGTTACACAGCTCAGGAACGCTTTCCTAGGGAATGGTGCTGCCCACAGTACCTTGGATCTGTCAGCCACCCACAGATTAACCAAATGTAGACTGTCCTAAGTTGAGCCTCTCTTCCCAGGTGATTCTACAACGTGTCAAGTTGACAGTTAAGGCTCACCACTGTCGAACCCATAGACAAAGGTAAATCCAGGAAGTGAAGACTAATATGTAGCAGTGGGGCTGCTCAACAGACCTCTTAGTCGCCTGCCGCTCAGGCCCCCAGAAATGACTCAGACGCTTATATTAACTTCATGCTGTTTGGCCTATGGTTCAGGCACATTGCAATCTTGCTCTTACATCTTAAATCAACCCATTTTCATTAATCTGTCTGCCACGTGGCCCGTGGCTCACCAGTGCTCCTTACATGTTGCTCCTTGGGCGGCTTCAGCTCGATCTGCCTCTGACTCCGCCCTGCTTCTCCTACCTATGCTCTGATTTCTCCTCCTACTTCTTCTATGGTGCCTGTCATGGCCCAAAACAGCTCCTTTATTTAAAGATTGAGATTCACAGCATACAGAAAGGCATTCCCACATCACTAATATGTGGGAAAATGAGGCATAAAAGGCTCCATGGCACCATAGCTACTCAGGGAACATTCATTTAGGTCATGAATCTAGTTTCAGTTTTTTGTTTGTTTGCTCTTTGGTTTTTCCCTGTAGGACCTTACGTAAATGTTTGAGGTGATTGTCTTAAAACTGGAATACATCTCCAATCTAAACTTTGATTAGGGGTTTTGTTTGTTTGTTTGTTTGTTTGTTTTTAGAGACAAGTTTTCTCTGTGTAGCCCTGGCTGTCCTCAAACTTGATCCCCCTGCCTCTACCCAGGAAGTATTGGGATTAAATGTGTGGATCACCACCACCGAGCCTGAACTTTTATTTTTTACTGTGCTGAAGATCAAATCCAGGCAAAGTGCTCTACCACTGAGCTATATAATCCCTCCTAGACTTGGATGAATTTTCTTCACAGGACAAAAATGCAATGTGTTCCCCCACCTCCTTTTTCTGAGTACAGTGGATTGACCCCAGTGCGTGCGTGCATGCGGGTGTATAGTAGGCTTGTTGTTGAGAGAGGGTTTCTCTGTAACAGCTCTGACTGTCCTAGAACTTGATTTGTAGACTAGGCTGGTCTCCTGAGTGCCCAGCTATTACTTATTTTTTGAAATAAGATCTTTGGAGCAATCTCAGGTGAACCTAGAGCTCGTAAATTGGCGAAATTGTCTGGCTAGTGAGCTCCTCTTGATGCCTCATCCTCTTGTATTCCTACCGCTGTGCACAGCTTCACATGTGTGCTGGAATTTTAAACGCAGAGCCTCATGATTTTACAGTGAGCTCTGTTGTGCCATCTCACTAGCCCATGGAGTTTTATTGCTGCCATGATGAGATCTTGCTCTATCGTCTATTGTGTGATATTTTGATCACATTTGGACATTCCCGAGACTGCCAATATCAATAAAGTTAGCTTTGAATCAGAGGGAGGAACTAGCTACTAGCAAATCAAAATTAACCATCAAGGTTTTGGAGGACTGGGTACAGATAGAGAGACACAGGAAGTTGTAGGGAGTAACTACCCTTTTTGAATCGAGGAAGGAGGAGAAATCTCTGGTCACTTTTCTGCTCATTCAGGGTTTTAACGTGGTATCTGCCTCCCAAGTTTTTATTGATAAAGAATACTTTGATAAACACTTTATCTGATGTCCAGCTCGGGACATGGGATCACTGGCCCCTAGCTTTTCATCTGCCAGAATCTCCACCATAGCTGGCTTTTCCTCCCTACCCCCAGGGCCTTTGAAATAGTCTAGGGTTTTCCTGTTGCAGCCCTGCCTCTAGCTGCTACCTGTGCCTGACCCCAAACTCCCTAGGCACCAAATTCCACAGGTGACTGGGTTCCAAACACTAGAGGAGTTAGGTGCCTACCACTGGTGGGCTCTGTCCTTTACATAGCCCTCTGCTCTCACTTTCCAACATGCATGCTTCTTCTCATGTCCCCAGTCTGCTTTTCACACACACACACACACACACACACACACACACACACACACACACACACACACACACACACACACACACACACACACACACACACACACACACACCCCACCTTGTGGAAAACCATACTTACTGATCTGGATGACAGAACAGCTTCATTTGATAAAACAAAATTTTCGGGAGAGACCATAAGACAAGCATTTTGGAAAACTTAATAAATGATCAAAGACCCAAGTTAAAAATATAAACAAATGGCATTGGAATTGAAGATTTGGTGAACACAGTGTTTGATGTAACAATAATTGCACCAAAATCATGGCATCCAAATTGGCCTCTTCAAGAGGTAAATGTTCAGTTTTGAGGGACTGGAACTTTATCTCAGGTAAAAGCAAGTTAAACCTATTGTAGAGAGTCAGAAGGACAAAGAAAACTAAGCCACGTGTGGCTAACATAGTAATGAATTTATAGAGATGTGATTTGTTTTATCAATGGAAAACCCAGATGAACATTCTTCCAATCTCAGAAATAAACCATAATCTAATATATACTTCTGAGAAAAAATGTTAAAAGGTATTGTCAAGAACAACCAACAACTATTCATACATAAGGTTGTACATAAGCAGGGCACAACAGCTGCTGACCTTTTGAATGTACCAACAGCCTTATCTTTAAAATGGTTAACTGACCAATCTGTGTGGGTGGAACAATGACTTTTGACATCAAAAAAATTATAGGCATTAGGACAACTGATACAGAAGCTAAATGCTCAACATATTGAAGAATTGACAAGTCCTTGAAATTCTCCTAGTTTGTAATTAAAAAGAAATTTGTGAATGGAGAATAATAACAGATATAAGTGTCATAAATAAGGTGATTCAGCCAATGGACTCTTTACAGCCTGGAATTCTCTTGCCTTCTCTATTACCTCAAGGATGGTCTATTAGAGTTATTAATTTAAAAGTCTTTTTTTTTTTTACTATACCTTTACAAGAACAGTAAAGAGAAAAATTTGCCTTCACAATGCCTATTTAAATATAATTCCCAGCCTTTTAAATTCTTCCATAAGTGATGTTAAATAGCCCTATGTTGTGTCAATATTTTCTAAAATACCACTGGGAATAATTCATAAACAATTTCCTCAATCTATAATGTACCATTATATATAAATGATATCTTACTAGCTGATTCAAATGCAGATACCTAAGAGAAAAATGTTTGAAAAAGTAAAGAAAAGTTTGCTGTGTTGGGGATTACAAATTGCTCCTCAAAAAATACAAAGAGGAGATTCTATTAATTACAGAATTCTATTAATTACAGAAGACAGGTTCACAAAAAAAATTCAACACAGAAAGTACAGATAAGGAGAGATCAATGACAAACTCTTAATGATTTTTAAAAATTGCTGGGAGATATTAACTGAAACACACAAATGGATTGACAATTCAAGATGTAATTATTTCAAACCTTACAAGGTCATAAGGACTTAAATAGTTCAAGAAAATTATCAATTGAGGTTAAGAGAGAAATGGCATTGGTAGAAAAAGATACTATAGGCTGCACATATGGACTGTTTAAATCCACAGCTTGACTGATTGTATCTGATTATTTAGCCTTCTATAAATTCCCCTACAGGATTTCTTATGGGAAGAGAATAACTTAGAGTGGATATTTTTGCCATTTAAAGAAAAAAATAAAAACTTTATTCATGCAACAGATTTATGTAGAAAGGGTTTCTGAATTGATTCTAAAAGGAAAATTAACACTTTGTCAATTAGCAGGATTAGACCCAGCAGAAATTTGTAGTATCTTTTACTAAGCTGAAATTTCCTTATTATGGACACAAAATTAACATTGGCAAGGAGCTTGCAGTAATTTTGGGGGAAAGATTAGCAACAAATATCTCAAACGCAAGATAATTCAGTTTATAAAGAGAACTAATTGGATTCTTCCTCACATTGTACAGGGAACACCAATTTCTAGAGCCCCTACACACTATACTAATGCCGATAAATCAGGAAAGGCTTTTCATTTGATCCGTAGGCAGGAAATCGGAGCATAGGTAGGAGGAGGGCAGAGTCAAGGGAGAAGCCATCTCACCTCCCAAGAATCAACATGTAGAAATAACACGGACCATGTGGCAGGGCAGATTAATGGAAATGGGTTGAATTAAGATACAGGAGGAGCTAGCTAGCAATATGCCAGAGACATAGGCCAAACAGGAAGAAATTAATATAAGCATCCATGTGTTTCTTTGGGTCTTTGGGATTGCTGGTCCAGATAAGCAGCAGTATGCAGATCTGAACTTTGGGGCTAGTCTGGGACAGAAACCTCTTTCTACAAGATATAACTTGTCAAAAAGGGAAATCCAAAGTTAAGGTTGGGACAGGGATTTGTTTTTGTGGGGTTGGATCACGGCTTTCCCCTTCTCTAAACTCAAGCATGTTTGTTAAAGGAAAATCCAAAATTTCTATCTTATGTCAGAAGAGCCATCTGGTATGTGACAGAAGAAAACCAAAATTAAATGACTATTCTATTGCTAATGGTGAGATGTATAGGCCCTTGAGGCTTCTACAGACCTGGGGACAACCTGGCCTCTGCCAGTTCAAACTGGTGCCTTATAAAAGTGCTCATAGCATTTCCTTGTACTTCCAGGAGACTGATGCTGGATGAATGCTCTCAGCATTCCCCAAGGGGAACCAGCAGAGCCCAAAAGCATAGACAATACCAACAACTAATCTTGAATCTTTAAACTTTGCTTAAGGTTTAAATATTATCTCAATTTATGGTTAATATATATTTAAACTTTGTTGTGATATTAATGGTCGTAGAGAGTACTAATTCTAAAAGAAGTCTTCAACTAGCTTCCTGTATATAGTTTTAGGGTTAAGTATTAATCAGGTCGCTAGGAATTAAGTTTTTGTATCCTAGATATATTTAGCAAATTGTGGTCCTTTAACTTTTCTGAGATCTGCTGTTGTTATTTTAAATGTTTAGGTTTTCTACAATGAACCATGAACTTTCCTAACAGTGACCTCTTAAGTCTCCAAAGGATAATGGGGCCCCACAACAAGAATTCCACCTGAATTGTGGTAATGACACCAAGCTGACAAACACCCACTACTGAAAGATCAGCTTTGAAGTACAAACTGTTCAGGACAATTCCAAGACGGCTAGCTGAGATGATCCAGCCTCATGCATAGTGCCAGCTAGGACTTTAGATAAGCCCTACACTTTCCCATAGCTTCCCATAACATACAGCCCAGTAACAAATGATAAAGCTAGCTCTCCCAGGACTTTATAATTATCTCAGTTTTCTCAGGGTCCCCTAGAGAGCCTCCCACCCCCTCAGACAGTCTAGAGAACACAGCTGTCACATTCTCAAGTGGTAGGGTGGGTAGTTTTCTGGTCATTCAGTGGGTTATGGATATTTGTCATCATTTAGACTGGCTGGTTACAAGCTGTTATTGGTAATGGTCAGGAAAAAGGCAGAACAAAGGAGATTAGATTCAGAGATCTTGTTTGAAAAGAAAAACAGGGATATAGAAATGATAAAAAAGTAATTATTAAATCTACCATTAACTAAAAGAACAAATTAGTAGCCTTAAATATTTTACATTGGTATGGATTCTTTGCATACTAATACAAATTTAAGGTTATTTTTGTTATGCTGTATGTTTCTACTCTTAAGGTAGTTTTGTATATTGGCACAAATTTAAAATTATTCTTGTTACAACATATTGTATGTAAGTTTCTACTCTTGATACAAGTTATTGTACTGATGCAACTCATTTAACAATATAATGTAAATTTCTAGACCTTGAAAGCTATTATTTACAATCTATTTAGGACAATATAGAAATGCAAGTTAATAGTTAAATCTCCTATTACAAACTTGTAGTCAGATGTTTTCAAGGTCAAATAGATATATTAACACTTCAGAGATCTATAGAATATGGCATTAAAGATGTGTTAATAACATAAGGCTTTATGGGACAGTGAGACATGTCTGCTCCTGGCAGCACCAATGTACTTCAGAGATGATGGGCATCAAAGAACCTCCATATGGAGTTTGCTTTCTTTGTGACAAAAGGTAGTCATTAGGCAAAAGACTGCCTTTGCCTCAACTGCAGACAGTATGCTGTCCAAATTGAACAAGCAGGCCATAAAGGATGTCAAACTGTCAAACTTTGCCAAGACAAGGTGAGCCAGTCTGTCAGATATTCTAGGCCTATAGGCTGAAGATGGATAACTAAACATTCTAGAAGAACCTTGGGCGACTGTCCAGGCAGCCGTTTGTCATTTCTCTATTTTTGGAAGTTGTTTGCTCTACACTTCCTGTTTACTCAGGTAATACATCCTACTTGAAGTATCTGATAGAGTTGAAGATTAGATAGTTATAGCTAGTTTTCCTTGTGCCCAGATTCAGAAAAGAAACTCACAAAAGTGGTGTAAAGTATATAAGGTTCAAAGACATCAAAGCTCAAATTGTTTACTAAGAAAATGTTTTGAGGTCTAAAAAAATAGTTTTGGGTTGATAATACTAGTTAGGATGGAGAGTATACTAGGTACAAAACTTGGACTCAACAAGATAGGGTAGATAATAGAGTATTTTCTCTGAATTTGCTCAGTGTAAATTTAATGTTCATCTGATAATATTTGTTGTATATAATTTTTCTGTCGAGTTAAAATTTTTTCTTTTAGACAAAAAGGGAGAAATGTGATATTTTGATCGCTTTTGATGTTTCCAAAACTGAAAGATGGAGGAGCTGGTTACTAGCTGATTAAAACTAACCAGAGGTTTTGGATTACTGAGGACAGAGAGACACAGGCAGTAGTAGGGAGGGGCTCGGACTCCTGGCCCTTTTTGGATCAAAGAACAAGAAGGGTGCATGTCCACTGGTCGCTTTTCTTTAATCATTTGGGTTCTTATTCGATATCTGACTCCTGAGTTTTTAATTGATAAAGATTAACTGTTTCACCTGTTTCTGACCCCACTACCACCTAGGCTAGTCTCCGACTCTTATCTACACAGGCCTTCCAACTCAGCCACTACTGCAACAGCAGAGGCACACCACTGCACTTAGCTCCTCAAACTAAGTTACATACAGAATTACTTACTGAAAGTACACTAACTACATATAATAGAACTAAGGTGAAGAAGTTTAGGGTCAGTTTAATATTTCATTTATGTATTTAGAGACAAAAATTATAAAACATTATGTAAACATATTTTTATTTCTAAAAAAAGTTTAAAGCATACTGAAATTTAAACAATTACATTGTATAGTACCCGATAATCCATTTCAATATATTGAAAGAAAAACTAACCCCTTTCTGAAATAAGTTTAAATTCTGTCTTGTTTTGTTTGAGAGGATCTTATTAGCCCAGACTGGCCTCACATTCACTATACAGTAAAAACACCACTAAACCAAAAGGTCCTCTATCTTCCAAGTGCCAGGGCCTGCAGCATACCTGGCCAAATCAGCTTATTTTATAAGCTTTAAGCATAGAAACTGGAGGAAGATGCGAGCGATTGGCAATGTTGAAAAATGTGATATTTATAGATGTTTGGCTAAAAGGTCTTTAAAAACTAAATTACATCTGGGAATACCCTATACCTTTACAGTAAATGGGAAAAAAAAATCTTTTTTAAATTTCCTGTGCTAGGGAGCAAAAGCAGACCCTTGAATGTAGTAGGTGTGTCTTCTACCATTGGCTTACAACAGACAGTAATTTAAAACAAAACAAATTTGATGTGATCAAATCAACAACTCTCCAGTTTATTCAATTTTGAATAAAACTGCTGCCATTGTTTTTCTTAGTGTATCAAAGATATCAAGTTCAGAAGAAATTATTTGCCACGTTTGTGCCAAATAATAATAGTTTCTCTTCTGTTGAAAGGACAGGAACTTCTTGAAATTCAATTTTCATTTGTCTCATAATTTCCAAATAAATAGACAATCAGCTCCAGTTCATGGCTTGTAGACTGATTTCCTAGATCACAATGTCCTCCAAGCTGTCATCATAGACCCACTTAAAAACACAATCTTCAGAACTCTCTATAGTTTCAAAAAGTCTTTTGAAGTCTTGAGGATACATTTTAACTATTGTTCCTCCAGGTTTTAATCTCACCTGCCTTAATATGGCAATCGGATCCACTGTACTCAGTGAGCTGAAAGGAAAAACCAAGTAAATATGCTTAATTCACTTTAACAACTGTCAATTAGAAGCTGCCTCCTAAGTCCAATCAAAACGTCTATGTAATTAAATTTAGCCTATGTAATTAAATTTATTTAAGTATATTCATGTATGCAAACTTTCTGTACAGAGATGACTTTGAACTCCTACCTTGTCTTCCAAGTACTGGGATTATAGGTATATACTACTATAGTTGGTTTGGATAAGAAATATTTACATAAAATAAATGTTAAACCTATAATCTCAGCACTCAGGAGAGTGGGGAGTCATTCCTAAACTTTCAGAGAAGTTTAATGTGGTATAATAAATTCTCACAAAAATTCTAGTTTACAAACCATCTTTTTTATTATTTCTTGATAGGGTCTCATCACATAGCCCTTACTGGCCTAGAACTCACTAGGTAGACCAGGATAGCCTCAAATTCAGAGATCCACCTGCCTCTGTCTCTCAAGTACTGGGATTAAAAGCATGTGTCAACATGTATGTGAGATTTTTTTTTAAAGATAGTTTCACTCTATATCTATCTGGTCTGGAACTTACAGTATAGGTCTTGGACTCATGAGACTGATTCTCTGGCCCCAAGGTCCTGTGAGTTGAGATCATGGGCTTACCATTTTATGTAAATTGTGTAACAGTGCACATCTACACACCCATAATCCTAGTCCTTGGGAAATAAAAGCTGCATGGTCAGAAGGTCAGTTGTCTTTGATTATACAGAAAGTTAAACTAGCCTAGGCTACATAAAACCACTCTCAAAATAAATAACTAAACAAATAAATTAACTAAAAATAAGTTAACATTAACAACAGTCCCATTAAGGTTATATGGTAAATGACAATTAATTAAAATAACTATCTTCTGACAACACAGTAGGGACTGCTAGTTACAAGAATAGAGAATGTGTCACCCTGGCTGCAGAGGTGGCTCTGTGGTTAAGAGTTCTTTCTGAGTTCAGTTCTTAGCACCTATGTCTAGAAGCTTCTCTAACTCCACACACATAAAACAAAGGAACACAAACTGCACAAAGATGAAAACAAGGGGTCAGAGGGAGGTGTGAAAAACATAATGCACAATAGGGAGAAAGGTACTGTTGTTTATTGCTTTTTAAATTTTATCTCATGGCTAGGTGTAAGCATGCTGTGTGTGGTGTCCACAGATGCAAAGCAGGGGGTGTTGGAGCCCCTGGAGCTGGAATTATAGACATTATAAACTAACTGCTTCTCCACCATCTCTCCAGTCCAGAAGGAAGTTTTTTTAACAGGAAAATGAAACATGGCATACCTTATTCTAAATCAGGTTGTGAAAAACTATAGGAGACAGTCACATTAAATCACTACTTTTATAGTTTGTATTCACTGAACTTCTACTTACCGTACATGTTGTATTATTGGGGCACTGCGCTTCCCAAAGCAGTGCTTTACCATATGGAAAAATATATCATAATTCAAAGGACTTAAGTTTTCTGTAAATAAACTTTTACGAGGAGTTATTTGAACATAATATAGATTTTCTCTCATATATTTTAATGATTCCTAGATAGAAAAGGAAATAAATTTTGTCAGTCATAAACTATTACCAGGGTGAAGCATTGACTCTTATTCCTTTCAAGCTACTTGTTACACATCACATATGTCTCTGGGTTTTCTTAGCAAAAGCCTAACACTTTGTAACCTGGGTCATGCCAGAGTTCTGATCAGAAACTAACCTAGAAGGTTTTTATTCTATACAGGACAACGAGCAGAGCTGTGTTGCTTAAATTTGCCACAAGAGGTGATGGGAGGGTCCTGCTGACTCCTCAGTTCAGCGTGTGCTCAGTGAACCACTCACCACCTCCCAGACTGAAAGCTCAGAGCCTTATCTAACCCAGACAGCTAGTGTCTTGACTTTGGTAAAATCAGAGCTCAGACAAAACAGGACCATGAACTGAGTTCCTGCTATGTTCAAGGAACACCAACAGTAGACCAAGAATACAAAAGCATTACTGACTAGCCCTTCCCTTATAGGTATTTATTTACTGTGTACACATGTAAGCAGACATAATTTTATTATTGAGAAACTTAAGTTAATCCAGAAACAATCATCTTTTTTGAGGGAAGGGGGCTTCGCTCCAGCCTCTGAAGACAATCTTAAAGAAAATAAACATGACAAACAGGAATCACAGTAACATCATGTGCTCTTACCCCCAAATGTGACTTGTCTAAGTGCCCATTTTCAGCACACACACTGAATGACGACCAAGGTTCCTGGAGTGACAAAAACAGACAAGATATTTTTTTCTGTAGGTCTGTGTGGTACATGTGCACATGGACATCTGTGTGAAGATTAGAGGTTCTTTCCAGGTGTTTTACTGTACTATTCTCTTCGTATTATTTTTGAGTAAGGGTCTCTCACTCAATCTGGATCTAATGGATTCTGTAGGACTAGAGTAGTCAGCAGTAAATAGAATAATACCAAATTCAGCAGCTAGACAAATAATCAAATCCCTGGCTTTTGAAAATGCTAATTCACAATGTGGAAAAAAAAAATTAGGCCATTAAAGGCAAGATCAGCAAACTTAGAGGAATGGATCCAAGATACAATTAATAATAATATCATAACTATGATGATGATTGGGTAGGAGAAGTTATTTTCAGAGGTTTGAAGAAAAACAGAAATATTAAATGTTTCAACTGTGGTAATTAAGGTTACCTAATAAGGACATTCCTAGAAACAATATTTTTGCTAAGAATAACCCCAACAGGATGCCCCTGCCTTCTGGATTATGTAGCTGTGGCAGGCATTGGACTAACAAATGTAGATCAACAAGGGACAGACAAGGTGTATAAATTTGGTTCAATCATTTCCTGTCATCATGAAGCAACCCCTCCCCGGAGCAATTAAAGAACCTGATGCCTGCTGTAAGAAGCTGTGGATGACTGCGCAGCCATGGAAGGGAGGACATCAAGAGGGACCATCCACCTAAACGGGAAGATTAGAAAGGGAACCGCCCCGAAGTTAGGGCTGGAGCACGGCTCTGTTTTTGTCTTTACAGAAAAATAAAAATACCCATTTTAAGAAATTAAAAGATCTTGGACATCTAAACATCTAAAG
Organism: Phyllotis vaccarum; assembly: GCA_033318265.1. Lineage (NCBI taxonomy): Eukaryota > Metazoa > Chordata > Mammalia > Rodentia > Cricetidae > Phyllotis > Phyllotis vaccarum. The sequence goes on along the minus strand of JARWLC010000017.1, from coordinate 15,560,871 downwards.
CAGAAGGGAAGGCTATCAAGAAAAATTTACAAGCAAAGGAATATCAGACCTATTGGTACCAGTATACTCTGTAAAATCTCATTGTTTGACCTCTATATCTCTTTATTTGTAAGAAAAGCTGAAGTCCCAGTTCAATTATAAGTTAGAGCTGGCTTTGAGTTGGAGTGTGGCTCTCTCCTTCTCTAAACTTAAGCATACCTGTTAAAGGAAAATACAAAATCTCTGTATCATATCAGAAGAGCCACATGATATGGGACAGAAGAATAACTAAAAATAAGGGGCTAATCCTATGCTGTATAAATATTTATATCAAAATTTCTAAGATATTAAACTTTTGCATGATATTGTTCTTATAGAGTGCTAATTCATTCTGGAAAAAAGGGCTTCATTTAGCTTCCTATACATAGTCATCAGTTTGAGTGTCTTATCAGTTTTGCAGAGAACCATGACGATGTCTAATTGTGACCTTTGAAGTATCCAAAAGGAAAATGGGGCCTCAAACGATGATTTCACATGAACTCTGACAAAGCCACTAGGCTGACAAACACTAACCAAAGAACGAATTTGGACTACAAACTGCTCAGGACAATTCCCAGGCAGCTCACTGAGATGAACCAGCTTTACAGACTACTCTAGCCAGAACTTAAGACACGCTATGCACTTTCCTGTTATGCAGAGAATGGACAACAAATGATACAGCTACTTATTTCAGGACTTGACAATTAAGCACATAGGCCTTTAATCCCAGCACTAGGAAAGCTGAAACAGGAAGTGATATGGCTGGACAGAGAAAGGAATACAAGGTGGAAGGAGACAGAGGTTGGCCCTTCCAGTTCAGCCTGCCTATCCCTTTGCTTCCCCTATTCAGTGTGAGGTTTCGTGGACACGGGATCTACCCCTTTTGGCCAGAGGAGTTGGCTAGGTGAGAAGTGGCTGTGGCTTTTCTTCCTCGGTCTCTCTGATCTTTAAGCCATTATCTGACTCCAGGTTCCTGCCAATTAGGATTTGTGCAACAGACTAGCTAGCCAGCAAGCCCCAAGGATCCTTCTGTGTCTGCCTCCCTAAGCCCTGGTATTAAAGGCCTGGGCTCTTTTACTTGGGTCCTGGGAACTGAACTCAGATCCTCATGGTTGCACTGTAAGCACTTTACCAACCTGGTCATCCTTTCAATCCTAGGATTCTTTAGTTCACATAAATCTCAAATGAGAGGTAAGGCTCCTCAATTCTGTTAGTTACTTCTTTTTAGTCAAAAGGCTTCAAGTTAATATTTCCATAAAACAAGCAACCTCCTACCTATGCAAATCAGGGCATGGAGGTGTACAATTATAATCCTAGTATTGGGAGGTAGAGGTAGCCTGGGCAATATGAGACCCTGTCCACCCCACCTGAAAATAAAACTAACACAAACAAACAAACAAAAAAAAAAAAAATCCAAACCATACCCAGGGATAGCTCTATATTTGAGCACTTGTCTCTGTGTTCAAATCCCCAAACTCCACACATAAAAGGATAAATCACTTCAGACCGTATCTGGCATTGTTAAGTAAGTGTTAACAATGACTATAACTGTTTGAACTACAATATTAAAACAGCATATTTTGTGTAAGAGGTAAGAGAATGTGTCAAGCTACATATAGTGGTGCACATCTGTCATCCTAGCACTCCAGGTAGCTGAGACAGGAGGATGGAAGGCTGAGGTGAACCTGAGTTACATAATGAAATCCTGTCTTATAAAACAAAGCAATGTGATATTCACTATATATACATAAAAGCACAGGAAAATACTATGTCATCCATGTCACCAGTGATGTCTGGGCCGTAGAACTACAGTACTGATTCATTAAATTTCATTTTTGCAGAGCATGTCTCAAATAAACCAAGTTCCCTAGTTTTTTTGTTTGTTTTGTTTTTTGAAACAGGTTTTTTTTTGTGCAGCCCCGGCCATCTCAGAATCAGCTCTGTGGATCGGGCTGACCTTGAACTCACAGAGATCCACCTGCCTCTAAAGCTGGAATTAAAGACATGCACAACCACATCCAGCAAGTTTCCTAGTTTTATCATGTCATATTAGTTTAATGATTAGAGGAAAAAAAAAAAAGTACAAATCCCGGGTCAACATTAATCTCTCTTCAAGATCTGGTGATAGCCAATGCCATTAATTTTAAAACTCAGGATGCAGAGGCAGAAGGATGTCTGTGAATTCCAGGCCAGGTAGGGATACACACTGACACCCTCTCTCAAATGAAACAAAACTAAAGTTGGAATAATGAAATCAAAACTTTTAATAAATTAATGGTTTTAAATTAGCCTTTGCTTTAGTGCACGGTCTAAGCTTACCAGTCTCTGAGTTATAAAGTGTTCCTGGCCTCTGAGACTTTACTTACCATGTGAATAAACTTAACTTCACAAGCCACTTGCCAAAGTACACTCAACACGTTATACAAATCTGGCCTTTTAGGAGTTGCTAATAGTCTCTAGTGGGAGTAAAAAAAGAACAGACAAAGTTATGTTACATAAACTCATAATCAATATCACACATTAGACCTTAACTTTAACATCTTAATAGCATCTGGACATTTAAATTAAAAGATGAAAATTGTTCAGGTGTGGTTGCACATGATTTAAACTCAGTTCTCAGGAGGCAGAGGCAGGCAGATGTCTGTGAGCTCCAGGATGGACAGGACTACATACAGAGCCTGTCTCAAACCAAAAAGATGAGAACTAAGTACAAAACATTAACCATAAGTATTTCCAAATAGAGCTTTTCTTTTTAAAAACATATGGTATCAACATATAAAATTGACTGTATATAGGTCGAGGTGGTTAAGAGTAAGTACTTGCTGTTCTTCCTAAGGACTGGAATTTGGTTCCTAGCACAGACCAAAGGCCACTCATAACTCACAACTGTGAGCTATTAAATTGTGCACCAGGAATTGTTAAGTCCATAACTCTAACTCCATTACCTCCTAGCCTCTGCCAAGAACATGCACACACGTGGCATGAATACACACAGCTAAGTAAAAAAATGTGAACAAAACAAAACCACAGACCAGAAAGATGCCTCAGCAGTTGAGAGCACTAGATGCTCTCCAGAGGACCCAGGTTCGATTCTCAGCACCCATATGACATGTCACAACTACTTCCCTGTAACCCCAGAACCAGAGAATCTGATGCGCTCATCTGACCTCAAGTGCTCCATGCTCATGGTACACAGACATACATTCAGGCAACAATCATACACAGGAGATAAAAATAAACAAAACCATAATAAATTAATACATATGAAATTACTTTTAATACTGTAACATTTCATGGGAAAACATTATTTGATTAAAAAACTAAAATTAACCACAGGCACAATTAAGGCAGAAACAATTCCTACTCTATGAATGCACAACAACACAACAGTATATACTATGGAGAGAGATAGGCATGTCAGAATTATGTATTACATGAGCTACTAAACTGTGCATCAAGAATCCTTATGGCTGGAGATGGTAAGATGGCTTACTGGGTAAAGTGCTGGTCATCAACCCTGGCGGTCTGAGCCCAATCTCTGGGATCCACATGGTGGAAAGAGAAAAATGACACATGCAAGCTTTTTCCTAACTCCCACATGGCTAACAATGGTGCTCTTGAGTGTGAGTGAATGAATGCATGTACACACACAAATGCACGCGCACACGCACGCAGGCATGCAAAGAGAGAGTTTTTTTTTTTGTTTTTTTTTAAAAATCTCACTCTGCTGACCAGGCTGGTCTCAAACTCATAGAAATCTGCCTGCCTCTGCCTCTTGAGATTAAAGGTATGTGCCACCACATCCCAGCAAAGCTGACTCTTGCTGGGCATTAACGATGGCACTATCAATGAAGAAAAGGTATCACTGAGAAAGAATCCCATAGGAAAGTCCGTGTTAAAAAATACTGTAAGCAAGATAAAATTTTGGGTCTCATGTAGCCCAGGCAAGTCTGTAACTATATACTGGAGGATGATCTTTTATTCTGATCCTTCTTCCTCTACCCACTAAATGTCTCCCCAATAGCTGGATCCCAGGTTTGGCCACTGTGGCCAACTTTCAATGTGATGAGCATGCTTAGGTTCCTGGCTCTCACTTTGTTTCTATTCTGTACATATGTATGAATGGACAGATGGATAATGGATCAGGATTGTTTACTCTCTCTCTACATGGCTAGCCAATATTTACTATGTAGATGAAAACACATTGCCTCAGCTCCTTTATGCACAAATAGGCACTGTCAGTTATATGGAGCAAAGCTCATGCGCAGAAAGCAATGCGATCCGTTAGCAGATTCTGACAGCACTGTTCCAAGTTGCAGGGCACCTTCTCACTACAAGGGGAAAAGCAGAGGGGCTGCTGTCCCTGCACCAGACTCCCAAAGAGCAGGCTAAAAGTCCAACTGGGGCCACTCACACTTGAGTTCCAAACCACTAGGGTGAACCTATGCTGCTCATTTGCTTTCCCCAGAAATCAGGAACAGCCAAAGTTCCCAAACAGGCCAGGCACAACTTGCTAAGATAATGACAGACAGTCCATCTGCATTCATCCTTATACAACAAAGATCATTTGAAGGAACCTGGTGGTAAGCCCTCTGCTATTTTTCTATTGTTCAAAATCTCTGTTTCTGCTTTATGAATAAAACTGTGAAGTGAGGAAGCAGCTGTTGAGCTTTGGTTTAGCTGTCTTCAGTCCTCACTGTCTATAAAAATATGTATCCTATTTTTAATGGAAAGAAGTATCGATGTACCCTCCTCTCAAAGACAAAGCCAGTCGGGGAGATGAAAAGCCAAAAGAGACAAAAGATTTTAATAGAATTTACTGCAGAGAAGATCTACCAATGATTGGTAAGTAAACAAAAAAGGATGTTCAATGTAACTAGCCACAAGAAAAACACTAACACAATGAAACACTACTTCATCCAACTATGAGATAGTATCAAAAAGACAGAGAAAGGGCCAGTGAGATGATGTGGCTGGGCAAGCTTGCTGACTTGGGTTCAACCCAAGGAGCACACCTTTGACCCCCCACGCTCATACCTGCTCTCATTAAGGAGACAAAATTAGATGGATTATTTTGGTGCACACCTTTGATCCCAGCACTTGGGAGGCAGAAGCAGGCAGGTCCCTGTGAGTTTGAGCAAAAGGAGTCCAGGACAGACAGGGTGGGTACACAGAAAACCAACCATGTCTAGAAAAACAAACAACTAACAACAAATCAAAACAAAGAAACAACCTCACAATTTAAATAAAGAAAAGCACAAGTCCAATGGGGAGAAATTCTGAACACTTGTGCACTACTGTTGAAAAAGTAAAATAGTGTATTTAGCAAGGAAAGCAATATGGCGCTTCCTTAAAAAAATTAAATGTAGAATTACCACATGATCTAGCAATCCTACATCTACATATACGAACCAAAACCACTGAAAGCAGGGCCTGGGGAGACACCTCTGGTGGTAAACTGCTTGCCACAAAAGCATGAGGATCTGAGTAAGTTCCTCAGCACCCATGGAAAAGCCAGGCACAGCAGCTCATGCCTGTAACTGACTGCTTGGGAGGTGGACATAGGAGGATCCCTAGGACCAACTAGTCTAGACAAATGGCAAACTACAAGTCCTAGTGAGGGACCTTCTCAAATAAGTAGACCAATAAATAAATAAAAGAGGTAAAGAAAAATTAAAAAAATAAAGAAGTAGATGGTTCCTGAGCAATGACAACAGAGACTGACCTCCACCATTACATATCCACTTCCACAGCTTTATTCATAAAATTTGAGAGGTGGAAGCAGCTAAGTGTTCTTTCATGAATACATAAATTTTAGTGAGTACATAAAACAGAATAACATTCAGCTACAAGAGAAAAAATGAAATGAAATTTCAATACATTGTAGCAGATAAAACTTGAAGATATCATGCTAAGTGAAATAAGCCAGCCACAAATGGACAAATGTAGATGACTCAAAGCCAAGCCCACAGATACTGCCAAAACAAATGGTTATTAGAGCCTGAGGAAATGGGAGCAAGGGGAGTTAAGTGTTCAGTGTAATAGCTAAAAAATTTTGGAACTAAACAGCAAGTATTGGATGTATAATATAAATACATTTAAAGCCGCTGAACTGTACATTGAAAAATAATTAAAACTCTCAAATGTCAGAGGCAGTAAATTAAAAACGTAGCTGAAGTTCCTTGAAAGACTACCGCATTCTCTACAGCACTATAGTACTTTCTCACAGTAGCAACACCAGTCACCTGTGGACAACCCACCTGGAATTGTTTTTCAGAAACAAACAGATTCAGTTCTATTCGTCCATATCTGTATATAGACTCGCAGGAATACAGATCAAACAGAATTTTCCAAAGTATTCGCCTTTCGAATTTATTTGGTAGGATCCCAAATATTTTTATAGGAATACCTATTAGGGATACAAGCACAAACATGTATAAGGTTCTTAAAACATTTTCCTATGATCACATTTTAATGATGCAAAGTAAGTTAGCAATGGTAACTTTATTTCAATTAAGGTTCCAAGTTGGTGGGTGGCATATAGGTGTGGTGTGCTGGAATCACCAGGGAAATAACTGAGGACCGTGGGTGACACAACCAGAAGAGGGTAAATACCCCTAAAGGTCTAGTCTAGTGAGAAAGTAAAATGAGAAACTGTACAGATACAGGAAGAGGGTTCAGTCAGAGAAGGGCTTACTGTGCAGGGTTTGCTATCTAGTCTACCTGTGACAGACCTGCAACATCAAACTCTGGCCTCCACATGCATATATATGTACACATGAGTATGTACACACACATACAGAGGGGAAGAAGGAAGAACACAAAAGCTGCTGTATTGGCTAGTTTTAAGTCAACCTGACACAAGCTAGTCATGAGCCTCAACTGAGAAAATGCCTTCACAAGATCAACCTGTAGGCAAGACTATAGCACATTTTCTTAATTAGTGATTGATGGGGAGGGCCCAGCCCACTGTGGGTGCTGTCATCCCTGGGCTGGTGGTCCTGGGTTCTATAAGAAAGAAGCCTGAGTAAGCCATGGGGAGCAAGTAAGCCAGTAAGCAGAACTTCTCTTCTTCTTGAGTCAGAATTAGCTCCTGACTCAAGGTTCCTGTCCTAATTTCCTTCCATGATGTACGGTGATATGTACAAAATAAACCCTTCCCTTCCCAAGTTGCTTTGGTCATCGTATTTCAACATAACAACAGTAACCCTAACTAAGATGGCTGCCCGTGGCAACGACAGAAAAGAGGAGACACTAGGAAAAAATGTACTTTACTCATGGCTCTCATGAGAGTAACCACAAAACATTAAAAGGAAATTCTTGGAGCTGCAGAGATGGCTCAGCAGTTAAGAGCACTCGGTTCTCAGCACTGACCTTGGGTGCCTCACAGTGACCTGTAATTCCAGCTCCAGGAGCTCTGATGCTTTCTCTGGCTTTTGGGGGCACCCATATGTACATGTACATACCTAATACAGCACATTAAATGCACAGCCAAAACCCTCCTGCTGAGTCAGCAGCTTAAACCTGACCCCATTTTCTCCTACAAAGTGTCAAGGAACAAACATGGAAAAGACTTCTGAATTAGAGTCATGCAGTGTTCAGTGAGCCGGATCCCCGGCTGTCAGCCTGGACACCTCAAATACAGCTTCACAGCAGGTGTGACTGTTATGTATGAGCAGACGTTTGAAAGATGTTCACCGACAGAATGAACATCTGTGACCTGACAGGGAAGGTCACCCTGGACAGTGCTAGGCTGCACCAGCAATCGGGTGAGACTGTATTCTGTTTCTCTATCCCCTCCACGCTCATCTGTTTAGTCAGTGCTCAGCATTGACTTAGCAAACACATGTCCTTGTGTCCTGCTCTCCCCTCTCCTGTATTTTCATAGGCTTGCCCAAAGCACATGGCTCCAAACTGGCCCATGCAGTCTCTGTTTCAGCCTAACAGCTGCGACATGTTTAATCTTTGAGGTTGTTTGATAATGTCTTTCTATTTTTAAGATTTATTTTCATTATTTTAACATTAAGCATGGATGTGTGTTTCTGAATGTAGGCACACATGTTGAGTACAGATGCAGGAGGATATCAGAGGCACCAGTCTCTTAGAGCTGCCCACATGAAGGGCACTATTAGGAGGTGTGGCCATTTTGGAGTAGGTGTGGTCTTGTTGGAGGCGGGCTTTGAGTTCTCATATATGCTCAAGCAGCACCCAGTGAGACAGTTCATTTCCTGCTGCCTTTGGATCTACACGTAGGATTCTCCAGCACCATGTCTGTCTGCACACCGCCATACTTCCAGCCACCATACTGGACTAAATCTCTAACACTGTAATCCACCACCTCAATTAGATGTTTTCCTATATAAGAGCTGCCATGGTCATAATGTCTCTTCCCAGCAATAAAAACCCTAAGACAATGTGATATGAAAGGGAATTCATAAGAACAATACACATTTAAACATATACTCATATGAAAATTCTTATCAATATATACAATTAAATTCAATTACTACATAATGCCCTGTTAGCATAAGAACAGTTGTTTATTAACTGAACAATCTAAATCTCTCTATATATTGCATATACATCTAGTTAAACACATGAGCCATACTGGAAAAGAAAATGCTGGTTATAGAGAATTTGCCTTAGTGGATGACAAAAATTACCTGCTGACCAAGGAACAGCATCTATTTCCAAATTCTTAAAAATGACCCGCGAATCATACTCTGGTCTTATTACTTCCTGATGCCTGGGGTCCAGTTTGAAGAAGTCACAGTGGACCACTCTCAGATCTGCATTCAGATTCCAGCTTAAGGACTGAAGAGACAAAGAGGTGACATCATTACACTGCTGCAATTCAGAGAACCACCTCAAAAAATAAGAAAAAAAAATTAAAAATAGCCGAGCACACTGGGGTATGTCTGCAATCTCATTACTCAAGAATCCGAGACAGGAGAATTACAAATTCTAGGAGGGCCTGGGTTACACAATATGTTTAAGAACAGCCTATCTATATAATATAGTGAGACCTGATCCTAAAAATCTAAGGGCTGGTAATGTATACAGCTTACTGATGGAACTTCTGTCATACATGCACAAGGCCCAAGAAGGCACTACAGCACCCCAAATAAAATAAATTCCAAGATCTTAAGTGAAGGTTCAGATAGTCTTAATATTTAGCTCAAATTTAACAGAGACACTAAAAATCAACTGCTACAGGAAAAAAAAAAGGATCAAAGCCCAACAGTTTTCCAAGAGATCTGAAACAAAGATAACCTTCCCCAGGAGCCCATGGAGCTCAGCAGTACAGTACCTGTGCAGCATGTACAAGGCCCTGGATTCAACCACCAGCACCACATTAAAAAATGAAGCCAAGCCAGGCATGGTGGGGCATGGTTTTAATCTCAGCGCTCAGAAGACAGACAGTGGGTGAGGCCAGCCTGGTCTACAGAGCACAGTCAGGACACACAGAGAAACCTTGTCTCAAAAGATCAACAATGACTAAAATCACCAACAAGTTTTCCTTTCTTTTTGTTAATGGCTTTCACTGTGTATAAAGCTGCCTCCTTAGGAGGGTGTGGGGAATGTTAAAACAGGGTCTCACTAGTTAGCACTGGCTGGCATGGAACTCGATATATAGATGAGGCTGACCTCATTGGATGATTCTTCTGTCTCTGCCTCCCACATACTAGGATTACAGGCACTTGGGAGGCCGAGTAGGAGGAGTTCTGTGAAGCTGAAGCCAATCTGATCTGCCATAGCTTTTTTTGCTTTTTCAATAATTTTTCTTTTTCAAGTCTATGTAGCCCTCTGTCTGGATTGAAATTATCAATGTAGACTTGGTTGGTCTTGGACTCTAATGACTCTGCCACGTCAACAAACTTATGGGATTAAAGGTATGTGGCACTTCAACTGCCAGGCTCAATTTCATCACTGCAGTTTGTACTGTAGACCTTTTGGTGCTAAGCCAATTGTTCCACCACTAAGCATAACCATACCAAAGGCCAACAACTCAATACTCAAATGCCATCAAACCTGCGTTTGCTTCATTTTAAATCCTAACTGAACTCAGAGTTTACACAGACCCACTAACTTAACCATAGCACTCACTCTGGAATTTTAAACTCCCAAAAGGCAGGGGCACAGTGCAGCCAACCGAAGATGGGGACACAAGCTTAGTGACTAATTGTATATCACTTAGCTAGACTGTATGTAAGGGAAGATGTGACATGTTTCCTCCCCATCTTAGGGGAACAAACTACACTCACTTAGCAAAAGGTAGGTTACCAATTGAGAAGAGTAACAAATTTATTAACTGCAGCTTTACGTAGAAAGTGGTCCTATTTAGATTTAAAGGAAAGTATCTATGCTTAGAGTCAACGGAGGACAAGGTGGACAGATATGTGAGAATGAGCTTGCATAAAAGGAATGTGATCTACTATAACCCAAAGTGGGAACAGACTCCAGGCCCGTCTGTTCAGATTCTCAGCCTCTGTGTTTGTGCCATTCCTCCTCCTGGGGGGCAAGGGCTTCCAATCTACTATGAAACAAGGAAGGCTGGAGAATATCTTTCCAGGCAGCTCTCACATAGAAAGCTAACAATAACAACAGGCTACGGTTTGTTTTGCAATGAGGTGATCCAAACTCAATGAATGCCTTTTGGAAAGAAATGTTCTGCTTTCTATGGCTCCATTTGAAGGAGAAAGAAGTATAAATAGATAGGAAAGCAGAGATACCTTATTTTCCAGGCTACACCTGCAGGTTTCCAATTGTCTTTTATTTCAAAATACTCAGTCTGTCAATATGTCATACTATCATTGTCTGGATCCCAATAGTGAATAGAAAATGGATCTCAGAATCCTAAGATCTCCTAAGCTTTTAGTGACTCAACAAGATCTGAAGACTCAATGGTTCCTAGTCTTTAGAGATATCAGAAATGGTTCCTAAAAAGTCTGTAAGAAGAAATTATGGCTTAATTTCACTTCTTTAACCCACTCAAAGTTAGAGGATAAAACAAATTATTTTAAGAACATAAAAATATACCTTTAAATGTGGAATAAAAGACTTTTCACTTTCAAAGGCAATCACTCTGGCACCTGCTTTAAGTAATGCCTCAGTCAGGATTCCAGGACCTAGAATATTAACAAAAAAAAAAAAAAAAAAAAATTTTGCAAAATAAACAGTCCCATCCCGTGTGGCTGGCTGCTGCCCCAGCTGCGCCCCCCCCCCCCCCCCCCCCCCCCCCCCCCCCCGCCGCCGCAGGCCAGGCTGGTCTCAGAGATCCACCTCCTCAGAGCTGGGATTAAAAGTGTGCACCACCAAGCCCAGCCTAAATTTTTTGTTTTTGGAGATACGGTTTCTCTACGTAGCCCTGAATGTCCAGGAACTATCTACATTGATCAGGCTGGCCTTGAACTAGGAGATCATCTTACTCTGCAAGGATTAAAGGTGTGTGCTAACACACCTAGCCATAGTCTCTTTCTAAGCAGACTTTTATACAAGTTTTAAACTTCACAACATTGTCAGATATGATTCTTTTTGCATATGTAATTGGGCAGTTAACTCGAACCCACAACATTCCAACAGGTTTATAGTAGAGCATTCCAGGATGTCCGTGACGGTAAAATTTACACTTAACTAATCTCACTAATTCTTAGAAGAAATACCAGTATTTAAGATTGCGGTTTACCTCTGACTTATGAGCTGAATGTTTCGTCATTAAAACTATTGTCAACTCTTAACAGAACTGACTTTTCTCTAAGAAGTGATGCTTAAAAAAGAAGAAAAAAAAGTACAATTCTGGGCCAATGAAAACGCTCAGGGGGCAAAGGCGCTTGGCATCACCTGACAACCTCTTTCAAATCATCCAGACCCATTTGGTGTAAGAAGAGAAGCGACTGTCATTAAGTTGTCTTCTGAACTAAACACTCGCGCACACAATAAATAAACCTAATTTTGAATATTAGGGATATAAAAGTTAAGAGAAAAACCTTCTGTTCCTCTCACCTGGATTGCACTCTAGGATAAGTAGCCGGGATATTTTTTGGTACTCCAGCAGGTTTCGCGCCAGGTTCTTGGCCAATTTCTTACATACTACGTAACGCGCAGGGTCGGGTCGACCCTTGGGTGCACAAAAGGGTGACTCCTCATACTCAGGATCAAATGACGGCTGCAGGTAGAAGTCAGAGAAGCCACGACGGTTCCTCGCTTGCCAGTCCTTCCGCGTCGCAGCTCCTGACGCCAGAATGCAAGAGCGGCCGGGACAAGCCAACAGTGACAGCGCCAGCCGCGGAGAGAGCCCCATCGCTGGGCCCCACATCTTCCTCTAACGTCCACTACCACCACCGGTTAGGGTAGCTTCCGAGAAGAACAAGGAGCATCACATGCCACGTGCAATAACACACAACCACCTCACTAGGTCGGCCAGAGCCAAACACTACAACTGCGCATGCGAACGCCGGGGTCTCAGCCCTTTCTTCACTCGCTTCCGCTTCCGCCCAGGCTCCGCCCCCAGACGCCTGTGAGTGGACTATCTGGGTGTGTCCGCGTTGGAACTCTATGGTCGCCCGCCCTCGGAGCTTCCTCTCTAGCCTCTCTCACTCTATGCTCATCGGTCCGGCGACCGGCGGGGAGGGACGCGCGGAGGGAGGCGGGGCGGGAAGGCTGGAGGTGTCCGATCATCTAGATCCTCGGGAGACCGGAGCCAGCTGTGTGACAGCTCGTCGGCCGCCATGTCAGCAAGCGGGGCTGGAAGTCGACCCGGCGCCCGGCGGTAGCCCTTGCGTTGCCTCGGATGCCCAGGTGAGAAGGGCAGCCGGTCTGCAGGGGATCGGCTGGCTCGCCGCGGCCGCGGAGCTGGGGACAGTCGCTCGCTCCTCCCAGAGCGCTGTCCTCCGGGGAGTTGCAGTGGGTCCCTTCGCATCCGCCCCCTCTCGGCTCTCCCGTTTCCCCGCTCTTCTGCGGTATCTGTTGTCGCGTATCGCGCCAATTTCTCCGCGCGCTCGCCTCCCCGGGGATCCTGCGGCTTCTACTCCGCATCGGTGTCTCCCTGCTCGTTGGCCGGTCGCCTGTGCTCGCCTTCCTGCGGGTGGTTTTTATTTGTCCCCATATCTTGATTCCCGCTACCACCACCTCTTTGGTTGTCAGGAACCGCCTAGTTGTCTCCCTTTCTTGTCTTCCCTCTGGGCCAAGATTTACCTTTTTTAAAAAATATACATGTTTGCAAGACTTAAATTTAAGGCTGAACAAAAAATAAGATTTGAAAGCTTAATTTTTTTTTCCTATGTTTAAAAGGATTAAAGCCTTATGAAGCGTCTTTATTCTTCTGTGTAAACTTAGTTAAGCACATTGTACTGTAGAATGCAATTTAAAAGGCCAATAGCAGAGGCTAAAAATAGGATGCCCTAATGGGAATTTTGGCAGTCTTTGGGGCACTGTTAGAAGAAGATCTCATTCTTTGAGAGTGATTTTAATGTTTGGGGGATCGAACTCAAAGCTTTACCCATTAACCTTTCCATCAAGGCAGGAAGCTGTGGCCAATCAACTCCCTAGTTTAAAATATGTACAATCCTTTCTGCTTACTCTGCTGGCAGCATAATTGAGCTTGGCATTTAAATACACAAGGACAGAGTTTCCGAGGAATGTGTCACCTGCCATGTAACCTGAAGATTATTCTTAGCTGATGAAACTCAAGGATATAAAGAATTGACACCTGAAGATGGCCTTTTTTGAGTAAGTTAGTAAGAGTTATTAGCTGTTGGGGAAATCACGAGGATTCCTTCGCTTATCTTAATTTTGTTGTTTGTTTTTTTAATATCCTTTCCTCACTGATGTAGCCAGGCATGGTGATGAAAGTCCTAGTCCTAGCATTCAAGAGGCTGGGACTCCGTAAGTTTGAGGACAACCAGGAATACATTATGAGTTCAAGGCTAGCTTAGGATATACTCTGCCATGTCTCAGGAAAGAGGAAAAGATTGTTCTCCAAAATGAGCATTTGGATAAACTTAGAAGCAGTCTAGATTTACCTCTCCCAGAGCAACATTTAACAATTGCATATAGCAAAAATGAGTTTTTTAAAATATGAGAACAATGACAAAATTTACTTACCAAGTGTATCCTTGAGTTTTTTGCTTTTAAATTAAGCCTTTTAAGGCAAAGGTATATAATGTAGCTCGGTGGTAGACTGCTTGCTTAGCATGTATTAGGCCTGAATTCAGATACCACAAGAGCTAAATATACTTGACACTGTTGGAAACATTTTAAAAATTTTCATGATGCCTGTGGACCACAGCCTAATCAGTCCTAGAGAACTTAGGGCAATGTTTATTTTGCTTTTGAGCTGTTGGTGAAAGAGAAGTTATACTTATTTTTATTTATTTACCTAGTCCTCCCTCTCCCCTTTGTTAGGGGCCAAACTCCGGGCCTTGTACAAGCCAGGCAGATGATCTGCCTCTAAGCTACTTCACTAGTAGCTTTTGTTTGTGTATGTGGTATGTGTGTGTACATGTTTGTATGTGTATGCATGTGTGTGCCCTGTGTGGTGTGATGTCAGGTGACTTCCTCAGTCACTGCCCACTTTACTCTTCTGGGACATAATATCTCTGAACCTGTCCCCAACATTCTGTTAGGCTGGCTGGCCAGAGAGCCCCATCAGTCTACCTTTGGGGATCCAGATGCAGGTCTTTATGTTTGCAGATACTTTACTAAGCCCTCACACTTGGTTTTTTGAAAGACTGGCTGTAGTGTAAACTGGTCTTAAGTTCATCATCCTTCTGCTTTAATTGGGCCTGCAGGCATGTGTCATGTGCTGAGCTGTTTCCATTTTTCATAGTGTTAATGATTTACATGTTTGTGTTTGCAAGCTTTTGAGTGATACGGAAGCCATCCCCCATTCCTGCCCACACACCCACTAAGGCCCCAGATGCTAAAGATGAAACAGTCATTTCACTTTTAAAATGATTTTTTTGAGGGGGAGGGGTTTCAAGACAGGGTTTCTGAGTGTAGCCCTGGCTGTCCTGTGACTCAGTCTGTGAACCAGGCTGGCCTCAAACTCAGAGATCTGCCTGTGAGTGCTGAGATTAAAGGTGCTCACCACCATCGCCCAGTTTAAAATGAATTTTATAATCAGCACTAAGACCTGCAATTTTATAAAAACTAAATTTAGTAATTTTTCTTTCTAATCATGCTTGTTGGTTACTTTATGGCTGTCTTTAATTATTTTTCTTATTAAGTTATCATAATCAAATTGCTTGAGAAAGGAAAGTATTGGTTTTTTGTTGTTTTGTGTTTTTTTTTTTTCTTTCTGATTTTAAATGAGAACTGAAATCGGGAAATACTGAATGACAGCTCTGGTTTGCATCAGAATCTAGGTCGGAATCTAGCACCGTTCAAAAGAAATGGAAGATAATTCTAAAACTTCTCTAGCAGCCCCATTTGCCAGGTAGAAATAGCCTTACTGGCTTTAATCCTCTGGGCACAATAGTTGCCAAAATGTTTTCCAAAATATCATGCTAAATCTGCAGTTCTGTTGTGTTCACACTCACAGCACATCTCGATTAAGTCTGGCCGTGTTACAGGTGTTCAAGAGGCACCTGTAGCCAATCCTTCCTCCCTCCCTCATCATCCCTGGCTTAAGATGATGGTTGATGCTTAAAAACTTAAAAAGCCTTTCTCCCTGGGAGCCTGATTCTCTCTGGATACATAAAAAGCCCCTTTCTTATTTACTTTTTTCTCTTTCTAAGTTCTTCCATTCTCAAATTGAGGAGATTCTGTGCAGGAAGAGGGTTCTAAGAAGTCTTTTCCTGTTCCGTGTTGACACTGAACTCTGTGAGCACTGATGTCCAGTGCTTGTTAGTGAGTATCCTAAGATGAATAGAGTGCTCAGTCATTTCCTGGGGTGTCGTTGTGACAGTTCTTTCCATCTGTATGTCAACAGTGCGTCAGAGCTGAATGTGTCTTTCTCTGCTAAGTCTGTTGGCATTGAGTAGGAAGAACTTGGAGGCCCTATGAGACACTTGAACTTTGTTGTGAAATAGGTAGGGTACCTCTGTGTATTATTTCCTGAACCGGTTTCAAGTGTGGCTAATGGTTTGGGAGATGTGGTCCTCTGTAGCCTGGTGTTTATCAAGGGCAGGGCAATTGTTCAGACAGAATTTAGAATGAAAGGGGGTATGGTATTTGGTTTTGAAACTGTGGGAACTCAAGTCTGTATCTGTTAAAGGGAAATGTGGCAGCTTTATAAAGCTGCTGGCCCATCATCTAGGTGCTTGCCAGGAGCTGCTTCGCAGCAGGTGTGCTAATTCAAGTGAAACTACCCATGGTTTAGAGTTGAAGTGATTGGACTCCAGCTGACCCCGTGGGGATCCTGTCTTGACTCCTATGTTCTAATAAATTTTCTAATTAATATTCCTTATAATTTAAAACAAGAAACATTTGCTTCCTTTATCAGTAAACATTCTATCTAAAATTCAGTCTTTATAGATCAGCTCACTGTGAGGCAGCCTATGGAGCTAATAGAATTGGAAAAGGTGAATAGACTTATTTTTGTGATAGAAGTGTGTACATTCTGGGAGTGTTTTCATTTGAATTTAAAACGAGACATTGGTGGTTGTTGCTTTGATTGTCTATTGGTGGTGTTTAGTTTGATTTTTTAAAAAAAGAATACAATTTATGACTACAAAGAGAAAGTTGAAGATATAGGCAAATGAATACAAAGTATTGAATCTGCCTGCCTACCAGGTAGACTGTGATACTGCACAGCCTAAGCATGGCAGTTAGGAATAGTATAGGCTTTTGGCCAAGTACATTGTATTCATGCCTGGGTGGATGGGGGATAACTGGCATGATGATTGTGTTCATTTGTTTCATTTTCATAACCAGTTTGATATCCATGTATCTTACATAATACACATGTATCTTATACAATCACACTATATTGCTAAAATATACAATGTAGTAAAAAACTTGTTTTTTGGAGGCAGGAAGATGTTGAGTTGGAGATCTGCCTGAGCAACTTAGGCAGCGTAAGGACAACCTGGCTCTAAAATCTAGCCAAAGAACTAAAAGAAGAACATTGAAAACATTTATTTTTCTTAAAGAAAGACAAGCTGGATGAATTTGTTTATTCCTATGGTCCCAGTTATGGCAGAAGCTGAGAAATGTGCTCACTAGCCTAGGAGCCTGGGAAGTCAAGTCAGAAAACTACAAAGCTAGATCCCTTCTGAAAAAGAAAAAACCAACCAACCAACACCTCCCCCCAACACACACACACACACACACACACACACACACACACACACACACACACACACACACACACACACATTGTTTTCTGAAAATTAGCTCTAGTCAATTATTTGAGGAAGAAAACTGATCGTCTGGTAATTTCTCAGTTTCCTTTAAAAACTCCTTGAATGCTTGAAGAGCTTCCAAAAAAAGATGTTCTGGCTGAGAAGGTCTGGGTCTGATGTCTTTAAACCATATGCCGCTTTCTTTTCCGTTTTGAACCTTTAAGATTTACGCTAATCTTGTAATCATCCCCATGGGGAAGATAAAATTTACTTTCAACAAGGAGCTCTTTTTTTTTTAAAAAAAAAACAATTGGAGTAATTCATATGGAGTATTTAAAAAATAGTATATTTAAAAATTGTTAAGTTTTACAGTAGTTGGGGATTTCTGAACATGTTTTAGGCATGATTTTGAAATTACCATATTTGGAGGTAGAAACCTTGTGTGACTGTCCCCACTGTACTACTGCACCAAGCTATCTTAGGACATCCTGCTTTTTGTCATCACTGGCCATTTGGAATGAAAAGATAGTGTGTACTTATCAAAATAATGACAGATCTGCATTTTCCCTGCTGCACTGTATAGTGATTCTGAAACAGTGGCAAACTAGCAACCTTTAATGTGATTATATCTGTTAATTTTTAAATGAGAATGTCTGTAGTGTTTTCCCTGGAAAACAACCACCCGAGAGAGCATTATATTCTTTTCTATATCAGCTGTGTTTTGAAAACTCAATGTTGTTGGATGGTGGCTTTCTAATTTGATTGAAAACATAATAACCTCTTTAGGTACTTGTAGATTTTGAAGTTAATGATTTCCCTAACATTTGTGCACCTTGCGATGATGCTACAGAATGTCGTTTTCCTGGGTATTTGAGAACTTTCGAGTATACTATACTTTGGGGCAGTTTGGCACCTGCTGTCTCTTGTGTTATATACATTCCTACTCCTCAATGTTCACAGTTTCTGTTTTTACAGGGTCCAGTTTTTACTACTGTGAGCTTTATAGAATTACTGGGTGAACCAAAAGTCATTGCTAAGGCTTTTTCAATGAGGACATATTGTTTTTAAAATGGGCTTTATTTACTAAAGCTTATTGTAATTATTTTTATCTTATGAAGGTACAAAGATTATAGGGTTTTCTCCCTCCCACACACACTCATAGAATATGGAAAAGGTTTATTTAATCCATAAGTTATAAGGATTCAAAAAAAGTAATCCACATTATTTATTCCCTCATAATCAGCATAGATAAAAGGAGGATGTGTCCAGGCTTTGCTCTTAAAGCCTGTAACCTGGGATTTGGGAGGATGAAGCAGAAAAACTGTCACATGTTGGCGACATTCTTCTAGGCTATTAGGTCGTGAGTATTTATTATGTTGTTGTTTTGCTTTGAGGGCTGGGAATTGAACCCTAGAATTAAAAAAAAAAACTTTTAAAATTACATTTGTGTGTGTGTGTGTGTGTGTGTGTGTGTGTGTGTGTGCGCTCCAGGACACATGTGTGACACAGACACATATGGAGGGCAAAGGACAACTCGTAAGAGTTGGTTCTTTGTTTCCACTGTGTGGGTCCAGGGCCTTGAACTCAGGCTGTCACTGTTGGTGACAGGTGCCTTTACCTCTTGAACTTCTCACTGGCCCAACCTAGGAGTTTATATAGTCTGGGCAAGAGCTCTACCTCAGAGCTGTGTCCCTAGAGTCTGTTTGCTCCAGCTATTTTTAGATTTGTTGTGGAGTGTTTTGTTTTTTTCCCCCCTGCATCAGTTAGAGCTATACCTAAAACATTAGGTAAACACTGTCAAAAATAGAAACAGCATTGTGTGTCTTGCCTAATTTAATCATCTACTAAACATTTACATTAGAAGAGGATTGCATCAGAATTCCACTTTCAAGGCATTTAATTGGCCATGGAAGCTAGATGGAAAAATGTGGAGAAATTGGTAGTCGAATATAAAGATTTATTTGAGTGTGCCAAGGAGAATATTTTGATGCTCAGTAAAAATGTAAGATGGGATGGCATGAACCAAATTGAGCAGCAGGCAGTAACATGTCATTATGGATTTGGGGGACATGAAGAATTGTTTGTTCCACAAGTATGTGGAGCCACTGTTTTTATTTGATTATTTTTGAAGATTAATCTGCTTCTGGTATGCAGGAGCGGTTCAAAGGGTTATGTGAGATACTGAGAGCCTTTAATTAAAAGTAAGAATTATTCTGGACACTATAATTTCTTAACTCCCCCCCCCCAAAAAAAATGATAACACTAAGTTTCTGCTCCTTATTTGGAAGACTAAGAGATAAGCTGACGAGCTCTCCTCTTAGGTTTTTATAATACAGTTAAAATTGTGTTTGCCATATGAAATATTATACTTTACCCTAGACAAATTAAAGAAATGAATTTTAAGTAACCTTAATCCATGCAAGAGAACATATTATGATATGCATATACAATGAAATCCACCACTTTGGTGAATAACTTTGAAATGGGTAGGCTCATGAGTGATTTTGGACTTGGTGTTACTGCCTGTGAACTTGATGGTTGATGTTGGAGCTGCAGGTAAGCAGAATGTTACTAAGTACGGTGGGATTGTGGTGCAGATGCTCACACAGTACTTTGTGTAAGTCTCTACCAAAATATTTGATGAAAAATCAAGTCCCTCAAATATAGACATGTGACAAGGCTTAGCAGGTGAAAGAGGCTTGCCACCAACTTTGAAGACTTGAGTTCAACCCTGGGGATCAGTGTGGAAGAAGCAAACTGATTCCCGAGGTTGTCTTCTGACCACCATGTATGGTACTTGCGCATACACACACACATACACACACAAATAAAATAAGTGTACTTTTTACAAAATAATTTGTTTCACTTAAAACAATGAATGATTTTATGTGAATTTAACTTTTTGTGGTGTTTGTTTTTTCGTTTTTTCAAAATAGCTCTAGCTGTCCTGAAAGTTGCTTTGTAGACCAGGTTGGCCTTGAACTCACAGAGATCCACCCACCTCTGCCTCGTGAGTGCTGGGATTGAAGGAGTGAGCCGCCACGCTTGGTTTAACTTAATTTTTTAAAGAAAGGAATTGCATATGGAACCTTTTTGGCTGTTATAATTTATAATACAATAGAGTATAGAATTCTATTTCTTCTAGAAAATTCTTATTATTGTTATAGACTATGTCTCATCTATGTAGCCTGGCTGGCCTGGAGCTTGTTTAGACAGGCTAGCCTTGAACTCAAAAAATTCCTCCTGCCTCTACCTCCTGCATTCCAGTTTAGCAAAAACTAGATGCTACTCTGGAAAGAGCTGTTAACAAATCTGCCTGGGGACACACCCACCTATAATGCTGGAGTTTCCAGGTAAAGGCAGAGGACTTTGAGGCCATCTTTGGCTTCGTGACAGGTTCAAGGCCAGAGTGAAAATCTGAGGCCCTGCCCTAGAAACAAAAACCTGAAAGATGTTCACATGAATGCTTGTACACAAATATCCGTAGCATAATTCATAGTACTCTAAGAAATAGCCAGGATGGATACATAACATGTGGTCCCATCCTTGTGGTGAAATACTGGGAATAAAGGGAAATGGCTTGTTCGTATTCTGATTGCTTCACTTGTCAATTTGTTATGGGTAACAGTCGCATTAGGGGTCATATGCACAAAAAACTAATATAATATAGATATACCTTGGCAGTACTATATTAAGTGAAAACAGCCAATCACAAAAGACAGTGTATTCAATAATTTCATTTATTTATGTACTTGCTTATTTATTACTTGTTTACTTTGGTGTTTTGATACAAGGTCTTTTTTATATAGCCCTGGCTGTTGTGGAATTCCCTATGTAGGCCAGGCTGGTCTCGAACTCACCAAGATCCACCTGCCTCTGCCTCCTGAGCACTAGGATTAAAACAGGCATTACTACATCTGCTCTGATTTCATTTATATGAAATGTCTGGAATAGATAAATCTATGGTGAGAGGCAGATTAGTGGAGTTTTGATGGTTTCTCTATACAGAATCTGACACTGTAGCCCTAGGTTGGCCTGGAACACACAACAGCTTGGGCTGCCCTTGAACTCATGTCTGTCCTTTTGTCTCACTGTGGAGACTGGTGGTTTGAGTGGGTATGGAAGGCTGTGGGGGACACTGGGGAGTAGTAGGTAATCACTAGCTGGGTGTGAACTGAGGGGTTTGTTTTAAGTGTGATGAGAATGTTCTAGAATGGATTGTTCTACCATTTAAGATAGACCAGGGTGGGTGAATTGTATAATGAGAACACTATCTGTCATTGAGACCGTCAATTGGAAAAAATACATTTATTATAGAGAATGCTACAATCTAGAAAAGTACAAAAAGAGAAAAATAAGATTTAAAAAATATTCTCTAGGGACTGGAGAGGTGGCTCAGTGCTTAAAAGCACTGGCTGCTCTTCCTTCCAGAGGACCCAAGTTCAATTCCCAGAAACCACATGGTGGCTCCCAACCATCTGTAATGAGATCTGGTGGCCTCTTCTGGCCTGCAGGCAGAACACTGTATACATAATAATAAGGCATACACGCAGATAGAACACTGTATACAAAATAAATCCTTTTTTAAAATCCTCTATTTTTATTTTGGTAAAATCTGAAAGAAAACACCCTAACCTTCTTCAAGTTCAAGAATCACAAAGCCGCATGCATCAGCGGCATTTCAGTGCTGAAGTATCTATTTATAAACATGGGTAAAATTAATAAATCATGCCTTTGGCATAGCACAACAGCTTCTTTTTGGAACAAACCTTTCTCCATAGATAGCAGAAGAGAAGGTGGGAATAGATTTGGGTCCCTGTGTGCCCTTGTCCACCACACTGGAGCTGAAACAGATCTGGCTGCACTGATCCAGGCTCAGTCTGTGAACACTACTGACTCTCTACAGACTGCCCCAAGTTGACTTCATTGATGTGGTTCTTGTTGCTTTATTTGTAGATTAGTATTAAGAGTCATATGGAGAGATAAAGACGATTTTTACATCTTTTAAGTGAAATTATAAGTAATGTCAGTGTGTAAAAGAACATGGCAAGCATTTTCTATAGAGCCATAAAGGAGAAAAGACTCCTTAAGTTCTCCATGGAACCCTGAGATTTCACTGCTGAAGGAATTAAAGTTCCCAGGGAACAAGTATCTTGCTCACGTTATTCAAAGCAGTTATTAACAGTGAAGGAGAATACAGTCCCCCGTCTTTGGAGTCCAGAATTCTTTTCTTATTTGGCATGGTGTTGCCAGCCCATAATCCAGTGCTGTGAAGGCAAACACAGGAGCATCAAGTTCAGAGCCAGCCTGGGCGACATTTGGTGTGTCCTTTGTCCTAGGCTTTCCCCACACTCTCTGTTTATTCCCAGCTCTTCGTAAAAGCGTATCTTTCACTGATGGTGTTCATACCTGTGTGTTTGTATCTTGAACTGGAATATCCCAGAACACCAACTACATGTCTCAACTCTGTTGTCTTTTACCCTATTAGCCTTCCTTCTCTGCCTCACTCTACAGTGGACCTGGTAGAGTTTACTAGTTGGCACTCGGGATGTTTGATAAAGGACATTAATTGTTGTGAAATATTATTCTAAGATGTGTTACATTTGACTATGCTATGGAACATTTGTTTAATGATACAAAGATGTGCTGCATCTTTTATGTAGCATTTGTTTAACTTTGTGAAGCTGTGTTACTGTGTCTGTCTAAACACCCGATTGGTCTAATAAAGAACGGGACAGCCAATTGCAAGGCAGGAGAAAGGATAGGCGGGGCTGGAAGGCAGAGAGAATAGATAGGAGAAAAAAGAGAGAAAGAAGGCCAAAGAGCAAGAAAAGAGAAGGGGCCAGTCAGGGGCAGCCACCCAGCTACACAGCCACCGTGGAGTGGGAAGGAGAGAAAGGTGTGCGGGAATAGAGAGACGTAAAAGCCCAGAGTGGAAAGGGATATAATGTAAGAAAAGCAGGCTAGAAACAAGCCAAGCTAAGCCAGGCATTTATAAGTAAGAGTAAGCCTTCGTGTGATTTAGTTGGGAGCTGGGTGTTGAACCCCCAAAAGAATAAAGAGAGTAAAAGCCAACAACAGTTAATTTTGCCTTTAGCAACAATCCATGGAAACCTGGCCTTCAAAATCCACAAGTGCGCCAATGTGGAAACATTTGGCAGTCTCGTCCAAACATGCTTTACTTTGAACATTTTCAATGATTGAATTAGGTTTTTCTGTTTTTAGGATTCCACCCCGCCCCCGCTTTTTTATTTTGATGGAACACTGCCAAGTTATATAGCTTTTAGCAAGGTTTTAAAATTTGTTATTTATTCACATATTTTATGTATGTGGTGCTTTGTCTGTATGTACGTCTACACACCAGAAGAAGGCAACATACAGTTGTGAACTGCCATGTGGGTGCTGGGATTTGAACTCAGAACCTTCAGAAGAACAGTGAGTACTCTTAACCACTGAGCCATCTCTCCAATCTCTTAGGAAGATTTTTTAAGGTTGGTATTTTTAATCATGATGAGGAAAAGAGCATGCCAGGAAATCGTTCAGGAAAGAATGCTTTTGTGGCTAAAGGTCTCCAGAATGGGTTCTTTCTCTTTTCCCGGTGTGTGTATCTGTTCCTGAGAATAGAACCTGGGGCTTGGTCCATGCTAGGCAGGGTATCTACCATTGGTCTATTTGCTCCTAAGTTTTTTCTTCTTAACTAAGGTCTTCCTGTGGATATAGGCCACCCCTACTCTGAACTCCCGACTCTCTCAGTGCTGGAATTACAGGCGTGTGCCGCCATCCCACCAACTCTTCCAGACCGATCATGCTTTCCTCTTCCATCTGTTCATTTCCCTTCTTCCCTTCCTCCCTCTGCCCTTCCTCCCCTCTCTGCCCTTCCTCCCTCTTCCCTCCTCCCTCTGCCCTTCCTCCCTCTGCCCTTCCTCCCTCTCTTCCCTTCCTCCCTCTGCCCTTCCTCCCTCTGCCCTTCCTCCCTCTTCCCTTCCTCCCTCTTCCCTCCTCCCTCTGCCCTTCCTCCCTCTGCCCTTCCTCCCTCTTCCCTTCCTCCCTCTTCCCTCCTCCCTCTGCCCTTCCTCCCTCTGCCCTTCCTCCCTCTTCCCTTCCTCCCTCTTCCCTCCTCCCTCTTCCCTTCCTCCCTCTGCCCTTCCTCCCTCTTCCCTTCCTCCCTCTTCCCTCCTCCCTCTTCCCTTCCTCCCTCTGCCCTTCCTCCCTCTGCCCTTCCTCCCTCTCTGCCCTTCCTCCCTCTCTGCCCTTCCTCCCTCTGCCCTTCCTCCCTCTGCCCTTCCTCCCTCTGCCCTTCCTCCCTCTCTGCCCTTCCTCCCTCTGCCCTTCCTCCCTCTCTGCTCTTCCTCCCTCTGCCCTTCCTCCCTCTCTGCCCTTCCTCCCTCTGCCCTTCCTCCCTCTGCCCTTCCTCCCCTCTTCCCATCTCTCCCTCCCTCAGTTTCTGTTTTTGGTTAATTTGTTTGTTCTGAGACTAAGATCCATTCTTGGAACTCTCCATGTAGTCCAGACTGACTGGGAACTTCAAGTTATTCCCCTGTCTCTGCCTCCCAAGTGCTGAGATTATAGGCTGCACCATCATACCACTGTGGGTCTGGTTTTGAGTTGATTTTACATTAAAAATTCTTCAGAAATAAGTAATAATGATACTATTGTCTTCTGGTTCTCTGTTTCATGGCTTTTGCTCAGGTTCTTCAAGAACGGCTCCATCTTTACTTGCATCCTAAATTATCACTTTATTTTAGTTGTTTATCTTTAAAATGTCAGGAGAATCCTATTAGTAACATCTATTCTGCTGATTTTATTTAATTTCACCAAGAGGTCATTCTTGGGTAGACCAGTTTTACACCACCTATTTCATAGGCTGTCACTCGGATTTTGTGACGGTGTGGCGTGACTTAGTTTGCTTTTCTAGGTAGTGGAAGAACAGTCAAGAATGGGACACGGAGGATGTTTCAGGTAAAACTGGAGGAGAAGGAACAAAATGAAAAGCTTAGGTTAAAGCTGACCCTGCTCTAACGCCATTCGTCCTTATTTTAGAACGTAATTTAGAGCAGCTCCTTGGGATGTTCTGTTCTTTATTCTTTCAACGTGCATAGCACAGATGTTTGTAATTGCAAACTCAGAATTTTCCCACATTATGGTGTCAGAAAGCAGAATGAGTCCATTAATTTAATTCATTTTGAAAGCAACTAATTCATATGTTCTTTGGGGAAATTCCTGCCTTGTCCAGATCATATTTAATCTTCCAGGGGCAGAAGCACCCTGTTCTCAAGATTCCCTTGTCTCTCAGTTTCCCACCAGATAATATTTGTGGGTTTCTTAAGGAAGTTTAAAATATCACCTTATGTAATATTGTAGTTTTTGCATCTGTCCTTAGGTAAAAGGCAGCGAAAGTGAAATTTCAGTGTTACAGTTCAATTGGGCAAACATATATTTAGTGCCTTTTATGTGCCCTGGGCTGTGATGTGGTGAGGATTACAAAAGACATGTTTCTGCTGCCATAAAAGCCCCAGTGCCAGTTGGGCAATAGCAGCACACACGTGATATTACTTGAGAGAAACCCTACAGCAAGAAAGAAGCAAAACTGAGGTATTTTGCCCTGGACCCTACAGTGTACTGCTTATTCCATTAAAAATAGGTCTGGAGACCCTGTCATGTAGACTGTATTAGCGATGCCTCACGATATGGCCATACTTTACCAGGATTTATATTATCAGTTTCCCTACCTGCCCCTAACTGTCCAAACTCTTCATCATATGGCTCACAGTCCACCTTGGTTATGGAATCTGCATTCAGGCTGTGGAGGTCTCTGCTGTGTTTAAGTCCCAGTTCTGAGAACAATGTGCCTGAGAAGGAGTAATTTAACCAGGAACTTCCTTATCTAGGGCATGGCCTTGGTTCATAACAGTTGCCTAGTCGGATTGCTGTGAAAGTAATCTGTTTACGATGACCATGATTCCAAGTAAGCGCTGTAAAATTTTGGTGTTATTCCCCACTCTGACATTGTTGTTACCCTAACTGCAGAGCTAAATAATCACCTGTTTCCATATAGTCCATCCATCCAAACCTAAGTTGTTGGATGGTGAGCTAATAACTCATCCATTAATTTATGTGTGGAGTTAGTATCTTGATGTCATAAGAAAATGTACATTTATCCTGTGGCTTTGAGGTCTCTGCTCAACTTTACTCTCTCTTTCTTTCCTCACCCATCATATATTTCTTTATTCTTCATGGTCAGTTCTTGATTCTGTGTGTGTGTTCTCCAATAGCTTGCAAGTTAACTTTTCTCAAAGAGAAATTCTATTTTAAATTTAAATAACAACGTGTAATATATCTTGAAAATGCCAAACATCTTGCTATTGCTAGAAAAGCAACAATTTTTCAAGTGACCAATCAGATGTTTTCACACTGACATTACCATCTAATGTTTCTGATTCTTTGCAAGAAGCAGGGGGAGTCTGCGAGGATGGCTCAGTGGCAAAGAACTTGTAACACAGGTGTATGGTCCTGAGCTGTGACCCCAAGAACCCACGTGAACTCAGACATGGTAGTGCACATCTGTAATTCCAGAGTTTCTAAAGTGAGGTGGAAGGAAACAGGAAGAAATCCCAAAAGCTCATGGGCCAGCTAGCTGAGAACAAGAGACCTGTCTCAAGATAGAAGGTCAAGACTGATACCCATGGTTGTCCTCTGAGCACCCATACACATACCATGGTATGTGTGCATGTGTGCACTTACATACACACTCACAACCACACACACACCCAAAGTAATTGGCTTCAGGGTTTGTCACTAAAAGAGAAGGTGTGTTCATTCTGCAGCCATTTTTTGTTCCTGTGATGGATGGAGGTACAAGAATGTTAAGGAGTGGCAGTTGACAGGGATTGATACTCACATCTGGATTCAATCCCAGTTCTGAGGCTTGCTTGCTAGCCTGAGCAGGCTGCTTATTTTTTGTGTTTCCTTATCTATAAGATGGACTAGATAATAGAGTTTCTCTGCAAATGGAACAAAATATGCACAGAATGTTAGCATATACCAAACACTCATAAAATGTTCAACAACTATTACATGTTTCAACAGCTATTTTAGAGAACAGAATGGGGGTATTTCTCCAGTGGGCTTGAATTTTAACTGCCCCGTGGGAACTAAGAGGAACCCTTGTATCTGAAGCAAGGATCCCAAATAGAGCATTGGAACAGAATATGCCACACAGCACTAGGGCTCTTTAACATCTCTGTTCTAAAAGCCGTCTGGTGGTGTGGCTTGCAATGTGAGAGCATATGGGGGAGGTAAGAATATTCATGGGGGTGGAGAGATGGCTCATACTCTTCCAGAGGATTTGGGTTCAATTCACAGCACCCACATGGCAGTTCACAACTCTGTGCAACTTGATGCCCTCTTCTGGCCTCCTTGGGTGCACATAATTTTTTTTTTTTTTTTTTTTTTTTTTTTTTTTTTTTTTTTTTTTTTTTTTTTAAGATTTGAGCACAAACTGTAAGGAGAAATTACAAAAGACATATTAAGTTTGGAGATCTTAGGGTAACAGAATCTTAATAGGAGATGACAAGAGGAAGCAATGTGGGGTGGGATTCACAGAAATATCTGATATGTTTAGGGTTAATAAAATGTAAAGATCCAGCTGGGCAGTGGTGGCATATGCCTGCAATCCCAGCACTCAGGAAGCAGAGACAGACGGATCTCTGTGAGTCTGAGGCCAGCCTGGTCTACAGAGTGAGGTCCAGGACAAGTTCCAAAGCTACAGAGAAACCCTGTAAAGCACAACAGAAGAGTGAATACCTGAGAGCACATGGGGTCCTAAGCTGAGTAAATCCAAGTGGACTGCTACATAGAATATACAGCAAGAAATGTCTTTGGTGGGCATTGACCAGACATCCTGTAAAGCAGATGCCCTGACAGCCAGGACTGCTTACAAACATTTGATTAATATTTTTTTCTTTATGGGCTGCCTTACCCACTTCCCATGTGTTGCCTGACTCCATTTTCTAACAAAGAAATAGAGACTCAGAGAGCTGAAATAACGTGACTTAAGGTTGCAGAGTTGGCAAGCCAGGGCACCTGTCTGTGACCTGTGACCAGCAGGAATGATTTCAAAAGCAGAGTTTTGCCTAATGCTGACCTGTCTTCTCAATAGTGCTGGTTTCTTGTTTTGAAATGCCATTTCTGGTATCTGTGAATTATGGAGTGAGTATGTCTAGTCCCCCTCACCTTGATTTTGAGACAGAATCTCACTGTGTAGCCCTCACTGGCCTGGAACTTACTATGTAGACTAGATGCCTGGCCATCTGCCTCTGCTTCCTAAGTGCTGAGGATAAAGATGTGTACCACCATGTCTGACTTCTGACTTGCATTCTTATTTCTTTTTTATTGAGGAGTGGGGTGGGCCAGGGTAGGACAGAGTTTCTCTGTGTAACTACTCTGGCTGTCCTGGAACTCACTCTGTAGACCAGGCTGGCCTTAAAGATTCTCCTGGCTTTGCCTCCCAAGTGCTAGAATTAAGCGTGTGCACTATTCTGTCTAGCTGGGACTAACCATTCTTGAGAATGGTTATAAACAGTATCAAATACCAGTTTCATGTTTTTATTGGTGCTTTCCTTTAATTTCTGAAAACAACTTTGCTATTTTTGAGGTTTGTATAAAGACTTTATCTTTTTTAATAGTATTAATTGTATATATAATTATAGTGAGTCACAGGTATCTTATATATGATTTATTTTTAATGATTATCATGTACTATGTTATTTATCAAAGACAACTGGCCAATATAACTTCAGTATAATATATAACAAGAATAGTCTAGAAATTAAGAAACCATGACAGTAAATCATGAACATCCATTTCCAGTTGCAAATCATTCTTTACATGGATTTACCACTGCTAAAGCAAATTAAACAAAACAGTTTGGTTCACTGCTACTGATGCAAAATTTCTATTTCAGAATAATTAAAAAATATAATAGTTTTTGAAATTATGTCATGCCCACCCTTTCCTTTATTCCTCTCAGGTACCCACCCTCCTTATTCCTTCTCAAATTCATGGCCTTTTTTTCCTTAGTTGTTATGTGCATGTACATACACACACACACATACACACATACATACACACATACACACATACACACACATACACACATACATACACACACATACACACACATACACACACATATACGCATAAATATACACATACACACACATACACATATACACATACATACACACACATATACACATACATACACACACATACACACACATATACACATAAATATACACATACATACACACACATATATACACACACACTAAATATGTAAATACAACCAGCTTGGTCCTTATAATATTATCTGTTCGTACATGTATGATCTAGAGCTGACCACTTGGTATTGGTTAACCAATTGGGAGCGTCTTCCTTGGGAACACGTGTCCCCTGCTCTCAGCATTGACATTGTCTGTAGCTCCTTGCCTAGTGCTGAAGTCCTGGGATCTTTTCCGCTTCTGTGTTAGCATGTTCATTGCTGTCGTTCAGGTCCTGCTTAGTCAGGCATGTTGATGAGACTTCATGGATGAAACCTTTCTTATGTTTCTAGGAGACACAGTCTTAAAACAAACTTAGATTCTTCTGGATCTTACTGTACCCTGCCCCATCTTCTGTAGTGTTCTCCAAGCCTTAGGTACTTAAGTGTCTAGTAGATGTGTCTACTGAGACTGGGCAAGACATACTCTTTTGTCTCTGCAGTTTGATTGGTTTGGGTTTTCTGTAATGGTCTCTGTAGCAAAGAAAAAAAATTGTTTGATGAGAGGTGAGAGCCACATTTATCCGTGGGTATAAGGACAAATATTTAGAATATAGTTAGTTATTCTGGTCTAATAAAGTGGTGGTTGTAGGTTCTCTTCCAAGATCCATGATTTCACTAGCCTGTAGTCAAGAGCAGGTACCATCACGCTGGCCAAGAGGCTGTACTTCACTTTACTTAGTTACCAATCTCCCTCCAGTGTCTTGGATTAGCCCAAAATGTGTCTCTGATGCTTTCCCCATCCCACTAACTTAGTATGTTAAGGTTAGGGGGAACTCTCATCAATGGGATAGGGACCATGTCATGTACTTTGTTTGTGATTGGTCTCCTTCCCGGATTCTGACTTATAGTTTTGTGTCCTATATTTAGTACATGGAGAATGTCATAGATGAATTTCGGGTCTACACCGGCCAAGAGGCCACACCTCTAGGTCAAGGTAATGGTACCTGCTCTCCATTACACTGCCCCCAGGTACTTGGCTAGGTTTTCAGTACTAAATATGGTTTCCCTCTTGTGGAACAGACCTTAAAACTGACAAAATAGCTGTTGGTAATCAAACTATGCATGCCACTGTCGATCCTAGGGTTATGGTGCCATGCTGGTCATCATTATGGTTCACAGGCATCATAGCTGGTAAGACTATATGTTGTTTCCCTGCCTTGGAGGTTTGCATGGAGGCTTCTGGTACCATGAAAATTGGTCCTTAGGGAGGAGGCTTTCAGCTTAGACTAAGCTCAGGTCTTCTGTGGTAGGTTTCATTCCTGACCTCTGCGTTGGTTACTTCCTGTTGTGATAAAATATCTAAAAGAAGTAACTTAATAAGAACTGTGTGTTATTACCAGTTGTGTGTGATGATGTATATGTTCATCTATTGCCATGATAAAATATACTGACAAAAGGCAACCAAGAGGACAAGAAGATTATTTGGTTATAATTCCAGGTTCCAGTCCATCACTGCAGGGAAGTCAGGACAGGAACTGAAGCCACTAGTCACAGCCACAGTCAAGAAGAGAGAGAGCCGGGCATGGTGGTGCACACCTTTAGCCTAGCACTAGGCAGGACCAAGCAGGAGTCTGTGAGTTCAAGGCCAGCCTGGTCTACAGAGCAAGTTCCAGGACAGCCAGAGCTACACAGAGAAACCCTGTCTCAGGAAAACAAAAAGTAGAGAGAGTAATTGCATGCATGTTCTGTTCTACTCTTAATGCAGTCTGGGGCCCCATTCATGAAATCATGCCACCCACATTCAGAACGGGTCTGTCCACATTACAGCGGTTAAGACAGTCTCCCACAGACTTGCCTACAGGTCACCGGATTAGACAGTTCTTCACTGAGATTGTCTTCATTGTGTCAAGCTGATGACTTAAACCAACCATTACAATTGCTGCCCCAATCAATGTCTGTGAGGCTCAAGGTTCTGCCCCCAGCTATGCTAAAGAAGAAAGGAAAAAAAAAAAGCTGAGGTGTTTACAAGTTTCCATAGTATCTTTTAGGAATTGGGTTTGTGTTGAGAGTGGGGGAGCACACCTGTAATAGCTGCACCTTTTCTTGGGACTGTGGCTACGAGACACCCTGTTCTGATCTCAAGTACTTGCACACAGGTAGCATGCATTCACACAAATGCACATTAATTCACTCTCATGCTGTAGTCCTGCGTCAGTTTATAGTCTCAACTTCCTACTTCCCTCAGCATTCTTACTCCACAGTGCAGCTGTTAATGCTTTGCCCTCCCGGTTCCCTCACCTGTGTAGTTTGCTGGATTGTCCCTTTCTTGACAGCCCTTCTCCTCAGGGTATTGTGAGAGAACACCCACCACAGTCACCTCAGGTTATACAAAGTTCATATATTGTCCCCTGTCTCTGCTGTGTTAGCATTTTCTCTCTGGCCAGAGCTGGGAATGGACAAGAAGACCCTCATGGCCGTATTAAAGAGGGCAGGGACAGGTCCATCTGCCTGGTGCTGGTTCTTGCCAGGTGGCGCAGCGAACAGATTGGAGCTCATCTGTTTCTTAGGCAAAGGTCATGGAGGTCCAGAAATGGATGTCACATGGGGAGGCTGACTCCTTATGAATTTCAGTCCCTTCATTAATAATTGATGTCTCCCCTATGACATCGTGATTATTTTGGCTCCTGGATCTTACATTCATTCCTAGCTGCTCCTGGCCATTACGCTCTTTGTGTTTCCCATTTGAAATCTCTCATACAGTTGGCTTCTATACTTATCTTCCCTCCCCTGCCCTGAAGACCAGACAAGCTTTGAATTCTTCCTGAATGTGTCCTACCCGGCTCTTATTTCTTTACTTTGTGTGACAGGTAAATGCATGTGCCACTAAGTCTGACTATCTGAGTCTCTCCTGGGGACCTCTGTGCTAAAAGGAGAGAGATAAACCGACACTCGTATGTTGTCCTCAGACCTCCACAAACTGATGACCCCCCCCCCCACTAAATGTAATAGAAAAAATAAAACTTAAAAAGATTTTAAAGTCCAGTAGTCTTAAAACATTACTGCTATCTCACATAAGTAACCTCCTCTGGAGCCTAGGGAACTTGTCTGCTCTTAATCACATTGCTCTTTGTAGCAAAGCTTTGTAGGAGAGAAGGAAGGTTGGACAGAGCTAATAGATATATTTACTATTGAAGTGGAAACGTCATTCAGTTTTAGAGTATAGTGTGAACTGTTAAGGGTGGTCATGCTTCATCCCTCATTAAGTAAATACATCTTGCTCATGAGAGACTTTACAGTTGAGGGCATTATCATCTGGGAACTCAAAACACTCAACTTCTGAGGTCAGAGTTCAGCTGCCATGTGGAGAAGTACTTTGTTTTCTTCGTGACCTCATAGGAAGCCTTTAATCCAGGCTAGATATGAGATTTTGGTTACAAAGAACACTAGGTGTAACACCTGGGTTGTGTTCACAGTCCAAAACAGGCGTCTCCCTGGATCTGAGGTAGGATGGACATGTTCTTGTTCCCAGGCCAACATTGTGTCATTGTTTTTCACTAAGGTAGACAGTGGGATGCCAGAGGGAAGTGTGCAGACTTGCCTGTGAGCAGTTCCTTTAAAGCAGAAAGCATGGTTGTAACTCTCAGACCTAGTCAGCTAGAAAGTGCTAGTTGTTTTAGACTGGTAGGGGTGCAGGAGAAAAGACAGTGAGTTTGTGAACTAAATTAGAAGAATGTAAAGTTAGGAACCTTAGACCTCAAGAAATGAGATAACATCAGGGCTCTTTAGAGCCGTGTTTCTGGAGCCTCTAAGTCAGCTATTGATCTGTTAGGCAGACTCCAAATTCCTAAGAAATAAGGAAAATTTAGCTAGAGGCATCTGGAAGGGTCCAGACTGGACATGGCCAGTGGGCAGAACAGGGCCATGAGAGGCATGGGGCAGGGGAGAGCTAGAGAGAAAGAGAAGGGGGTGGTGAGGCCAAGAGGACCAGGTAGCACATGGGAACCAAGAAAAGGACCAAGAGAGCAAGTAGCCAAAACGCCTGAGTTATATAGGAAAGAGAAGCTTGGGGAAGGGGAAGCCCAGTGGGCGGGCGGGAGGGAGGGAGGGAGAGGTTTAGTGGGGGTGGGTGGGGGGATGAGAAGTGCTGGGAGGGGCCAGGGTACTGAGTGAGATTTGTCCTGGGTTTCTCTGGAACCTGGCAAACCATTTAGAGTGCAAGTGTCTCTAAACAGTACAGTCATAAAAGATTGATAGTAACATTTGTAAGATTCCTACAGATGGAAAAGAAATATAGTTCTCTTTTTTTGGGTGAAGGAGGCTGGAGAGCAAACCAACCCCCATCTTAGATAAGCATGTGTTTTAACAGTGAACTGTATCCAGCCTATTTGTTAAACACAGAGTGAACCAGAGTCAAGATTTTAGAAATATCGTTAAGTTGTCCATATAAAGAAGCAGGAAAAAGAATGACTTAAGTTTTGCAGAATTCAGTCCAAGTGAAAGTTGGTGCTAAGATAGACTGAAGGTAACTTTTTCTGTAATCCTGGAAAATTCTCCCATTCCCATTGACAGATTCTCCGTAGAAGGTTAGGGTGCAAATCTCTGGTCAGATACTGCTTTGTAAATTTAATTGTTCTGTGATGTGACTTAACTGATTTGAAGACAGTGGAGTAGAATGGACGTGGGTTTGCAGTAGAATGCAACTGCAGATAGTGTGTATATATGGAGCAGAGTGGACACTGTGGGTTTATGGTAGTAGTCATCTAAGAAGACCACGGTAGTAAGCCCCTACTTTCCCAGTCTCCCACGTTGGCTGCTTTATATCTTCCAGGTAATTCCCGAGGCCCTGTCCTGACAGAACACCCCATTTCCTCGGTATAGCGCCTCTGCCGAGTCTGTTTCTGGTTTTGTTTTTGATACAGAACTTTTATGATATGCCCAGAATGTTTTGACTTTGGATATGAGGAAGTAACAAAAAGGAAGACAACATAATTCTGAGGCTGACATTCTGGAAATAAATAAACAAGTAGTAGAAATTAGTTTTAAAGGCTTATAGCATCTATTTCTGTCACTGTTTACATTGTCATGCTACACTAATTATAATTGTCTATGCCGGGAAATGCCTGTCACATAACTTGTATTATCAAGAATGAATCAGCATAGACTGAGTCACCATAACTATGACTATGACATTGTCAAGGCAGCGTCACAGAGTAGCTTGGACCAATAGAAGCACAACACAAGCCATATATGTAATATTGTTTCCAGAAACTGCACTGTGAAAAGCACACCCCCCCCCCTCCCCGTTTTGATACATGCTGGAGTGAAACCAAGTCTTATAGCCCGGGTTAGTCTCAAACTAAGTAATCCTTCTGCCTCAGCCTCTAAGTGCTGGGGACTACAGGTGTACACCACTGTAGTGGTTGGAAAGAAAATGGTCCCCAAAGGGAGTAGCACCATTAGGAAGCCTTGTTGGAGGAAGTGTGTCACTGTGGAGGCGGGCTTTGATTCTCATTTGCTCAAACTTCCCTCAGTGTGACAGTTGACTTCTGTTGCCTGTAAGATGTACTCTCAGCTCTGGCACCAGGTCTGCCTCTACACCACCATGCTCCCCGCTATGATGATAATGGACTGAACCTCTAAAACTGTAAGTAAGCTATCCCAATTAAATGTTTTCTTTACAAGAGTTGCTGTGGTCATGATGTCTTTTCATAGTAATAAAAACTTAAACTTAAGACAACCACCAAGCTCAACTAATAAGCTTTAAATATATATATATATATATATATATATATATATATATATATATATATATATATAAAGTGTGTGGGTGCATGATTGTAAGCCTCGACCCATGAGCCATCTCACTGTGTTGCTGAGGCTGGTCTCCAGCTCCCTATACCCAGGCTGGCCTCAAGATGTGATCCTCCTGCCTCCTCTATTGGTGCTCAATGATAGGTGTGTGCCACCATGCCCAGCCCTTGATCTATATTTTGATGTTTTTGTTTTTTTAAAATTTCATTTATATATGTACTTTAGGTATGAGTGCTCTATCTACATGTATGCTGCACACCAGAAGGCAGCACCAGACCCCATTATCGATGGTTGTAAGATGCCATGTGGTTGCTGGGAATTGAACTCAGGACTCTGGGAGAGCAATTAGTGCTTTTAACCTCTGAATCATTTCTCCAACTCTTAACCTATATTTTAATTTCACACAATTTGCAGGTGTCAAAGGTTTAAATACAGTGCTGGGGCTTGCCATTACTGAATTGATTTCCAGTTTTATTTAGTTACATGAAATGAAGATCTCAGTTCCTGAAGATCCTGGTTACTCATACTGCTTCACATGTGTCTTACCACCTTACTCAGCTTTAATCCAGTACTACTCGTATCTTGCTCTGACCTGTGGTAGTGTCATTTGACCGATGCTGCCATTGTTTGAACATGTATAGGTAATATCCAGTGGACCATTTTAGCTACATTTTAAGGAGAGGGGACCGATAAGCATATAGAACCTATGAAGACTGTAGTTTTTATTCAATTTAAAAATTAGCATTCGTGAAATAGATTTCATTATGACATTGTTCTTACTGATCATTCTTTTTCAGTCTCCACTCCTGTATCCTTGCCTCTTACCCATTGGTCCCTTCCACAGTAACCCCTCCTCGGCATTGATGGCGTGTGTGTGTGTGTGTGTGTGTGTGTGTGTGTGTGTGTGTGTGTGTGTGTGTATGTGTGTGTGTGTGTGTGCACATGTACATGCGTGTGTGTGCACATGTGCATGTGTCTGTATGTGTTTACTGTTATTGCTACCACCACCTTAATGTCTTTTTGCCTCTCACAGACCTCTTTTTAGTTTCATGACCACACACAAACACACACAGGCATTAAAATTAGGACTGAGATGATGTCCCATTGGCAAAATGCTTGTTGCACAAGTGTGAAGATCTGAATTTGAGTTTCCAGAACATCTGTAAGAAGGTGAGCATGAGAGCACACATCTGTAATCCCAGCATTGGGCAGATAGGGACAGGTGGATCCCCTGGGGCTTGCTGGCCAGCCAATCTAGTCAAACCTATGAGCTTCAGGTTCAGTGAGAGAACTCTCTTAAAAAAGAAAAAAAAAAAAAAAGCGGAGACCATTTGAGGGGAAATGCCAGCATCAGCTTCTGGCCTCTCCACTCTGCATGAGCACCTACGTACTCATTAAAATCTGGGATCCAGGCATGAGAGAAGGCAGGTGGCGCTTGTTTTTCTGAGCCTGGCTTATTTCACTTTACATATTTCTAGTTCCATCCACTTTTCTGCAAATCTCATGATTTCTTTTTTTTTTTTTTAACTTCTTTGTGTATGTGCTCCACATTTCTTTCTTTTTAGATTTATTTATTATGTACACAGTGTTCTGTCTGCACGTTTGCTTGCAAAGCCAGAAGAAGGCACCAGATCTCATTATAGATGGTTGCTGGGAACTGAACCCAGGACCTCTGGAAGAGCAGCCAGTGCTCTTAGCCTCTGAGCCACCTCTCCAACCCATACTCCATATTTTTATTGTCTATTCAGCTATTGTTAGAATGGGGCGCTGGTTCCATCCCTTAGCAACAAACATGGGTGTCCAAAATATCCCTGTGGTAGAACTTAAGTCCTTGAAGTATAGACCCAGGAGGCATATAGTTGGGTCATTTGGTCAAGTATTTTTAAGTGAGTTTTTCTTTCTTTCCTTTCTTTTTTCTGGAGCTGAGGACCGAACCCACGGCCTTGTGCTTACTAGGCAAGTGTTCTTCCACTGAGCTAAACCCCCAACCCCAGAGTTTTCATTTGTTGTTCTTTGAGACAGGGCATCATGTAGTCTAGGATGACCTCAGACTTGATGTGTAGCCCAGGATAGCTTGAACATCTGTTCCTTAGGCCTTTCCCTACCAAGTGCTGGGATTGTAGGTAGATGCTGTCACACCTTGTTTGTTCTTAGTGTTTTGAGAAACCCTGTCCTGATTTCCATAGTGGCGGCACCCATTTCCACCCCC
This sequence comes from Phyllotis vaccarum, assembly GCA_033318265.1. Classification (NCBI taxonomy): domain Eukaryota; kingdom Metazoa; phylum Chordata; class Mammalia; order Rodentia; family Cricetidae; genus Phyllotis; species Phyllotis vaccarum. The sequence continues at coordinate 15,523,286 of JARWLC010000017.1, read as the reverse complement.
ACCAGCAGCAAGGAAAAGTTAGGAGAGTTGTTCCATTGCCTGAGTGTCCTTTGTTCTGCATTCTTTTAGAAAAGTTCTCTGAGGTCTCAATTGGCCCTTAGGCTGAGATACTGTTACCTTCTAGAAACTTTCTGCTGGTACAGTGCTGCAGTGAGCACTCTGCCTCCCAAGAGCTGCGATTCAAGGCGAGTGCCACCATTACCCATTGTAATTTTGACCTTCCTTTGAAAACTGTTTAAAATAAACTGAGTATGGTAGAGCATGCTGTAATTTGGCATTCAGATTGAAGATCTTGAGTCTGAGACTAGTCTGAACTATGAAGCATATTGCAGCCCATCCCAGGCTACTATACTTACTGAGACCTTGTCTCAAAAAAAAAAAAAAAAAAAAAAAAAAGAGCCTGAACAAAAACTAAATGAAACTGTATTAAATGCAGTGAAGAGCACATATCAGAGTATTCCATGTGCATGGCTTGAGACCTTCAGGTGCATGTGTGATGTGTTAGAGTGTCTCTGATGAGGGGTGGTAGAGTAAATGTGAATGACCATAGTAGAACAGCATGGAGAAGGAGGAGGATCCTTCTGGAGTTGGTGAGGAATGGACAGATCTGAACTTGAGATTAGTAGGCACCTCCTTGGCTCACTCCTTCAAATTTTTGACCTGCCTATGAATTGACAAATTCAAACTTAGAAATCAACTTTTATTTATTTACTTTTGGGTTTTCGAGATAGGGTTTCTCTGTGTAGCCCTGGCTATCCTGGAACTCTGTAAAACAGGTCATTCGGGAACTCACAGAGATCAGCCTGCCTCTGCCTCTCAAGTGCAGGGATTAAAAGTGTGCACCACCACCTCCAGGCCAACCTTTATTCTTATGGTGAAACTTGGTGTGTGAAAGTATTTCAGTCTGGTCTGCATGAATTAAGGAATATGGCATTTGCAGTCTCCCTAAGTGTCCATATGGCACTCACCACTCTGCACCTCACTGTCCCTGTGTCACGTTCATAGCACCTGTGTTTAATATCACTGCATCTATTCAAATGTAAAAATGAATTAAAACTGTATATAGTTTGTGCTTCTAACAAAGTAAAGATTTCCTTCTTAGGCTGTTAATTCACAGTGTTTATTTGTCTGATATTTCTTCCCTAAGGTTTTCTGGCTTTCATGTTTTGTATGGGCCTTCCTTGAATATATTTGCTTCAAGTTCTTCGGCTGGAGAGTGAACGTGTCAGACGACTTACGCCTTGTACATATTTGGAATGCTATTTTGCCACAGGAGTCTGAAATGGGCAGGCTTACTGTCATGCTTTTAAAAGGCAAAATATGTTAGTGTCTGTGTTGTGGCTGTGATTCAGCATTAATGCTGCTTTGGAGAGAATTGGTGTAGACACAGGGATTCTAACAGAATAGCTGCACTGTGTGGATAAAGTAGGACTGAACACAGACCCCCATGTACTAATGGACCCCACATCAACTACAAGGTTGTTTGCCTCCTTCTTAGTCCTGTCCCCTTGCTGACAGAAAAAGAGAGAAATAGGACATTTTACTTTTAATTCGCAAACTGGCAGAGTTTGCTAATGATTAGAATTCCACTAGCAGTTTATCCCGTTGTTCAAACTAAAGCATTCTAATGCAAGGCAATAAGAATTCAGATAGGCACCAAGCACTGTACCTCAGTTGCTTTATCTTTTAGGACAGGGTCAGGCTGCCCATGACAATCAGCGTTTCACTCCCCATTTTGTAAGAAAACAGTAAAAACTTAATGCATCTGATAGCCACAGGAGCCAGCCAGATATAGACAGGGCTCGGGAAGGTTGTGGACATTTAGAAAACTTGGGTGTAAAATCACGTGTAGAAATGGTGCAGAGCAGTGCTCAGGGAGGACTCTGGTGCAGAGCGATGCTCAGGGAGGAGTCTGAATAGCAGAGTGCTGGAGAGGAGTCTTTGAGGACAGAGAAATCAGCCAGACAAACTAGGATAAGTGACTTTTGAGCCAGGCCTCGATGCATTGTCTCTCGAAAATAAAATTAAAGAAATAAAATCTTAAGAAGATCAAGAGACCCAGTAGTAGAAAACAGTTTGGACACTTTCCTTTTCGAAGTTAAACTATCTGTGTGGTCATAGAAGAGCAGGAGACAAGCTGTCGGGAGGCCCAAGGAGAACACTGGTGTTCCAGGGAGTAGATTAAGACCACCCAGAAGGGCCCAACAGAAGGAAGAGAGCTCCTGGGAAACCATCTATTCAGTGACATAACATTTTCCAGGGATGGGAAAACACCTCAAGAAACTTGAACTTGGTCGTTGGAGACATGTCTCTGTCTTAGGGTGGGTGGTGGGTAGGGACATTGGAGTGAAATATTTTTTTAGTTCTTTTGTCCACAGAACACTGTGGTTAGGAGTCTGGCTTTGCCCATACTTAGTCCAAATGCCATTTCTAAACTGGCTGGTGAGAGTCTCTGCTTCGTCAACTGTGTGAGGGACTAGAACTCTGCTAGCTAAGTGACTGAAAACTGAGTCAGTCCTATGAGTACTTTTAAGCTGGAGCCTGGTGTGTAGCAAAGCTTCCAATACGGATAAATTTGCACTTACCAGTGAGTCATTTGCTTTTGAATCGGGGTCTCATGTAACCTCCAACTTCCTCATGTTGGGATTACCAGTGTGTACATCATGCCCAGCTCTCGAGAATCTTGTTTGTATGTGCTCATGTGTGCATGTGGAGGCCGGATCTCAGAGTTTTCCTTTACACATAGGCATACCACCATGTACTCATCAAAAGAGCTAACTAAGTTTCTGGCCAGTGAGCCTAAATGGTCTGCCTCCCAACCTCCCAGCAGTGGGAATTACAAATGCATGCAGTCACATGTTGCTTTTATTGGGGGTGGGGTTATTGTTTTGAAACAAGGTCTCAATATGTAACTCTGGCTGGCCTTTCACTCAGAGATCTGCCTGCCTTTGCCTCCCTTAAGTGCTGGAATTAAAGATGTGTGCCACCACACCTGGCAGTATTTCTGGTTTTTAAAATGTGGGTTCTGGGGATCAAATCATCTTGTCATGTTTGAAAGGCAAGTATTTTACCCATTGAGCTATCTCCCCAGCCCTCACCAAGTAATTCCAACCACTAATTTCTAAACATCTTAGTCATCTGAAACAGGACACTCAGAAGAGACATGTGAGTACCAAAGGGACTGAATAAGAATCCTCCATTGTAAATTGATATCTCAATATTCTATAATGAAGCTGGTTAGCATTGTTTATCATCCAGAGCCTGGTCTTTTCTAGAATGTTTGGAAAAGCTGTTTCTCAATATAAGTGAGGTTGAATATGTAATGTACTGTCAGTCTGTTTGGGAAGTAACATTTGTTATTTGCCGAGTGGACCAAGTACTCTCTGAAGTGCCTTACCTGTCCTGTTACCTAAGCATCACAGATGACCTTTTCCAGGTGTAGTGAGTAGCATACCAGAAGACTGAGCATTAGAATCATGAGTTCAAGGCCAGCCAGAGCTGCATAGCAGATTTGAAGTCTTCCCAGCCAACTTGGCAATAGCATGTCTCAAATGAAAATTCAAGAAAGTTAGGAGCAGAGTGCTGAATGGGTAAAAGTGCTTGCAACCGAGCCTGATGACCTGAGTTCAATACCCAGAACCCACATGATAGAATGAGAGAGCCAACTCAGACAAGTTATTCTCTGACCTTCATATATGTGTTGTGGCCCACACAAGCCCATACAGAGAAATGGGCTGGCAGATGTGCATGCACTTGCACACACAGACACTAAATGCGTCAAGTGAAAAATGGTTGGGAGCATGTTGCTTAATAGTGGTCCATTCACCTGTGGAAAGTCCTGGGTTTAATCCCTGGCATCACCAAACCCAGAAGCGAACTTAGCCCTTTGAGACAAATCCTCTACAGATGAGGAAGTGAGGAGTATAGTTGCTAGGTAACGCACCTAATGTTTCCCACACTGCTTGTAAAATGGCAAGGGTCCAATTTGAATCTAGGTGTGCCTCCCTCTGACCTCAGCCACTGTGTTGAACTGCTTTGGACCTGAACCAGGAAGACAGAGTTTCTGGTCCAGCTCTCCTTCTGTTCCAGGACTATGACTGTCATGTTTTTACATCTTCATTTCAAACACAATGTGAATACTTCTAGGGTAGCTCTGTTTTGAAGCTCAAAGGTCGGATATGTGAAGTGGCTGCCATAGTAAGGAGTGTGTGAAAGAGACTCATCAGTGTTGGCTTCCCTTAGTGTGTGGCCTCTGGGTCTCTTACAGTTCCATAAAATCCTGTACACAAACTGTAAACATGCTGCAGTGCCTTTCTAAATTAGAAAGCAGCAGGGGCAATTTAAAGTAGAAGTAGAAGTCAGGAGTAGGGATACACACCTTTAATCCCAGCACTCAGGAGGCAGAGGCAGGTGGATTTCTGTGAGTTTGAGGCCAGCTTGGTCTACAGAGGGAGTTCCAGGACTGCCAGGACTGTAGAGAGACCCTGTCTCAAAAACAAAAAACAAAGAACAAAAAAAACAATAGAAATAGACTTAGTAGAGATATGCTGTGCAGTTTTAAGGAAAATTATATCAACCAGATTTAGACATTTTTATGTTTTCTAAGAATGCCCTTATGTATGAAATAATGCATCTCAGTCGCAAAATATATTGCAAATATGTAATGCATTTATAAAGGATTAATTTTGTAGACTTTTGTTTACATATAAGTGATATATATGTTTGTGTATGATATATTTGTGTGTGTGTGTGTGTACGCACACTTTTAGGATAGGGTTTCATGTATGTATCCAGTCTGGCTTCTGACTTGCTACGTAGCTGAGAAGGATAGTAAATTTCTGATTTGCTTCTCTCTGCCTCCCAAATACTGATATGTGCTACTGTGTCCAGGGATGGTGCTAGGGATCCAAGGCAGGGCTTCTTGCATTCTAGGCAAGCACTCTGTCAACTGAGCTATATTCTCAGCCCTTGTTTTTATTTTGTGTTTTGTTTTTATAAGCAGAGTTTCTCTGTGTAGTCTTGGCTGTCCTGAAACTCTGTAGACCAGGCTGGCTTCAAACTCAGAGACCACTTGCCTCTGCCTCCGGAGTGCTGGGATTAAAGGTGTATATCACCACTGCCTGGCTTTGCGTATGTATTTTAAAGAGAATTGTACTTTACTTGCATCTTTTTGGTTTTTTTAGGTTTTATTTTAATTATTTTTATCTTATATGTATGTGTTACCTGCATGGTGTGCACCATGTGTGTGCCTGGTGCCTGCAGAGGCCCGAAGATACAGATACTTGTGAGCTGCTGTGTGGGTGTCAGGAATTTAACCTGGGTCCTCTGCAAAAGTAGTGAGTGCTCTTAATCCCAGAAGTATCTCTCCAGCCCCTATTTACATATTTTTTTTTTTTTAAGAATAAGAATTTCTACTTACCCATTTGAAGATTTTTTTTAAAGTAGCACCACCTATTTTTTTTTCTTTCAGAAATATTGGAATAGTTGGTTCAGGCCCAGAACTAATGCTCAGCAAACATAAATAATCTGATGGCATACTTTTCTTAAAATGTACTTGTGAATAGTAAGATTAAAAATGGCTGATAACCAGCTGGCTTTTGATCTTTTGTAGATATGTTTGGCCTGTGTGTCTCGAGGCCTGTTCCCTTGTTCAGACTGACCTCAGGTCCCTAGGTACAAACCATTCTCCTGCCTCAACCACCCAAGTACTTGGGACCTTTCGGCACTTTTTAGGTATTTAAGTTATTAACAGTGTCTCTAAAAAGCTTCACATTAAATAGCCTAGAGTTAATTATCGCGACCCTCTCCTTTTAAAACGTAATTGTTTAAAATGATTTTATTGGAAATTGTAAGGTTTGTCTTGACAGTGCTCAGCGCTTGTTTTGAGAAAGTAAAAGGTGTCAGGAAATAGTAGAGTAAATATATGCGGTTTGAATCTTCCCCCAAGTGCTTTTCTAGAAAAATAAATAGGTAAATAATATGGTTTCCATTGTTCTCGTTTGTAAATGTTGCCACTGTTTAGCCCAAGAAATATCTGCACAGCTTGCTCTGACTTTCCTGGCATGTGGCCAGGGATATCATGCGTGATTGCTTTTAGCAGATAACCTGCATAGCCAGGAGGAATTCCTTTCCTCCAGTCAGCAGCCCCAGTCGGATGCACATTCAGAACCGCCTGGGAAGCACAGTGTGCTGGCAGCTTCGCTCTGGTTTAGTGGGGCATCCTCTGCTTGTCGGTGACCCAGGGAGCTCAGTACTGACATGCAGAACTGGGCGAGATCTGGATGAGGTTGCAGGTGAAGAGAGGAAGGAATGGAGTCCATTCCTTTCCTGACATCAGCGAAGTGACAGGAAGTGGGAAACCGTAAAGCCCTTGTGTCCCCAGAGCTACGGAATGAAGTAGCCTTTATTCTTCTGTCTTTGTAGGCATGGCAGGACTCTGATGAAACTTTAAACAGTTCCACAAAAGATGCGCTAATGGATGACGGCGACACTCCTACATACAATCTTCAGATAGAACCACAAGATGGATGTCATCCGGGTGACAGCGTGGAAAGGAGAGTAACACCCTTGCCTTCTGTCTCAGATGAAAATGAAAATCAGCTTGACGGAGACAGGCCTGCAGGTCTGACCAGCAGTGTCAGTGCCATGGGAAGAGCCACAGAGACTGAACAGGACACTCTCAACAATAATGACAGCTGCGTGTCCAGCTGTGAGGTAGCTCCCAGTGAGACAGCAGAACACACTCCATGTGAAGGTCCCAAAGATGACCAGCCTTCCTTGGGACAGGACAAAAAACTGCCTGGGAAAAAAAGTCCAAGAGCCAAAAAAGGCACTCCTAAGAACATACCTCCAGGTAAGGCCTTCAAATCATCTTACTACCCTTTTCAAAAATCAACATTTCTACTTGCTTTTCTTCTTTTTGACTTCTTCCGCAGCATTTGTAGGTCCTACTATGTAGTTCTTTACAGTGACACAGTCCGTAGATGGATCATATTTAGTCTACTTCCTTTATAAAGCACAGAGTTGTCTGCTGCCTTTAAAGTGTCCTCTATCACCGTGGCCTTGGCCTCTGACCTGTGGTGGCAGAAAGGTCTGCCTCACTCTGTAGGTGAGCAGTGTACGTGGCGTTAAATCAATGCATGTCTGTAGCCGTGTTGAGAAGGTTGCGATATCTGCATATCTCTGGTTACACAATAACTCAGATTTTTCTTCAGAATAGGTTGCAGGTTAGATTACAGCTATGGCGTCTTGTGTCTGACTTACCAGGCCCTCGTGGGGACCATCACTCCAGACTCTGTGCCTGCTTTTATTTGGTCGGTTGCTCGGTTGCTTGGGTTTTGTGTTTGCTTAGTTTTGTGGTTTAGTTTTGTCAAAAACATAACAGTTCCCAACTGGAACACACTTTATTCAGGCCAGCAGTGTTTGCAAGGGGCCCAGTGAATTAAGCGAGTATCTACTCCTCCCTCAGTTTTCTTCTACTTTGGCTTAATTACATTAAGAAACGTAATTATTCCATATCCTAGGTTTTATTTGTAGTTTAAAGTTTAGAGTAAACTATAAAACTATGGGGCCGAGGGCTGAGGTGAAGTCCTTGCTGAAGAAACATGAGAGCCAGAATTCAGATTTTTCTTTTCCTGTTATTTTCTTTTTAAAATTCTTTAAATTTTACTTTTATTTTGTGTGCATTGGTGTTTTGCCTCCATGTGTGTCTGTGTGAGGGTGTCAGAACCCCGGAAACTGGAGTTACAGACAGTTGCGAGCTGCCATGTGGGTGCTGGGGTCCTCTGGAAGAGCAGCTGATGCTCTTAACCAGTGAGCCATCTCTCCGGCCCTCAGAGTTCAGGTTCTTGGCACCCACATAATATTGGGCTAGTCTGGAGGCCTGCATGTACCCCGATGTTATTAGATAGAGAAAGGATTCCTGGGGCAAGCCAACTACACAGACAGCTGATTGGCAAGCTCCGGGATCAGAAAGAGACTCTACCTTGGTACAGAAAATGGAGAATGACCGAGGAAAACATGCAGCCAGCCTCTGTGTGCACATACCTGTGTCTACAAACATGCAAGCACTCATAAAGCCTGTTAATCATTCCTTGTTTAATGAAATAACTCATAATTTGGCTCCACTATAATAACTTGACTATTCATGTTCCTTTGTCTTTTCTGTGTTGACTTAAAATATGTAATTTTTGTTAAGGAACATGAATCTATTTTTTGCAAAAGATATGATGGTAAACGTATGTTATACACAGTGCTCTATGTTTTAAATTGATTTATTGTATAAAGTATTCTTTAAAGCACACTGGCTCTGTGTCTCCAGTCATTAGGAACTGAAATGTATCTGGGAGTGAGATCACATCTGTGATCCCAGCATTTGGGAGCTAGGAGTGGAATTGCAAACCTTGGCTACATAGTAAGTTCCAGATCAGCTGACTAGAGAGCTGGTGAGACCCCCACCCCCAACCCCCAACCCCCTTACCTGTTAGTAGTCGTTTTCTTAGACATCCCTCGTGTAGGCAATTACTAATTTATTTATTTTTTTTCTCTATAAATGTGTCCTCTCTGGCATACCGTCATCAGTGGATACCATACAGTAGATGGTCTTTCTTGGCTGGTTTCTTTCATGTGACAGTTTCCTGGTTCACTCAGGCTGTGATATATGTTCATGCACTCTTTCTTTTTATGGCCAAGTAATGCTCCATCTCGTGGATTAATGTATCACATTTCTTAGGTGTTCGTGTGCATGCTGGTAAGCATGTTGGGTATTATACTTTTTGTTTACTGTGATACCCTTTGAACATGTTTTTACTTCTCTCCTTTATCAATGGGGGGGGCGTGGTTCCACAAAGTAGGTAGCATTATATTTAACTGGAGAACTGTTTTATAATGTGCTCCCCCCCCCCAGTTTATATCCCCACTAAAATATGGGAGAGATACAGTTTCTGTCTCTTTGCCCACATTTGTTAATGTCTGGCTTCTTTATAATAGCAAGTTGTTAAAACAGAGATATAATTAACAAACCACAAAGTTTGCCTTCTAAAGCATACGGCACAGTGGTTTGTTTAATTATAGCCACAGAACTGTGCACCGGTCATCAGTATTAGATGCCCTGTAAAAGAAGCTATAAATCCATTAGCAGTCACTCTCCATTTCTCCTGTTCCTCAGCCCCTGGCATCAATGGCTCATAAATTTTGTATGACTTAACAGACAAGTTCGGATTAGGTGTCTAAAGATTGCCATAACAACATTTGGTGTTTACTCAGCCCCAGTCACCATGGTATCTATGCGTTAGGCAAAACAGCTCAGGAAATAGCCAGAACCAGAAGTAGATAGCATGTGGACACTGAGAAGGGAAGACCCTTATAAATGGAGCTGCTGAATTCAGCACCTTATCTTGATTTACTTTTGCCCTTCACAATGAATCCAGCCGGTCCAAGACAAGGAGGACTGGAAGCTGGAAGAAGACAAAATCTGGAAGTGGATCTGCAGCCTGGAGTTAGCTGGTAGAGTTCATAGAGTCTGGGTTTGAAGCTGTAGGCTGCCTGCAGCTACCTTTGTGATCTGGGATCAGGAATGCAGTTCCTTCCTTGTCCAGGCTTATCAACAAGGAAGCTGATACTGTGTATCCTGCAGCATTGTCCTCAGGACAACAGTTCTGTGCATCAAGCAGCCAGAAAACTAGTACCTCTGAGTTCCTGTGCTCACTGTGGCAAAGAACATTCTTTTGATTGACATGTCTGTGAGGTTGCCTTTTAGCTGCCTTAGCTCTTTGTTTAATTAATTTGTCTGTGCTTCTCTTAAGTCCTGGGGTTTTTCTTACTTGTTGGTGGTACTGAGAATTGAACTTGGGACCTTGTCCTATGTTCAGTATTGGGTATAGGTGCACATTGGCATATTGATGATGTCCAAAGTAACATCTGGTGATGCCGGAAAGCATGGACTCCCACCTACATTTTCTGTGTCTGACTTTGACATATGTGTTAGAAAGTTTTTTTTAACATGTATGGATTCTGGGGATCCAAACTCTGGTCCTCATGCTAGGGTGGCAGCCATTTTATCCCTAAGCTTGTCTCTAGTCCCAGATGTATTCATGAAGAAAGAGAGAAAGAAAGAGAGAGTTAGTTATCCTGGCCCCCTAACAAACCTCTCCAACTTTAGAGGCTTAAAACAGCACACACCATTTGTCATATTAGGTCAGGAGCCTGCCCTTGCTGTCTGGGCTAAAGTGAGGCTGTCAGCCAACTATGTCATCCTCTGCCTTTCCTGCTTCTTGCCCAGTGTGTGGCTCCTTCCCTCCCATCTTTTCAGCCAGCAATGGCTTATAGAGGCTTAGATTCTACTGCCTGCCTACATCCTTGGTATTTAAGGGCCTCTGTGATTACACAGGTCCCAAAGGTGATCCTGAGTAACCTCCCTGTTCAAAAACAACTGATGAGCAGCTTTACATTCATCTGCTGCTTCAGTTCTCTTTGTAACATGAGGGAATGTATAGGTTCGTGGAATTGGGACATTATCATTTTGGGGGTAGCCTTTATTCTGCAAACCCTGAAAATGTTTTAACTAAGGCACAGTGATAATGCTTTACATAACAGCAAAGCCTTGTGCTTTATAAATATTGTCATTACATTAACTTATAGGACCATACAGGACTACTTAGTCAGCAGGTATTTATTGAGTTTGTGAGCCTGCCTTTCAGTCTCTTATGTCCAGATGAGGGAGAAGTAACAAGCAGGGTTGTCTACTAAAGGAGGAAGTGCGGGCAGGATTGAACACACCCTGAGCACTGGAATGTAATGTCCAGGGAGAGCTGAGATAGGGCAGATAAGAGGGGAGAAGGATGAAGATGAAGGATATCAGAGTAGCCCCGAGCACAAGGAGAGAGTCTTGTGCTGCTCTCCAGATCTTGTTTGGCTGAGGACAATGGAAGGAAAGAATGAGTGGAGGGGAGTTGTCAGAGCAGGGTACCCAAGATTTGGGGCACTAGCAAAGCCCAGATTATAAATATGCTGTCTTATAATAACCAGTTTAGGCGTTCCCAACAGGCTCGAGCCAGGTGGTAACACAATGGGAGCCATAGCAAGTCGGGGCATTGAAGAATAGAGGGGAGGGGTGGGAAAGGGGCTTTGGCAGTATCTGTGTGAGGGATGCTGCAATCTTTGCCAAAGGGGATCTGAAATGGGCCTTGTCTCTAGTCACTGGGTCATGATTTCAGGCATGCTTTTAAATAGAGTCTGAAGCTGGGCGCTGATGGTTTACACCTTTAATCTCAGTGCTCAGGAGGCAGAGGGAGGCAGATCTCTATGAGTTCAAGGCCACCCTGATCTACAGAGTGAGTTCCAGGACAGCCAGGGTAGACAGAAACCCTATCATGAAAACAGCCCCTGTCCACCCAAAAATATAATGTCTGAGTTGTTAGTGCAGATTTCCAGATTCTGCCCCCAAACTGCATTCCATACCGGTAAATTGATATTTAAGTAATGGAATTTCATACATAGAGAAGATGAAAAAAATTATACCTCTAAATTCATATAATTTTGCAGTTATATGTAAACATAGATGGTATAGAAAAACATGTAAAGATGAGATATGTAAGATTATTTAATTACTGATTTTGAGGGTTCAGTTATTGCCGGCTTAATAGAAGAGTCCATCTACCCAGGATAGTTGTAGCTTTGGCTTCTCTGTTGTTTGGCTGTTTTGTTTTTTCTTGCATTTTTTTATTTACTTGGTGTGCATTTGTGTGTGTGTGTGTGTGTGTGTGTGTGTGTGTGGTGTGTGGTGTGTGTGTGTGTGTGTGTGTGTGTGTGTGTGTGTGTGTGTGTGTGTTATGGCAAGGATCAGAGGGAGGTTGTCACGTTTGCCTGCAAGTGCCTTTGCTGAACTACCAAACCTTCCTGTTTTTGTTTTTGTTCTTGTTTGCTTGGTTTCTGGTTTTTCAAGACAGGGTTTCCTCTGTGCAGCCCTGGCTGTCTGGAACTCTTTTTGAGACCAGACTGGCCTTGAACACACTGAAATCTGCCTGCCTCTGCCTGCTGAGTGCTGGGATTAAAGGTGTGCCACTGGCGCCCGAGCTCCTGTTTATTTTATTTTATTTTATTTTATTTTATTTTATTCATTCATTCATTCATTCATTGATTTATTGATTTTTGAGATAGTATCCCAGACTATCTGAAACTCACCATGTAGCTCAGATTGGCCTCAAACTCATGGAAGTCTGCCTGGCTCCTCTTCCCAGTGACGGGAATGGATTCTAGGCGAGGACCACCATGCCTGCTCTCTTCTGTCCGTCAGTACTAAAGTTACATGTGCAGTGGTACGGTGTTCTCTGTTAGTCTCCTTCTGATCTCTTTTACTCTGAATCTTTACTGGCTCATGACCCCTACAAAGAAATAATGTGTTATTTTTCAGTTGTCTAAGATAATTGCTTCCAGATATCAACCTTGGGTCAAAACTGCATTTGATAAAGTTTCTTGCCTGTGTTGTTGTTTAAATGGTTATTCTGTATACTTAACTCTAATTGTAACACACACAGATGAACATCCAAAGAGCCACACAAATCAAAGTGCACACATACAATAGAACAGAACTTGGCAATAAAAAATGATCCAAGCCACAGGATGAATCCTGGAAGCACTGCTTACACTTATAGAAAAACCACAAATACGGTCTCTCCACAGTTGAATTCTACACGTGAACACCGGTGAATTGTAAGCCATGTAAATTACCTCTCGGCAAAACTATTTTTGAAAAGAATATGGACATAGTGTGTGTTGGTTAGTGTGGTTTAGCTATGTGAAGACACTGGATGTAGTCCTCAGCTCCACAGAATGTAAAGATTCCTGCTAAAGGACAATTTGATGCAGCACGTTTCATGTAAACTGTATAGAGTGCTGTTATGTGTTTCTCTTTGCTTTTCTTCAGATTGAACTCCAGCTTTCTAAATCCTTCTTTCTCATTTGATTTTAGAATTCCAAAGATAATCTCTTGTCAAGATAATCCAATGTCAGGAGCTTGCAGAGAATTATAGATTAAAATGAATAATCATTTTAAGAAAATTTTCAGTTTGTTTCCTCTGGAAAGTAGTCTCTCTCCCTTCCTCCACAAAAAAATTGCTTATCCAGAGAGATTCTACACCTTTTAAAATTCATTTGTTACAGGTGCAGATGTGCACATGTGGAGGTCAGAGGACTCTATGGTGTCAGTTCTCTCCTGCCACCTTTAGGAGGGGTCTGGGGATTGAACTCAAGTCTCCAGGCTTGCTCACAAGTGCCTCTGGTTACATCCTTTCCTAATTACACACTTCTGGATAAGCATTACATTTTAAGAATCTTGTCCACCTTTATGTATCCTAGAAGGCCTTGAAACATTTTTTATTTGATAGCTGATGGATTTTGTTTTCTTGGAATGAACTTGCTAACGTGGTGGAACTTAGCCATTTTGATATTAACCAAGTCATGTGCCAGAGTTGAAAAGCTCTGTATTAATTTCACATGAACCTTTGTCACTTGAGTTGTTTGTTGACAAGACGTTTAAGAATTTATTAATTTAAGGTTTAGGGATTTGCACAACCAGTTGCATGCTTGGGCAAACCCCTTGCATATTTTTAGTTTTTAATAAGACCTGTTGGAGTGTAGAACTGCTAATCAGATGTCTAAGAGGAAAATTAGAGATTCCCAACATTGGTGCTAATTGGCATGTTCTACATAATTTAGAGTCTAATTCTGGCAATATTTATGTACTAATTGTGCCATGAATACGAAATGAAAACAGCCTGCAGCAAGTTCTAGAAAGAACTGGAGGGAAGAGTTGAGAGCCCTGTGGTGGACTGGGTGCGGCTGCTGGCGGTCACCTGCTTTGAAAGCCGAGGGTTAAGGACTTAGAGTCTGGCCTTGAGTACTCTGGTCTTCACATATTTGTTAAATCCCCTTGAGTTTTTTGTGAAAAGCTTCCTCAGATCCACTGACCTCCAGAGTTTAGGATAATGTGTCTGGTGTCACACGCCCTATATTTGAAAGGAAAACATAAATAAGGTCTTTAAGTTCAAGGTAAGGCTAACTGAAGGAGGATCTAGGCTGAGGCTCAGTATGACATTGAACATTTTAGTTAGAGCCCACCCTCCTTAAAGCAAATAAGCCATAAAAAGGCTCTCAATTTTTGCTCAAGAAAAGTGTACTTGTGACATCTACCAGAGAAGGCTGAGGAGTCCTTTGGAAGTGTACGTGGACCTGTCCAGAGTCTGATGTGACGGCAGTTTATGAGCAGAGAACTTCTAAGTGTTAACAGTCATGTTTAAAATTGCCACCTAAAGCTGACATGGTGATTCATGCCTGTAACCCCAGCACTTAGGAAAAGCAGGCAAGAGGCCTGAATTTGAGGCCTTCCTGGGTTACACAGTGAGTCCTACCTAGACCAACTGTGGCTGCATGCTGAGAGCCTGTTTCAAAGCAAACAATTAACAAAAGATGCTGCCTAAAATAAAGCTTGGTGCCAGTTCCAGTGCCCGGGAATATCATATGTGTCATGTTCTTTATTCCTTGCCATTAATTACTTTATTACCTTGTTAACAGAATAGCATGACCCCAGCCCAACCTCTTCACCACAGCCCTACTTGTACCTGGCTCCCTCTGAAGGCCGAGGCTGTGGCCTGAAGGCATGGGAGGAGACCCAGGCACGGAGCAAGTGGTAGTTATGCTGTAATTATGTAATGCATCCCTTTGACCCCAGGTGAGGCCCCAAGACTGTTTCAGATTTATCTTCCTCATCATACTAGCCCTAGTGCGGAGGCTGCCTCAGTGCATTTAGACAGGGAGTGGGGTATTTCAATGGAGAGCACACGCCTCTATTTTCTCAAGTCACAAGTTAGACTTCATGTTTCTGTTTCCACCTGATCTGTCTGCAAGAGGTGGCAGACACAGCGTTTTTGGATCCAGCGGTGTGAAGAATAAGCCCCATAGTAGCTCGGAGAATGGTAGCAAAATCATAGAGCTGAAAGTATTTTTTTCCTTTTACTATTTTTATAGCTGTAAATATAAACTTGCCCTGCTAACCACTCATTGTCCAAAATGGCTCTGTTCATTCAGTGGCAGTAATTATATTCATAATGTATGTAGTCCTCACTATGTCTATTTCTGGACTCAACTCATCCAAACAGAATGTGTGCACTAAGCACTAATCCCCCTGTCCCTCTTTCTTTCCTGTTTCCCCTTCATATTTGTTCCTAGCTTCCTTAAACCTTTGCAGGTTTGAGACTGTTAATTTACATTCTTTGGTAGGTCTGACATTTAGTCTTCCTTGGGGATGTCTTTTGATGTATTTCTGTACACAGGCCATTCTTTGCTGTTTCTTTACACACGTTGAGATTTTTGTTATTGGATACTGGGCATAGTGAGCCCTGTGATGGCAGTGACTCTGGGAAGCAGAGGATGGCACAACACACTTGGGTTAGCTGGGGTTCCTCTTGGAGCTTTACAGCTTGGTTCTAGACTCTCCTTAACACGCTGTTTGTGGTTCTACCTCAGCTTTTACTCCCTGCTTATTGCAGAGTGAGGTGACAGGCCAGGGTCTCCTCAGGCTAAGAGTTTATCTTTCTCAACAACTGGGGTGGCTTTTTAGTTTGCCAATTACACAAGCACTCTCAAAAGCCCTGGTTTCTTGAGGGTAACTTTATTCCTGGCTTTTTCTTTCTGGCTTCAGATGTCATTTTGTGACCCAAATAGCTATCACTTGACTTTCTGATTTTCTGACAGTATTTTTCAACAATGCCTGCCCCTTTCCTGATCTGGAGGGGTTCCTAGTTAGATAACACAAAATCAGTCCTTCAGGTAACCAAGACAGGTTAGATAAACGGGACACGGGAGATTGGGGCTGCCTCTTCTGCCATTTTGCTTGGAACCCCTAACATAGGGCTTCCATCGCGCCTGTGTTTGCCCTGTCATTGTTAGCTTCCAGACAGCATCCTTTAGGTCTCATCTGTCTGTATAATGTTTCATCCTCTTGGGTTTGCTGCTAAGTGATCCGGTCACACTACACCCCCAGCCTAGAGCCGAACAGTCGCATCTCAGCTGTGTTCACAGATGGCAGATTACTGGAGGAGCGTGCGAACCAGGATACAATCCTAGCATTTCAAGACAAAAACAGTTAAAGGATATCACAGGGTTCTGCCTGGTACCTCTTGACAACCATTAAGCCGAGGCTCTAAGCTGAATGGATCAGTTATGTGCCAGGGACACAGAACTTAATAAATGTATCTCAGTCAAGATTAGCTGCACATCTCTTCCCTAAAGTTCTTACAAATAATTTTTTTAAGATCAACTAGAATGGTTTTTCAGCATTTTGCTAATATACATATAAGTGTATATTTTAAGTATATTTTCAAGTATAAAAACTAACTTAAATGTTAACAGACAAATGTTGAACAGTGGTTTCTACTTTGGAACTTAAAGTTGACAGGTGTTAAGTCAAATTAGGGCTTATGAATTTGCCTGTCATCTGCAAAATGTATAAATAGCATCACCGAGTTGCTCGGTGGGTATTTTAACTATAACTCACGTGGTTTTGCAAAGGAAGATAAATAAAGTTTCTTGTTTCTCTCCAACCATCTGGACTCACGCACAGCAACAGAGAGATAAATAAATCTCTGAATGAGACTTTTTAGTGAAGGTGAAATTATATGTGGCAGTTTATGTTTTGATTTTTTCTCCCTTAACTATAAATGGGTTTTTACCAGAGAATTGTATATGTACACAGAGAAATTTTGAGATAGTTCATGAAGCAGAATTAATCTCCTCAAAGCAGAAACAGTTCTAAGACTCATAAGACATCATTAAAAGTAATAATATCGAAATTGCCTTGAGAGACGCATGGAGACCCATAAGCTTCCATTTACAGTGTGGATGCTGGGGTAGCTATTATAATGTCGTTAGTACAGCAGAGAGGTGCAGGCTTACATCATGTGAGTGTGTAAGTCTGTGATTATACCTGTGTTTCTCTGCTTAGTCGTTTCTCTGATAGAACAAGCCCAGGAAAGATTATTCAGTGCTGAGAAGAAATGAGATCTGAAGCCACGGGAAGACATGAAGAAACTTGAGTCCTTACTAAGCAAAAGAAGCCTAGATGAAATGCAATTGCGTGTTACTATATGGAGAGTCCACTTGTGTTCAGACGAACAGTGTTGGTGAACAGTGAACTAAGCCAAGTAAACCCTTTCCTCCCCAACTTGTGTTTGGCCATGGTGTTTCCTAATAGCAAATGCCCTAACTAGGGCAGTCTCCCGTTGAACCCAGAGCTCACTGGTTGCCTGGACTGGAAGGCTAGCAAGCCTTGGGGATTTTCCTGTGCTATGGTTGTTTTGAGACAGATTCTCTTGGAACCCAGTCCATCGTCAAACTCTGTGTAGCTCAGATTGCTCATGTTCTGCTTGCTAACAGGAGGGATTGCACACGGTCACTGACAACCCTGGCACTTTGTGCATTACTTAATCAGTAGAATCTCTGTGAGGAGCTTGACTGTTTTAGTGGATCAGATCTAGGAGAGATTTGAAAACTTATCTCCATTTATAGTGAGTTACATTCTAATCTAAGGTCACTCTGAAAAAATAATGCAATAACTGGGCCCTGGCTCCTTCTTTGTTCAAAGCGCTTTACCTTATGGTCCCAGTAGGGAACCTTGTCTCAAGAGGTAAAATAGAGGTATGAGTCATGATTGTGTGTGTATGTGTGTGTGTGTGTGTGTGTGTGTGTGTGTGAGAGAGAGAGAGAGAGAGAGAGGGGGGGGGGGGACATAAATAGGGAGTCTTGGATGGTAACTCTTCCAATTTTAAAAATATGCAACAGTTCAGAGAGATATGGCATTTTTTGCTTAGGGTGGTAAAGAGTGTACCCATCTGGCCAGAGCACTGGTTTATTTGGGGGACAGAGAAAGGTGGGTGTTTGGGGCACCTTGTCAAGGGAAAAAGCACATTTGTACTCTGTTCCTGAGAAAGAGCCTCTCTGAGAGAGACTAGCTGAATGACTATTCACAGGGATAGGTATTTTACTTGATTTTAATGTGAAAGTTGGAATTGATACTGAGACTTTGGTGAAGGTTGAGGTTATAATTTGTAAGTTAAAATGGAAGGCATACACATCTCAAAGGCTGTGATGGATCGAACACTTAGCAGTGATGTCTCAGAAGTTTGCAGAACTCTTTTTCTCCAGGGAGAACACCTCACCAGTGTTAGTATTACCACTGAATCCCTACCAGTCTCCTGGGATCTTCAAATAGCTCAGTTTGTTTAGCTGTTTCATGAGTGACATTTACCTCCCTGATCAGGTCTTTCTTATTTGAGACAAACCAGAATGTCAAAGTATAGCTCACTTTTCTAGTGGGGGGATCAAGTTCTCATCAGGCAGTAAGTTAATATGTGTTTCTTTATCTTTTTATGATATGGTGTTTGTGTGTGTGTGTGTGTGTGTGTGTGTGTGTGTGTGTGTGTGTGTGTGTGTGTGTGTGTGTGTGTGTGTGTTTGTCTTCATATTGAGGCCAGCCCTTAGACACTAACCTTCTTTGTTTTTCCTCAGACAGTCTCTGACTAGGCTGAACTTCGAAAGGGGTAGGCTGGCCGTCCAGCGATCTTCAGGAATCCACTTTCTCTCTGTCTCTGCAGCAGTGGGATTACCAGAATGTGCTTCCATGACCAACTTTTAAAACAGGACATCTGGGCGTTGACTTGGGTTTTTATGTTTGTAAAGCAAACACTTGACTGCCTCTTCAGCCCCTTCTTACTGATACTCAGTTGTAGTTCTGCAGAAGTCGGTGCTCTTAGCAACAGCAGAGCTTCAGCACAAATCACTAACTTGAAAATGTGATCATCAATGGGAGTGGTGGGTTAGAAGCATCCCTCCATGATGGGATCTAGCCTGATGCGGTGGTTCCTTTTCCGTTCTGTAGGAGATGCTGTGCCTTTAACGCAGACACTGAATGCTGACTTGCAGGCTGCTGGTGAGGAAGCTGCTGGAGTGAATGTAGATGACCCCCCAAAAGCTCCAGCACCATCGCTACAGCCCCTCTTCTCGCTGATCCGAGGTGAGGTGGAGCAGATGGACTCGAGAGCACTTCCTCTCTTCCTCCACCAGGTATGACCACACCTCCCGTGCTCAGCCTCATTGGCTCCACCAGGTATGACCACACCTCCCGTGCTCAGCCTCATTGGCTCCTGCCAGTGTTTGTAGTCATATCAAATCTAGCCCGATGTTGGCGGTAAACGCATGGCTGGTAGGAACTCCGGCCTGTTCTGGGGATGAACACAGTGTGGCCTGGATGATATGTCATTTGGACAGTAGCCAACGCCTTTTTTCAGTGATCTGGCTAAGTATAAAGAGTATAAATCAATGTGGCAAGAGTTTAGTAAGCTCCAGCTGGATGCCAAGAGGCCTAGCCACTGAAGGAACCAAGACTTCCTAAGGCATGTTCTAAAGAGAGCCATGGTAAAATGGGAGAAATAAGCAGGTGCACATGTGGGATTTTGGGCTGTCAGAGTGGACAAGTCTAAGATTCAGCAGTTAACATTGCCTAGTCAGCAGCAGAGTAAAGAGATGGGTGGCTCAGGGTGAGTAGTTATTGGAGCAGTTAAAAGCACTGGCTGCTCTCCCAGAGGACTTAGTTCAATTTCCAACATCTATAGGGCAGTTCACAACTGTCTGAATGCAGTTTCAGCGAATCCCAGCATCTTCTGGCCCCTACAGGCATCAGTCATACAAGAGGTGCACAGACATACATCATCAGGCAAAATATCCATACCCATAACATTTTAAAAAGAGTGAGCTATCACAGCAGAGCAACTAGGCTGGGAAGGCATGGCTGGGATACCACAGTTGAAGAAGGAAACAGGCAGGCGAGATGAGGGCTAGAAGCCTTTATCATTGAGAATGCCTTTGGGGGGGGGGTATTGTTATTGTTGTTTTATGCTGGGGTGGGGGGGTGCTCTTATTACTGTTTTGTGATGCTGGGGATAACTGTAGGCTCAGCTACCTAGTAGTGACACCGCAGATACCCAGAATGGAATTTTACTTGGAAACAGGATCTGAAGATTGGGAGGTGAGGTGTGTTGAAAGGGGCAGAATGTAAAAAGAGGGGGCCTTCAGGACAGCAGTGGGAAGCCTTCTAACAAATGAGATCACTTGGGAAAAATTTAAGTATTTGTGATTTGCATTGCATTTGCAGTTAAAATGAAGATAATTGGTACGTGGGACTAGAGAAAGGTCTCTGTTTTCCTCTTTCCCTTTTTGAGATGGGGGTTTTGTGTATACTAACTGTGTAGCTCAAGATGCTTTGAATTTCTGATTCTCCTGCCTCTTCCACTCAAGTGATGTGACTGCAGTCTCGAACCAGCACGCCCATTTTATGTGGTGCTAGAGATCAAGTCCAGGGCTGAGCAATGCCTATGCCAAACAGAGCTGTACCTGTAGCCTTAACTTTCCATCTCATTTACTTCTGTTTCAACTTTTGCAGTAAACAGTCATAATTTTTTTTAAAGTTAAATGTTTTGTTCCAAGGCATTAGGATGTATATTTTTACAGATTTATGCTATTGGCCGTATGACAGTTGAGGACATGGCCTGCTGCCTGGCCACTGAAGCATTACTGACTGGCTGTCATTGAGGACACCTCACCAAGGCAGCTTGGCTTCCAGCCTTTGTTGCATCTGAACAGTGGGTTGAGTTTGCCAAGCATTCACAGATGCTTCAACTACCTTGCTACCATTCGCTTACATCAGTTTCTCAACACTAGTACTAGAATGTGCTATCAGATTGAATGCATCATGTTTAAAATAACCTGGAAGAAGTTTCAGGGTGGGCTGCATTCAGATAGCACTGTTGTAAAGCATTGTTTTTAAAGAAGGTTTTCTTTGAGATTGTGTGTGTATGTGTACATCTTGGAGACCAGAAGGAGATGTTAGATCCCCTGGAGTTGCAGAACATTGCAAGCTGCCGACTCGTGTGCTGGTGCTTGAACTTCAGGCCTCTGGAGCAACAGGCACCTCTGAGCTCATTCTCAAACCCTAAGCATCTTTTTTTGGGAGGTGGATGATGAGGTTATGGGTTATTATAGAAGAGTATCCTTGTTTCTGAGCGATAACATTGAAAGTATTAGACATGCTTGAAAGGCGCCCTGAAGCTCTTGAAGTCGTTTACTGGGAGAGAAAAGATGTTGGAGGAGGGGGCACAGAGAGAAACCAAATTTAACAAAACGACACTCAGTGCCAAATCAAGGGTAAAAGTATGTGCCCATTGATTTTTCTATGATTTGAATTCCACTGAAGAATTTCATTGAAATGTTGGGGAAAGAATATTTAAGATGAAGATGGAAATAACAAAGCAGACAGATCTTTTTCTTAATCCATAGTTGCGTTAGAATTAAGTAGGTTCTTTTCTGTGGCAGGTGATACTTGGGAAGGAGCAAATTAGGAAGGAAAAAAAAAAACCTATTTTAGTCAGGAAGACAATAATAATCTTGACTGGGCATAAAGATGATCTGTTTGTATTTCTGCCTCCTTTCTCCGTAAACACACAGTGCCCTAGCCCCCAACTGCCTTTCCTCTGCATCTCAGCAGTCTGGACCCTTGGGAAGGAAGCTCAGTGAGTAGAGCGGCAGTTTGCTGAATATGTGACTTTTGGCTTCTTTATTATTATAAAATTGGTGGAAGGTGAACTGAGTTAATGGACATAAACATGGAGTGCAGTGTTTGGTACATAGCAAAAGCCTTCCAAATACTCCACAATACGGCTCTGTCCACACAGAGGCTGCTTGTGAGGTTCATGCTGAGTGGCTGCAAAGGGTGCTGAGGCATTAGAGCCACAGGAAACAACTAAGGCCATCACCTCTATGCAGAATACAAAAAACTCTGTCACTTCCCAAGGGACAGCCAGCCAGAGAGGGGTAAAAGTATGTTTCATTTGTTTTAGTAACTCCCAGTACATCACCTCGTGCCTTAAACCTACATTCATCAGTTGTTAACATCTTGACATTTTTTATAGTTTTCTCATCATGACTTGTATATGTGCAAATACTTTTTCCACTCAAATACTTTAAATTTATTTTATTGTAGCATATGTGTGAATGATGGGATGTGAAGTTCATGCCACCATATACATATGGAAGTCTGAGGGCAACCCCTCACCTCCATGGGTTCCAGGGATCAAACTCAGGCTGTCACATTTGCACAGCAGGCCCTTTGGCCCGCAGCCACCCCGCTGGCCCTCCTCTGTAGTAGGCAGTGTGTGTCATCTCATTTACCCTATTTGAGCTTCCTCACTGTACAGACCTCCCTGTGCTGCCTCTGATGTTATTTACATTCCCATCTACCTGGCAGTTACTGTGACTTAGATAAAACACAGCTTAGATGTCACGTAGCTGCTCAAGGCCTTCCATGGAATCTCTTCTCTAAACTAAAAGCCAAACCCCTTACCATGGCTTCCTGAGATCTGTGCCTGTTACCTCTCAAGCCTTGGCTCCTATCAGTCTCTCTCTTGGTGTTTTCCAGGAGCTCTGACCTCCTAACAGCTCCTCAAAATGAGAATATTCCTACTTTAGGACCTTTGGTATCTCTTTTCTCTCAAGAAACCACACAACAAATGAGGGCATACATGTGGCAAGAGAAGGTAGAAGATGTGGGAGACTAGAGATCACTCTGGAATGTCGGGAGGAATGTCTGCTGCATGGTTCTCAGCCTTGCTAATGGTGCAACTGTGAAATATAGTTCCTCATGTTTTGGTGGCCCTCAACCATAGGATTATTTTATTGCTACTAATTTTGATTTTTGAATCATAATGTAAACATCTCATATGTAGGGTATCTGACATATCTCTACCCACAGGTTGAGAACTGCTAGTCTAGGAAAAGGGAAATTTGAAGGTAGCAGCTGCATCCCAGAAGGGCAGCAGATCAGATCTTGAGGCAGGCTGAATACTGCTGAACCTCCATATTTTGAAAGAAGGTTTAGAGCTTTTTAGACTCTGAGTAGTTGAAGTTATTTAAGTGAGAAATACATAGAAAAATTGCACACTAAAAAGGAAAAAATGAATGTGGATAGTCTATAGTTTTTGAAACCTAGGAGAATTTATATCGTTATCAGTTAAAGAGTAGTTGAAATCGAGCCATCAAGCTGGCTCACCAAGCCGCATGACTTGAGTCTAATTCCTGGGACTCACACAGTAAAAGGAAAGAATCCACCCTCAAAAGTTATCCTATGACAGTGCACTCACCCCCCCCCACACACACACACACAAGGGGAGAGGTGCACAAATAAATGTGTAAAACCTTTTAAAAGCTTTACATTTGTTTGAGTGTGTGTTTGTTCCCACTCACACACCCCAGCTCCTGTGGAGATGAGAAGCAACTTGAAATTATGTTTTTGCCTCCTAAAGTGTGAGTTCCAGGGATCGAACTTGGGTCACCAGAGTTGGCAGCAGACACCTTACCCCTCTAGCTATCTCCCTGAACCACACTACCCTTTTAAGATTGGGATCTCACCGAGTAACTCCAGAACTCAGAACTTGCTATGTAGGCCAAGCTGGCCTCAAAACTCACAGAGATCTGCTCATTCATTCCTATGTCCTGAAATTAAAGAGAGGTACAACTACGTCCTACATCTCCTACAGCCACATCCAGCCCAGCTGGACTGTTTTGTTAATTACATAACTGTTGAGGATAGAGCTCAGGAATAGAAATGTATGCTGCATTTTCAATCCACAGCCCTGGAGAGTGGAGATGGCGTTAGTGAGGGACAGCTACAAAGAAAGGAAAGCTCTTTTTAGGCCAAGAAAATAGTTTACTGTATGAAATGGCTTCTCATAAGGTAACATGAGATGTTTACTGTATGAAGTGGCTCATCATAAGGTAGCATGAGGTATTTGTCTAGAATCTTAGCATAATAACAGGATAGGTGAATGTGTGAGAAAATAACCACGTGTGTTTGTAAAGTTGGGATGGTCACATGCAAAAAACTTAGCAATTCATCTTTTACTAAGGAGTGAGAAATCAAGAAATAGAAGAAATAGTACATACCAAGCTGAGTGTGGCAGTATACACCTGTAATCCCAATACTCGGGAGTTGGTGAGGGAAATGAAGAACCCAAGGCCAACTTCTGTTACATAGCTGATTGGAGGACAGCCTGGGACACATGAGAGCCTGTCTCTAAAAGCAAGTCAAAAGAAAAGAAAAATAATAAATGTGCGTAAATTATTGAGATACAAAACTTAAAAAAATAAAATAAAAGTTAAAAAAATCTAATTGCTTGCTCCTGCTGGGGGAAAAAAAATTGTCTGTCTTAATGGCTCAGCACACAAAGGTGCTTGTCAGCAAGCCTGAGCAGTCCCCATAACACTGATGGTCAAAAAGAATATCAACTCCTGCAAACTCTGACCTCCACACATAGGAGACATAACCCACACACTTACAAATAATTAATGTAAAAGCAATGTAATATAATGTAAAAAAATATTTACATGCAATGTCTTGAATATCAAAAGTTATGCCTAACTTTATCAATATTTTAGATGACTGGTCTGGTCATAAACACTTTGCCTTACCAATGTCCTAAAAAAAAAAAAAAAAAAAAGTCTTTAAGTTTTTTTTAAATATAAAAATACAATTTAGATGTAGGCACACAGGATATGAGATGGTGAGAACTCCTAAAAAGTGACCACCCTTGTGGAATTACAAGGCACCGTACTGAGATAATCACCACAGAATACAAGTATCTTTGCACTTATTTTCCTGTGCTGTGTATTCAGGCCTTGAACCATAGCAGGCCAGCACTCTACCACAAGCTCCCATAGCAGGCCAGCACTCTACCACAAGCTCCCTTCTTGGCCCATGCGTTGTTGGGAAACACATGAGTGTGCCACTGTAAGAAGTGCCTGCTGCATTTCTCTGTAGCGGCAGCACCTGCCACCCCATTTCTCAGCACTCTGTTTTCGTTCCACGAAGCACATTTGAAATCCGTGGTAAAGGTCACTGCTCGTTTGAGGAAAGACAAACCCAGGCTCTGTGGCAACACAATTACTTCAAGGGCCAGCATCAAACAAAATTATTTAAAATGGTTGTTCAGTGGGAACATAATTGATGTATTTCACTTTTCATCTGCAAGTACGTTAGCTGCAGAGTATAAGCCTGGGCCCAGCTTAATTCAAAGCACAGCACTCCAAGACATAAAGAATTTATCAGTACATACGGCTTCCCAGCAGAGAACACAGACCATCATGGCATATAACTGTCCTGCTTTCTGTTTCAAGGTCACTAGCAGCATAGGAAAGATGGGGAAGTTGAGTATGTGGAACTAAATGGTACTTTTTTAAAGTTTGAAATGATATTTTACTCACTCTTGTGCATCCTTGAGTCTATCATAAAGACACTTGCTATGATATACTGTTGGATTCGGGAGCATTTAGTGAAAAACTAATGCCACAGCACATGTGTGATTGTAAGACCAGGCCAGACGTAGGAAGCAAACAAGTGTGAGGCCAAGGAGCAGAAACATATTAGAGACTTTTTAGGAGTTCAGAGGTTTTTAATCAAAGAAAGTATTAATTAATTAATTAATTAATTGTATTTGCTTGTGACAGGGCTGACCCTGAACTCATAGGCTTAAGCTATTGTTTGACTTATGCTCAGCAGCGAGGATTAAGGAGCATACCTGATTTAGTTTTTGCTGGTGTTTGTTTTGTTTTTCATATAAATTTTTTTTAGAAGGAAACTGGCAAGTAAGAAGCCCTTCCTGGCATCAGCTCCTGAGACTGGACTCTAGTATCTGGTGTGTGTGTGGCACTGTGCATGCTCAACTGATGACATTATTTGACCTCATTCTCTCCCTTTTGTTCTGCTGGGAATTGAACCCAAGCCCACACACGTACTAGGCAGTCACGCTGCCACTGAACTACATCCCAAGCTAATTTTATGGTGCTAGGGACCAGATTCAGAGCCTGGAGCATGCTGGGTAAGCACTGTCACCTAGTAATACAACACTGGGTCTATAATTAGTGCTCAGAAAATAAAGTTAAAAGATCAGAGGTTCAGAGTTATCCTTGACTACATCATGAATTCTAGGCTAGCCTGTGCTACAAGAGATCTTGTCTCAAAAAAAAAAATAGGTATAGGTTTAGCAGTTAAGAGCTCTTCCAGAGAACCTGAGTGTGGAGATTTAATAAAAGCTCCAGAAGTTTCAGAGATCTAACCACAGTCAGTCTAGGAGGATCAGAGAATGGTGATTCACACCTTTAATCCCAGCACAGGGAGTATCCTGGGAGTGGTGACCCACGCCCTTAATCGAGGTAATCTTAGATTACAGAAGGAATTCCAGGCTTCCAGGCAGGCAGTGGTGGGGCCATGCCTTAACTTACCGAGAAAGCATTTAAGGCTTAAGGCAGGCATAGGACAAGGGAGAGGAAGCCAAGAGAAGCCAGGCTGAGGAAGCTAGAAGACAGCTGGGTAAGATCTGACTGTGGTGTTCATTCTCGCTAATATCTCCGACTTTCTCGGAGATCTATCCCTGAGTCTCACGCAACACTTTTATTCGTGCAACACCTGAGTTCATTTATTACCAATACCTACAGTAGATGGATCACAGTTGCCTCTAACTCCAGCTCCAGAGGATCAGTCAGATGTCTCTGGCTTCTACAGGCCCCTGCACTTACATGCATATATCATACAGTCACACACAAGATTAAAAATGAAAGAAATACTTTAAAAACAAGGCTGAAATGATGATTCAGATGCAAAAGAGCCTGCTGTGCAAGCATGAAGACCTAAGTCTGGACCCCAGCATCTGTGTAGAAACACAAGGCTGTCCCCAGAGCTAACTGGCCAGTCAGCCTAGATAATTGGTGAGTCCAAGTCCAATGAGACACCTAGAGTTAAAAAATAAGGGTTATTGCTGGGCATGGTGGTGCACACCTTTAATCCTAGCACTTGGGAGACAGAGGCAGGTGGATCTCTGTGAGGTCAGCCTGGTCTACAGAGTAAAACCCAATCTCAACAATAATACCAGTAATACAGATGGAGAGCAATTGCAGAAGGTACCTGTCTTACATAGGATTCTACTGCTGTGAAGAGACACCATGACCATGGCAATTCTTATAAAGAAAACATCTCACTGGTGTGGCTTACAGTTCAAAGGTTTAGTTCATTATCATTGCAAGACATGGCAGCATGAGGCAGACATGGTGCTGGAGAAGGAGCTGAGAGTTCTTACATCCTGACCTGCAGACAACAGGAAGTGATCTCAGATACTGATTGTGGCTTTAACATATATGAAACCTCAAAGCTCACCCCCACAGTGACACACTTCTTCCAACAAAGCTATACCTAGTCCAACAAGGCTACACCTCCTAATACTGCAACTGTGAGCCTATGGGGGACAGTTTCATTACCCCATGCAAACTCTAGTGCGTGTACACACACAGACATACTCAAAGAAAAACAAAAGCATCACAACATAACCTTGTCTGTTGTGTGGCAGTGCTACAAAGAACCCCACCACATGAGAGGCAGGAACAAGATGATCAGGAGTTATGGTCATCCTCAGCTGCATTTGGTACTCAAGGCCAGCCTGGGCTATGTGAGACTTAGTCTAAACATACACAGACACCAAAACCAGTGCCCATGGGGTTCTGAGCTGGTAGTTTTAAACTGAAATGAAATGAATGGGGTAAGGTCCCATGTAACATTTTGGTCCTTATTTGCGCACGCGCGCGCGTGCGTGCGTGCATGCGTGTGTGTGTGTGTGTGTGTGTGTGTGTGTGTGTGTGTGTGTGTGTGGTGTGTGTGTGCATTCCATAGTGTTCATATGGAGGTCAAAGGACACAAAGGACAGTTTAGGGACACTTGTTCTCTCCTTCCTCCATGAGGATCACATGGATTGAACTCAAGCTGTCAGCCTTGAAGGGCATATTTTCCCTACTAAGTCTCACGGATCCCGTTTCTAGCTTTGCATTATAATAAACAATAATCTTTTTATCATTCTCACCTCTGCTGTACCTTTGTAAACCTATAGCCTTCCCCTCATCCTTAAGGTTAAATTTTAGGAACTAGGTGATGCTTGTTACGACTTGAGTTAGGCCAGGACATGGTGGCATGGAGACTGAAGGATAGCTGTGCTCGCTTGACAGAGATTGTGTCCTGTGCTTGCAAGGTCCTCTGAACTTTGAACGTGGCAAAAATGTTTTTGTTAGTAAACTATCAAAGTAACCTTTCAAGATCTTGCTGGCTCCCAAGTTTGTTCTTAATATTAATTTCTTCTTTTGTCTTTATAGGTAGCCGAGACCTATTTTCAGGAGGAGGACTGTATCTTTTTCTTAATTACAGACAGAAATTCATGGAACACTTGACAGACCCTTTTTTGTTTTTTTTTTAATTGAGGTTTATGCAGCAAGATGTGCAGCCTGATGGTTTTGGTGGGTTTGGCAGTTGAGTGCGTCCTCAGAGAGCAAGGTGTTAGAAGTAGGCCACCACAGAAAATGCCCTACAGCCACCTATGTTTGTCTTTCATCAAGGAGGAACATTAAACATTTATGTTTAAGAGATTGGGGAAACACACGCTGCTGAGAAAGAAAGCATCACAAGTCCATTCAGTTCTCTCACTCTTAAGCACACGGGTCAAACGTGCACACAACAGAGCATGCTGGACAGCAGTGCATAGCAGCTCCTCCAACTGCTCACTGCAGCGGTGGCCTGAGCTGCTCAACAACGGGGCTTTGTCCATAGAGAGGTCATTCGGTGGTGTCCGGAGAGCATCATGTTAAGATGCTACTGCATCACTGGGGATTTAAATTTATCTTGTAATGGTTCCTTGCGGACAGAAATGTTTTTAAGATTAGGTTCTCACTAGTAACCAACAAAATGCTGTCTCCAAGTAGATCCCATGTGAGTTTTTGAATAGGAGGCGTTCAGCCCTGACAGAGGCCTGTTCTGCTTCTCCTCTTGGTCTCAAGGATCATCAAAGTGACAGAGAGGTAGATCTGAACCTCTTGGTGTTCATCGGAAGGACACAGGCTCAACCTTCAGATCCTCCCTCTCTTTTCTGGGTCAACATTTAGAACATTGCCCAGAGGAAGCTGGGCATTTGGACAATGTTTCTCAAACCTCCTAAGATAAAAATTTGTGTGGTACAGATGGAAAGCCGAAAGGTCATAAGAAGATCCAAAAAAAAAGAAAGAAAGAAAGAAAGAAAGGAAAGAAAGAAAGAAAGGAAGGAAGAAGAAGGAAAGAAAGAAATTATGTGATAATTAGCAAAGTCACAGGAGTGAGTTCTTTTTTTTATACAAGACCCATGCCATGTTTTCATTATTTAGCATTTGCTACTTTTGACTCACAGACCCCCCCCCCAAAAAAAGTCCAAAGAAAAGTAAGGAAAGAATTATGAAACAAAAAGAAACACTTGCCTAAAGGGTCTCCTAGGAAGAGTTATCTAAGAAGGGAAATTAAGGAAAACACACAGACTCCAGGATCCCCTGCAGGTCCTCTGTCCAATTAGATTGCCTGAATGCACATGTGCAGGTGGGCAGTCCTTAAGTAAAACCTTTTCATTTCTGTTTGCTTGTAGAACCCAAGTACCTCTACATCATGTATTATGATAAAATGTACTTACTTCAAAGCTAGGAAACCTCACATCAGATGTGCTTAAATTTAAAAATATTTAGAGCCCTCTCATTTTTTTTTTGGTCAGAGGTGCACATTTCTGGGCCTACTATAGGACATTCCTTTGCAAATGTGGGATTTAGTGTAGATAGTCTTCATTTCTATTTTCCTCAATTTTTCTATTCAGATGAGAAAGCAATGAAATTTATCCAACTCGAACGATTGTATCATGAGCAACTGCTTGCAAATCTTTCTGCCATTCAGGAACAGTGGGGTAAGTACAGACTGACCTGGAACTCAGAATTAGCAGGAATGTAACAGCTTGCTATCTAGAAAGTGAGTATATTGTCCTGATTTTGCATGTTAAAAGATTAGAAGTTACACAGTCTAATTACTGTTGCAAAACACAGGCTGGGAAGTAGCTTAGTATCTGAGGACTTGCCTCCAAAGTACAAGGCCTTGAGTTTCTCCAGCACCATCAGAGAGAGGGAAGGTGGACGGTATTTTCTTTGTATCTTGCTCTTCATAGCTCTGTTTTCATTTCTTTTGTGTGCACTCTTGGCTAATTTTGTTTGTAGAATGATGTTTTCATGTACTGAGAAGTAATCATTTAGCTTTTTCTAGCTGTGTTAACTTTTAAATTGCTTGAGAAGGCAGCTGCATATTAATTATTACTGTGGATTCTAAATACATTTTGTAAGAGCAAGTGATTAACAAATATTTTAAATTTAGAAACAAAATGGAAGGCTGTTCAGCCACATACAGTGACGCCTCTGAGGAATTCAGAAAAGGGATTTAATGGGGAAGATTTTGAACAGCTTGCTAAAATTTGCACAACTCATAAAGAGTAAGTATACCATAATTTATTTAAAGTTACATTGGAGAATATTGAAGCTATGCATTATATTGGGTATTGAAATGTGTGATGCATTTCTGTTTTCTTGATGTTTTTAACTTAAATTGAACTGAGTATAATGAAATTTAAGGTTTCTCAGTTTTTTTTATCTTTCTTGCCAACCTCATTTGGTTTCCATAGGCTCAGAGGATCCTTTTCACTAGGATCCTCTGAAAATTTTGATACATTTTGATTAAGAGGTCAGCAAGCCAAGCAATCTAAGTTGCACAGTAGGACTTTGTATTCTATTTATTTTTAATCATTATTTATTACTTTAATTTTATTAAATATGTATATTTCTGTATATTGATTGTGTTATTTTGGCTATTTTCTATTGTTGTAGCCTTCTTAAGAACACTCTAAAAAGCATACTATGTAGTATTTAACCTAAATGAAGGAAAACTGTTTACCAGGTACGTTCCAGATGCCTGATTCATGCCAAGGAGATAGATTTTTAAAACTAAGTTATCCTGATAATAAAGCTTTTTGTTGTTCTACCTATCTTTTTTACTGATTGGACCACTCAGAGCTCTAAGGGGAGGGGAGTGTGATAGTGTTTAAGTAGTGCCCATTTCTGGGCTTACGTCCTGTGTCCACTGCACAAAAGATAAAGGACCTTCTGTTTTGCTGGTAACTTTGTCTTCTTCTCTTCAGAGTAATGGGCAGTAAACTAAAGCTCTGCCGTGTTGATAATGAAACACTTCCGAGTAATTGCTGCTTAGCCATGCAGAAGAGAGGGCATTTGCTTGGGGATCTGGCTTTTCTGGAAACAAACCTTGAAAGAATGATAGAAATTCAGATGGAAATGTCCAATCAGCTCTCCAAGATGATTTCCCTGTGCCAAGCGATTTGAACCTTTGTGGCAGTCTTTTCAGGGATTCTGAATTGCTGTCCATTTTCTTAGGAAGTTCCTAAGTTAGCTTTCTATCTTACATTTTTATCTTTATAACATATTTTAAAGAGTAAAAGCCTTAAGTAAAGATTATTTACTTTTACTATACTCAATACAGACACTCTCCAGTGCCCTCCTTAAGGAACTCATGGCTTGTCAGTGTGTCCTAAGTGTTTGAAGCATTTACTTGAATTTGCTATGAGGGTGGTATCTTTAGATTATTGAACCTCAAATTATGTCTCATTATTTATAGTTCAGTGTATGGGCCTGGTAAATTTTTCCCTATCACAGTCTATGAGTAGCACTGCTAACAGAATCCAAGACAGGAACATTCTAACCTCTCAGAAGACCCCTTCATTGAATTACCAAGTCCACGTTCCCTCTCCCCTCCCCTGTGATTGTAACTGAGCTCTTTAGCTGTGGGTTTACATGGCTTATCATTTCAGTGGATCATGCAGAATGCAGTTATTGTTCCTGGTTTATAGTTTATCAGACACAGTGCCACTTTACTGCTTTGCTGTTGTACTAATTTATTGTATGACCAGGTAGCAGTTTACATGCCCATTTCATTGTATTTGAGCTGTTTCTTGATTACACATATCATGATAATAGTGAAGCTAGAATTTATTTTATCTGTGTCATACTGTTAGAGGGATATTTTTTAAAAACCTAACAGTTGAAAGTTACTTGTCTGTCCATTGGTAATTCCAACATAATTATCTTCTGCTGTAATCTGTTTTAAGCTGAAATTATAAAACATTTATGGGTGCAAGAAGTATGCATAACTTGTTTGGGGGCTTTCAGTAGTAACCGAAGAAATGAACACATGGGTACCTGCCCTTTAAACCACATAAGCTGGCGGCAGTGTTTCAACCCTGGGAACGTTCTTCACTAATATTAGAATGTAGAAAGGCTCTTTTTTTTTTTTTTTTTTTTTTTAATACTCATTTCAGTGACATTTGTTTGGAAGCATGCTGTACTTTTAAAACTATGTTTTTCTTCTTTTCTACAGCCCTCTCTTGTCCAAGCATAAGGTAAGAAATGTTCTTCTATAACCAATTATGAGGAGCATGTCAGCTTCTTACACCTGGGGCTAGACTGTTCTAGAAAACCTTTTCTCAGCACACTTGGAATTTTCTAATGTACTACAACAGTTTCTCAGAAAAGTTGTGATTATTTTTTTCCTTTTAAAAATCTTTTTAGATAGCACCTGTGGAAAGGTCACTGGGAAGAAAATGCTTTTCACGGGTGACAGTGTCTGAAGAGCCAAAGGAAGGAGGAGCAACAGCCAAAGATCCAGGTCTGTGGTACAGTGGGGGTAGATAGGAGTCCTGGTACCTGTGGCAGCTTAAAGTGTTGGGTCTGGACTGTTGCGTTGGAATTTTTTGCATTTAGATTTTTTTACATATAAAAAATATAAACCTACATTTTTATGTATATTCCCATTTTTAGATAAGTAGAAGTAATAGAAAGTAAATTCTTTTAAAAAGCAAAAAAAAATTGTGTTGTCAGTAAGAAAAACAGAATATAAAAAGATTATCTAAAAATGGTCTGAAGTGGCTTTGGTATATTTAGACATTCTTTCTTGCTTAAAAAGGAAAAAAAAAATCCCATTACTAAATGGCCTAATCAGGTACTGACCTTTTTTATAAATCTAGATAATGAGAAGTTTTGTCTGGATTATTTATAGCACGACATACACGTGTGAGTGTGTGTGTGTATGTGTGTGTGTTAACCATTTCTGGTTTGTTTTAGACCATTTTGTGCCTCAATCAAAAAGACTTGGGAAACTTCTAAATGCATTTAAAAAGTTTTGGGAATAAATACGTTTTAGGGCATTTTTATACTGATGGCTGATTTTATTATCAATTTATATTATGAGCCTTAGGCTCCTGGGTCTGAGAACTCTGATTTAAAAAGAGATGACAGGAGTGTAGTAAGAAGTTTCCGGCCCAGCCTAGCCCCAAGAGCTGGACCCACAGTCCCAAATAATCACACAGAGTCTTCTATATTAATTACAAGCTGATTTGTGTATGGCTCAGGCATATAACTTGCTAACTTTTACACTTAAACTAACCCATGATTCTTATCTTGTTTAGCCACATGGCTTGGTACCTTTTCTCAGAGCAGCCTTCTAGTCTTCTGTCCTCTGCTCTTTCTCTCCCCAGAGTTTTCTTAGTCTGGTAGCCCCGCCCACACTTCCTGTCTGCCTTCTAGCCAATCAGCATTTTATTAAACCAATAGTAGTGGCAAATATTTACAATGTAGAAGAGCACAGGAGTGTTGATAGAGCGTCTCTGATAATGTAATTGTGGCTGTCGCCATCCATTAGCCCTTTCCTCTGTAAAAGTACTTGTCATTTTGAAATCTTTATTCCCTTATATCTTATGACACAAATTATGATTATTGCTCTGTCAATCCCACATCTCTTCTCTATCCATTTTTATATCAGAAATAGGGTAAAATAGGCTTTGTTACAACTTAATGTACATGGTGGTGTCCACCTGTTACCCCAGCACTGACACAGCTACAGACAGGAAGGGCAGGAGATCAGAGTCATCTTACTCAGTAACCTGGTGAGTTCCAGCCTGGTCAGGAAACAGCTCAGCACTGGCTTGTTGTTGCCTCTGGCTTGGTCCTTACACATGGGAAAGCTGAGGCACCACATTTATAGCCATTTATTTGGTGCCCTGATTCTTAGGTAGAACCTGGATCTTCTGGCTTCTAAGTGAATGCATCATGCTTTGGCTTAGTAAACTGTATGGATTATCATTGGCCTCAACAATCCAAACACCCTCTAATATCCATCATATGAAGGGTGTAAACTGAGTTTTGGACAAGGAAATCTTGTCCCATTTTGATAAAACCATTAAAGAATGCTGTCAATGCTTTCCAGTGAAGTTTGGAAATCTTAACACTGCCTTTTATGTTATATTTTGTTGCTGTTTATCAATCTTCCCCTGTGTTGATCCTCCAACCTCGTGGTTTACCAGGACCTAGGGAATATGCTCCCCAGTCTCACTTAGTCTGGATCCTACTGATGTGCTTTGAGGGCTATCTCTGAACCTTTGGGGACTGGGAATTTATGACCGAGTTTGACCCTTTTCGACCTGGCTGTGGCCTTCCTTGTTCTGGCTCTCTCCCCACACCTGTCATCTGATAGGGGGGTCCCAGTTTAC
The DNA here is from genome assembly GCA_033318265.1 of Phyllotis vaccarum. Taxonomy (NCBI): domain Eukaryota; kingdom Metazoa; phylum Chordata; class Mammalia; order Rodentia; family Cricetidae; genus Phyllotis; species Phyllotis vaccarum. The sequence continues at coordinate 15,488,709 of JARWLC010000017.1, read as the reverse complement.
TAAGGGCAAAGCACACGACCCAGGGAGCCAGCTGCCCACCTGTTTTCTTGCAGTCACACCTCGAGAGTGGGAGAGAGCAGCAGGATGCAGGACTCTCCAGAGATCTCCAGGTCTTCTCAGTCCTCCCTTCTATTTAGAGTTGAGGGCGGGAGAAGCCAGAGCTCCTAGTGTTACCTCTTCATCTAGAGCTGGCTGCCAGCCCACTTTGGCTTCTCTGGTGTTTGAGACAGTACTTAAAAAGGCCTGGTCTGTGAGAGGGACTCTGCTTGGATTGCCAGTTGGTAATTGAAGTTCCAATAAATTAAAATTAAAAAGCATAAAAAGCAATAAAATTATTAATTTATCTTGCATTTCTAACCCTTATTTGTGAGAATTATATGCCTTTCTGAAATATTTAACAAGGTTAGAAGTCTTCTCTGTTAACCAGTGGGAAATTTTCACTTATTTTACATAAAGGTTTTTAACTGTCTTAGGAGTTTTGGTTTTTTTTTTTTTAAGTATTTTAAGTTGATTTTAGTCTAGTAAAGAGATAGAGAGGCTGAAATTCAAACCTGTTTCTACTTCTTGTCAAAATGTCTCTTTTTATGTCTCCTTTGCTACCTTCCACCTACTAAGAAGCTGTCTGTGAAAGCACATTTTTAAGGGTACTATGTTCAAATTGCAAATTTGATCCGAACAAACTCTTGTTTATTATGATTAGATTTAGTTCTACTTAAATTTTATATTATTAAGGTTGCCTAAAAATATTTATTCAAAATGCTATACCTTAAGTAGAAGGAACTTTTCTAGCTTCAGAAGAGAAAAAGATCAGTAAATATTTCATTTAAATGTAAAAGACCAAAAAATTTAGAATTTAAAGACTGAATCAATCATTTATTTCAACATGCTTTTAAAGAGTCTTCATTATTTTCTACTACATTAATACTATTTATTAAATACTTAGTATGCATGGTCTACCTAAGGGCATTGCAGTCAGCGGACAGCATTTCTGTCTGAGAGGATTAGAATAAATTTTTGTTACATGTGTGCTCATCTGTTCCTTCTCTACTTTTATATCAAAGCATTGCTTGGAATTTAAAAGCCGCTTGTTTTTCATCTTCAGAAAGTGGAGCCTGTCCTGGCATGGAACCCGGTGGAGGCCAGCATGAGGATCAGCTGCAGGAAAGCAGCCCTGGCTCTCATCAAATGGACTGGCAGGCAGCTTCCCCCAGCCTTCCAGGAACCGCAGGGAAGGAGCACATGGAGGAGGAGCCCTGCAGCACCAGTGCCACAGTGGAGCTCCACACCCAGTCCCCAGAGACAGCCAGGAGCAGGTCAGGGCCAGATGCTGCTGAGGAGGTCTGTGAGGATGACAGCTGTTTGCAGGCGCCTCCCGCGAAGGACCACACCGAAGACTCTGAGGTGTCTCCTCCTAGTGAGTCAGTGACAGAGCTGCAGCTGTCTCCGAGCCATGACATTATACCTCCTTTGTTGATTTCAGAGGGTAAATATTCACAGACACACCGAAAAGAACTCTGCCTACCAGTCCAGGGTGTATTTGAAGCGCTGCCCAGGGACCAGCTTCAGAGCAGTGAGTTAGGTGAATCCCAGCAGCCTGCTCTCCCAGCCATCGATGGGAAATCAGTGCAGAGTCAGGCTGACTTGGCGCCTGGCTCTGAGAATGCACTCCATGGTGACGGGAAAGTATCTGACGTAAGTACACTGTGTCCAGAAGTGTGTATGGCTCCAGAAGAAGGGCGGGATAAGGAAGACCGAGTCAGTAAGGAAACGGAAGACTATCTGAACAGCCTTTTGGAAGGATGCTTAAAAGACACCGAAGAGTCCCTCGCCTATGAAGATTTCCAGGACGATGACTCCGACCTCCTCCAGGAGGACCTTTCTCCTGAAGAAGCATCCTACAGTCTCCAGGAGACCCTGCCTCTTGATGACAGCTCGCTCTCCCTTGACGATCTGGCCAAGAAGATAGAGATCGCAGAGGTAAGGCAGGGAGCAAGAAACAGCTAGAGTAAGATGAATTCTCACATGTGCAAACAGTTGCTTCGCGTTTATGAATTTTCTCTGCTTTTCAGGTTGAGGGGAATGTTTCAGTTAACAAAAGCGTTCACCGTTAAGTACCTGGTACCTATTGAATCAGATGGCTTCCATCCAATCATTGCAGTGTTTACAGTTGAGGTGGCTGTGCTGTCTGCCTCTCAGCACAGAGGCACGGTTACACACACCATTGTTCCTTTTCAACCTGTGAGTTCAGCTTAGCATTCGCAGGGGCCCAAATAAAGACCAGATTGGTCACACTTGAATACAGAAATCTTTCTCCTCATATTAGCATAGCGTTCAAATGATTGGAAACAGACTTAACACAAGGAAGTTTCAAAGTAATGACACACTGCAAGGTAGCTGGCAAATTTTTGAGTTACTAAATAGAAAAATCAAAGCAAAGAAAGATGACTATTGTCCTTTGTTTAATAAGAGAATTTTGAAAATCTGGGAAGATAAGATAAATACAGAAGATAAAAAAGCCTTTCAGGTGTCCTGCCCTCAGGAAGGGAACCTTTGGGAAAGCAGAGTCATGGTGGGTGGATCCAGGGCGGGGTCTCAGCTCACTCGGGGGTCCCCCCCCACCTCCTTGTGCTGGGTCAGTGAGGGTGATTTTTCTGTCCTTCTTTGAAGTTGGCCCTGGTCCTTATTCACACCTGTAACCTGCCTTGGGCAGCTGTGGCAGGTGGGGAGTGGAGAGTTCGAGGTCAGCCTTGGCTACAGAGGGACACATTGCCTCAACCCGCTAAAAATCTCATGTATACCCACTATATTCTAATATCATTATCTTTGAAAAAGGTAAATTCAGGAAGAAAGTTTAAAAATAAAGCAAAAATAGATAACAAATTATATGTTAATTTAAGAATGGAATTCCATGACAGGCTTCCTGAGACCATTGTTTCATTGCTATTTAGTTAATTTCCTATGAACTATGATTTTCCTTTTTATTTTTTTTTTTGACAAAATTAGATTAAAAAAAAAAAGTAAAACCTTAAGCTAAGTAGTTACTCTCTTGTTTACTTTCATCGGGCTGTTTACTCCGTTCCAACAAAACTGTGATCTTTGTGTCTTACTTTTCTCTGACCAGAATCATTCATATTGCCCATATTGCTCATGGTAGAGTTAGATGTAGCTGATGGTGATAGTTTACAACATTTGAATATAAACCACTGAACTGTGTATATAAAGGAGGATAAAATGGCACCTTTATTTCATAATCTTAGCACAATTTTCAAAATATTTTTTTGAGAAACAGCAGAACTGATGATTAGGCTCTGGACCAGAGTCCATCCCAAGCAGAGCTCTGTACGGGGTCTTCAAACTTGTGCTTTACAGCCAAGTGGGGTGTTTCCCTCAGATCATGGCGCAGTGTCTCTATTCCCAGGAGAATGTGCTTAGGAAATTGTAGAGTTGAAGGTTAGCACACAATGGTCTCCTTTTTAAAATGTATTAGTCTGTTAAATTTTGCTGTATGAGAACCCCTAAAGCCACATTCACTTAACAAATGTACTCTATGGCAGTGCTAAATAAGTTGTTAAACATACCTTCTGAATACTCATTCCAATATCTATTCTAACTGTATGTTTTAATAAAATCTGCCTGTCTGCAAGAGTCTTAACCTAAAAGAAATTACTAATACTGTAGTGTTTTCTTAATACTGTAAAAGTGAAGCTTTGGGTTAAGTCAACATACAGGTTAACCAGAGGTTTTCTTAGAAGTGTAATTATTTATATACTCAGACACATATACATTATATGTTTGTCTCTCTGTCTTGAGGTTTCAGGTAGCCCATGCTAGCTTCCAACATTTGGGGTAGCCTTGAACTCTTGATCCTTCTGCCCCTCTCTCAAGTGATGGGATTAGTGTAATTAAAAAATTACAGCACATTTCTGGTTTGTTTGCTTGCTTGCTTTCTGTGTTGGGGATAGATCACAGAGTCTTATATATGCTAGGCAATACTCTATTGCTGAGATACACGCATCCCAGCTCCTAATTTTTAATAATTAAATTTAAAAACCTTTAGTTTTGACTTAAGTACAAATGTAACTTTAAACCAGTATTTGCTTTGTGTTTGCATCAGACTTCTGCAGTCACCTGCCTGGCACTGTTGTGCCCCTAAAGTCTTAGGGGCTCCCCGCTGTCACTGCTGACAACAGCCTGATTGTGTCAGCTGACCGGGCTGTTTATAAACTGCTTTTTACATTTCTAGTTAGTTAGTGCATCTTGATTGACATGTTTCTTCTTCCAAATTCCTTTCCTGTTTTAATTACATTCCAAACTTGTATATTTACTCTCCTTCCTGGACATTGGCATTAGCTACTTCAAAAGTCTCTCTCCTTACTTTATCCCTTCCCACTCTCCCATTAGTACTGTGTGGAACTGGAGTCTCACACGGACACCCATAAGGGCCAGTCGGTTATAAAAATGCATGAAGTGACTTGACTGTGGGGCAGTAGAGATGTTCCCATATCTGTCTAGAAGTTTTCATCTTTTTAACTCTTCTACTTGTGATTGAGGAGATGGTTCAGTAGTTACGAGCCCTTGTTTGGTTTCTAGCCCCATATGGAGTCTTGAAAGCTCCTGTAACTCTAGTTCCAGGGGATTCAACCCCCTCCTCTGAACTCCTCAGATCTCAGGTACAGTCATGGTACATATGCATACACGCAGGCAAAACACTTCTAAAATAAACTTAAATAGGAATACAAACATCTAGTAGGCCTGAGCATAGTGGCACAAACCTCTAATCCCAACTCAGAAGATAGAGACAAGGACATTTAGAACTATATAATGAAACCCTGCTGAGAGAGAGAGAGAGAGAGAGAGAGAGAGAGAGAGAGAGAGAGAGAGAGAGAGAGAGAGAGAGAGAGAGAACGCATTATACTACTAAGTCAAAGACTGAGTGTACCTCCAACACTTGGCCTATTGATTTTATTGCTCTACAATATGTTTGTACCACCAGTCTGTTCCCAGGGCTCCCTAAACCTCCTTGGAAAGGCTTTGCTACAGAGCCTAAAATCAGAATTCTTGGTACTCTGGCCCATCCATTTTCAGCATCATCTCCTACTGTCCTGTGTTTTCAACTGGTCCCTTGTTGCCTCCAGACATGCCTTGAACATGCTGACCTCCGCTCCTTGCTGTCGGTGCTGCTCTGCTGTGATGAGCCTTCTTCTCCCCAAGCCTCAACATCCAGATCATGCCCTTCAGCGTGTAAAGCGCCCAGCACAGTGCCCAACTCCATGATGTTGCTGTTCCGTTGGAACTGCTTTTCTGAATTTCTGATGATGGCAGGGTGGGACAGCTGTGATCTTCCCTAGCTACTTTCTTCTCTACCAAACTCCAGGTCCTGAAAGATAAGGATTCTGTTGGCTACATCTCTGTATCTCTGTCTAGCCTCTAACTGTCAGCTGGGTATACTCATTTCCCTCCAGTATGCTTAGTAGGCATCTACCTCTTGTAGGAGACCAGGGGACTAAAGTAAACAGAGATCAGGGCCTTGTCTTCATGAAGCTCACTTTCTTTCTATATAGAGAGATTATTGTAACCAAATTCACATAAGAATAAACAGTGTAGTTTCAGATATTATTAGCAAAGGAGCCAGTGAGATGCTCAGCCGGTAAAGGCAGCTGCGGCCAAGCCTGATAATTTGATCTAGCCAACCCACATAGTGGGAAGGGAGAATTATCTCCGTCAGGCTGGCCTCTGACCTCCATGTGTGCTGTGGCTTGCATGCACCACACACACAGAGTAAATAATGTAAAATGCAATGTTAAAATCTGTGAAATCATTCCAGCAGGGTGAGGGTGTGTAAATAGTGAGTGGCAGCTCTTTAAATAGTCTTCTGGAGATGTAAAGGCAGGATGCCGCCTGACATGCTCATATTTCCTTTCCCATCTCGTGATTATTAAGGCGTCTGTTTTGCAAGCAAGAGCAAGAGCTTGCTGCGGCACTTGATCTGGATAGTTAGATGCATTAGAAAGCTCTTGGCTTTACCTTTAACAATATGTGTTTTCTCTCTTACGCATTTAGAAATTCAACATGGCGTGTTTTCCCCAGGTCTGTTTTCTCGCTTAGCATATCCTGTTGGAGTGTTCCTAGATTTAGCCTTGGGAGGCCTCAGGAAGCCACAGCCTCTTCTGTGAAATGGCTTTCCCACATTAACTGTCACCCCCAGGTCAGCTGTGACCTGTTCTATCAATTAGCTGTGACAGTAGGCCATGTCATTAATCTGCTCCTACAAAGATCTTCCATCTCCCATCTGTCCTCCATGACAAGAATAGCCATTAGTTTAAGTATCTCCTAACTGGGGAATATTAAAATTAGAATTGCAGGTAGAAAATATAAACAACTTCTGGGAAGCCAAAAGCTTTGTAAATCTTATTTAAAATTCCATTTATTTCACTCTTATAGTAACAAATACATACAGCACAAAGTAAAACCTTAATAGTACTGATCAGGTACCAGTATTGACCCTGGGTTTGTTCTCACCTCTGCCCATTGCTGGCAGGTGAGCTCAGTTATGCGCCTGGGCTTTTGGCATTTGGCCTTTCCATCTGATAATGCCTGAAACAGTTGTGAGGACTGAACACAGACAGCATAATGTGGAATTGTCTGTTAACAGCACATATTCATCCATAGTGAAATGGCTGACATTTAAGATACCCACAATAAAGCCTGTCAGCAGTGCTGCACACCTTTAATCCCAGCACTTGGGGGGGGGGGGGAGCGGAGGCAGGAAGGAACTCTTAGAGTTCTAGGCTAGCCAGAGCTGTTACACAGAGAAATCCTGTCTCGAGAACAAAAAAAAAAAAAAAAAAAAAAAAAAAAGGATTCACACTATAGCTTATGGTATTTATTGTCAAGTTAGTTTGTGGAAGCCAAGCATGCGTTCTTGTTTAAAACTGGCAAGCCTTAAGGTTCCAGATGAAAACAGTCTTATTTTGGTCCATTTCCTCCATAATCTGGTGCAAAGGTACTGGGAACTGCTGCGTGCTCTGCTCTCTTCTCCTAAGAACTGCAGTTCCAGAGGGTCGTTTTGTTTTGGATACTCTGATCTGCTGTTTAAGGTGGCCATTGATGGCTGGACAGGATGAGTCTTTGCAGATGGATGTTTTCCAGGCCGGCATCTATCAGAGTGCCACCAATTACAGTAATTATGGTTCAGACAGTCTGAGCTGATGGGCTGGGTATATATTGCTTGTGTAAGAAAGCAATTTGCTAATTGAAACAGGAAATTAAATTTACCCTAACAGATAAAGCTGATTTGGAGATTTAAAAAAAAAATTTTTTTTCTAGCATAGAGAGGCCCTGGTTCTGATCCCAGCACCATAAAAGAAGGGAGGGAGCCTTCATATTACAGTGTCACTATGTAATCCCGGTTTTAATTAAAGAAAGACACCCCCAGCCTTCCAACCCCTTGCATACAGCAGGGCTCCCTCCCAGACCTGGATTAGGCACAAGCCACACCCAAACACCCCGTTTTCACCAAGAGATCCTTTAAGTAGGAAAGAAATTAAAGTGGCTATTTCCTGGCTCTGGCTGAAAAACATCAGCAAATGTGGTGTAATTTCCAAGAAAAAGGGGGAGGTCTGTGTTAGGATGGGCTAGGATACAGTTGTAAAGGAGATAGATGATGAGGGAGAAAGGGAGGGGACCAGGGAAAGGGAGCAGAGGTTTTATCCTGTAAGGACAAAGGACCGTCTCTGGATAGAGAAGAGATATGTGGCCCATAGGCAAATGGCAGTTTATAAAGGTAAAACCTTTGTTAGGATGGGTATTTAATTTTAATTGGGCGTGCTAATTAAGGCAGCCAAAAGGGGCTTTTGATTGCTAGACTTCAATACTTTGATAGCCGGACCTTGATAATCAACCTCAGAAGGAAAAAGTGGCCAAATAAGGGGATAGACCTTGGTGACTAGCTTTAGGAATGTAATCTCTAGGTTTATAGGACGGCAGAGAGAATGGGGGAGGAGGGCAAAGCCTGCCAGAGCCATGCTCGCAAGATCTGGGCTGCCTAGACACACACACATACATACATACACTAAATAAATGTGATTTTTAAACTACATCTGAACTACAAAAAACAGGGCACAACAGCTGTTGAACTCTCGGAGGCACCAAAAGCCCTACCCTTAAAATGGTTAACTACCAAACCTGTCTGGGCTAGGCAATGGTCTATGACATCAGAGAAACTACAGGCCTTAAGACATCTGGTTCTGAGCAGCTATATAGACAAATAGAGGAGAATTTCAAGGTCTGGTGGACTTTAAAGAGTCTACCCACCCTTGGAATTCTCCTATTTTTGTTATTAAAAAGAAATCTGAAAAGTGGGGAATGCTAACAGATCTGAGAGCCATAAATAAAGTAATGCAGCCAATGGGCTCTCTACAGCCTGGAATCCTGAGCATGAGACTCTTAATCTCAGGATACTGGGTTCCTGCCCCACATTGGGCTCCACTTGTTATATGAATCCATGAGAGTCTGTTAAAGGATATCAAGGGTTTATTAAGATAGAAACTGGGGATAATACACTCGCAGATGCAGGACAAAACAAACAGCCATCCTTTGTTTTTCCCAGAGGTAAAGGGAACCAACCATCTGGTCTCTGACCATCTAAGAAAGAGCCACATCTCCAGAAAAGATTACACCTACTGGGCCAGATACCCCAAGGTCATTAGTGAAGTGACTTCCCACAACACCTTAGCTAGAGATGCAGTTCAGTAGCAGAATCTTTGCCTGGCATACAGTATATACTTCTGCTGTCCTACCAGAAAGATCATTTAAGTCCACCAGAAAGATCATTTAAGTCCAGGAATGGAAGACCAGCCTGAGAAAATAGTAAGACTATGAAAACAAAAAAGCCTTCCTGTGGTAGCTAAATTTACCACTGGCAAACACATGACAGAGAAATGTTTAATGGAGAAGATGGAGAAGGTTCCGGGAGGATTCTCCTCTTTCGTTTTACATTTCCAGAAATAAAAAGATTACCAGTTATATATTTTTCATTAAAAGTAATTTCTATTTTCTATCTCGTGTATTTTAAAGTTTTTTGAAATATCTTTCATTAAAACTCATTCTTGTTTTCTGTCCTCTGTTTCTTGCTTGTGGAGCTCGCAGGGCAAGTGTGCTTACCTGTGTAGCTACCTCACAGCTCTGTCTCTTGTTCTTTAAAACCTAGCAGAATGTCTTTGTCTCTTGCGTTAAGCAAGGCACTTGTAAAAGCATTTATTTATGTGTTGAGAGGGGCATGCCTATGCCACAGCATGTGTGTGAAGGCCAGAGGAAACTTTGAGGGAGTCGGTTCTCTCTTTCCACGATTATGTGAGGATCAAACCCTGGTATGTTGTCAGGCGTGGTGGCAAGCCCTCTTACCCACTGAGCCATCTTTCTAGCTCCATGCATAGCATTTTAATGTCACTGAAGTACTTTAGTTTTCTCAGAATAGGATTTCTGAAATATGTATTCCTATAAAAAGAACAAATTGCTGACTTATTGATTGTTTTAAGATAATGGTTTCAATAGACTCATGCTCAGAGAACCCCCCAGTAGAAAACTATTTGTCTAGAGTCATTTGCTCCTAAAAGCTCTGAATTATAAAAAGAACTAATGGAATCTGTAATTATCTGAGATTGCTGCCTGGAACTGGAAATCATATTAAGTACTTTATGCCATTGATCGAATAAATGACATTACAGGCAATCCTAGCTTACAGCCACTGACATCCACAGTGTTGAGCCCACACTGTCCACCCATGTTATCATCTGTAGCATGAAGGAAGCAGCAGGCAGACCCCTCAGTCGGCTGGAATGTGCAGAAGTGAGCAGTTCTTCCCCTCCTGCCTCTTCATGCTGACCCTCTCCACACCCGCACCCCCTGTATTTTAGAGGCTTTTGCTCCTAAATGACAAGCAAGTGCTTTTGGTTTGAAATAAGAGATGGGACATAGGAAGGAGACACATGTGATGAAAATCAGAAGGCTGCACACCATGGGTGGTGGGGGCTGAAGGTTCCTATGCAGTTTTCTCATGAAGCACCAAACAGTGACTACTTTATGCTTTCTGGTCCTGTCCCAGTTTGCTTTGTGTTATGCAAAATTTGGGTAGTTTCCAATTAAATTTACAAAAACAGGCGGTGAAATAAAGCTAGGTGCAATACCACTCTAGCTCAGAAAAGATCTCAAATTCAAGGCCAGCCTGGGCTATCATAAGTTCCAAGCTATCCTGAGCTATAAAGTGAAGGAGGCCCTATCGTGGATTTAAAAAAAAAAAAAAGAGGAAGAGAAGGAGGAGGACCAGGAGGCTGCTGGGTAAATAGATTCCACCTCTACATACAAAGTAATTAGTCATAGAAAATTCAGAGAAATTCTAGAAGTCCCCAAAAGATTTTGAATATAGATTATTATTTAGTAATGTGTACTTTGAGGAACTAGGGTATCTCACTGATGTTAAGTTCGTCACCACATATATTCTAGCCTCCTGTCTTTATGTCTTAACTACTATCACAGAGCTGGATGTCATAGCTCATGCTTGTAATCCCAGCTTTCATGCTTAGCCAGAAAAATTGCAAGATTCAAGATCAGCCTGGGCAAGACCCTATCTCAGGGACAGAGAGAGAGAGAGCCAACCTATTATGTAGAGAGCGAGTGTAAATCACTGAAGTGATTCTGTGGTTTTGTGTGTCCACATTACTCGGGTCCCACCTGCCTTAACGGGCCACTTCTTCCCATCTCTGACAGGCCGTTCCTGCAGAAGGGCTGGTGTCCATATTAAAGAAGAGAGCTGATACAGCGGGAGACCATTCCACCCAAATGCAGCAGAAGCCAGCTAAGCGGAGAGTGCGATTCCAGGAAATAGATGACAACTTGGATCAAGGTGCGCTTAGCCCTGGGTCTGGAGGGTTCACCGTCCGTGGGTGCAGGGCAGTCAGGCGACATGATGCTTACTAGCAGGATTTGTAAGGACTGTGTGGATTTACTCTGTCTTCTAGCAGAGAAACAGAAAGAAATCAAGTTACAGCTTTAGTGTTTGAAGCATTTTTTTTGCTGAAATAAATGAGCAAGTTGCTCATTGACCTTGTGGTCTCCCCAGTCCAGAAGTGGACAAAGTCAAAAACTCACCACGGATTATTTTCTTCTTTCCTGTCTAGCGAGCTGTCCCTCTCTTATCACGAGGCACTGTCTCCTGAATGGAAGCGAGTGCTCCCAGAGCGTCTGCTCAGACAGTTGTCATTGAGCATCTCAGTCCCTGGCCAGCACTGAGGCCACGCTGTCACAGCAGAGCTGCCCTATGTGGCAGCAGATAGTGAGGGGAGTGGGGACGGGCTCAGAGCACTGAGCACCGGGGTGAACATTGAATACCGGGGTGAACACTGAGTAACGGGGTGAACACTGAGTAGTAACGGGGTGAACACTGAGTAGTAACGGGGTGAACACTGAGTAGTAACGGGGTGAACACTGAGTAATGGGGTGAACACTGAGTAGTAACGGGGTGAACACTGAGTAGTAACGGGGTGAACACTGAGTAGTAACGGGGTGAACACTGAGTAGTAACGGGGTGAACACTGAGTAACGGGGTGAACACTGAGTAGTAACGGGGTGAACACTGAGTAGTAACGGGGTGAACACTGAGTAGTAACGGGGTGAACACTGAGTAGTAACAGGGTGAACACTGAGTAGTAACGGGGTGAACACTGAGTAGTAACGGGGTGAACACTGAGTAGTAACGGGGTGAACACTGAGTAACGGGGTGAACACTGAGTAGTAATGGGGTGAACACTGAATAATGGGGTGACAACTGAGTAGTAACGGGGTGAACAGTGAATAATGGGGTGACAACTGAGTAGTAACGGGGTGAACACTGAGTAATGGGGTGAACACTGAGTAATGGGGTGACAACTGAGTAGTAACGGGGTGAACACTGAGTAGTAACGGGGTGAACACTGAGTAGTAACGGGGTGAACACTGAGTAGTAACGGGGTGAACACTGAGTAGTAACGGGGTGAACACTGAGTAGTAACGGGGTGAACACTGAGTAGTAACGGGGTGAACACTAAGAAATGGGGTGAACACTGAGTAGTAACAGGGTGAACACTGAGTAGTAACGGGGTGAACACTGAGTAGTAACGGGGTGAACACTAAGAAATGGGGTGAACACTGAGTAGTAACAGGGTGAACACTGAGTAGTAACGGGGTGAACACTGAGCTGTGTTTCTAAGACAAAGCTGCCTGGTATATTCAGCTATAGAGCTGGAAGGCCTTATAAATACTTATTTTTATCCAGGCATCCTATTGTAGCCAGCACAGCTTCCACACCCCATCACCATCCCTATGGAGTCCTCTATCCTGACCGCATGCATGTGCACTATGGTCTGGAACTCTCAGGCCACCTCATCCTTCATCAAGTTACTCAGCTTCATCCTCCCTGAAATACAAAATAATAATCACTGCTCTGCCACTAAGGACAATGAAGAGCATGTAGATAGAATGTATGCATTGATCTCAACAGTCATGAAACCTTTATGTAAAGCTTACACGAGTGTGTAGGTACAAACCTCACCTCCTGCCTGGAGCTTCCTAAAGAGACCCATCTTTCCACTAATCAGTACTAGGTCCTGGAACTGTAATGTGAACACTAATGGGCTTGTTTTTATGTGCGTGGGTGTTTTGCCTGCGTGTATGTCTTTGTACCACATGTGTACAGTGCCTGAGGAGGCTAGAAGAGGGCATCAGATCCCCTGGAACTGGAGTTACAGAGGGTTGTGAGCCTTCACATGGTTCCAGGGACTCAAACCTGGGTCTTCTGGAAGAACAATCAGTGACTCATCTCTCTAGCACCTCATAGGTAATTTTAAATTTTATGGCAGCTCCAAAACAAAAGCAAAAATATATATGAAATGTGCTTTAGGGGTATATTTCATTTAACTTAGTGTATAAAAAATATTGCAAAATGTGATCAGTGTGAAAAGGTTGCTGATGTGACATTTTACATCCTCTGTCCCATGCTCAGCCTCCAGAGCTGGAATCTTTCACGCTCACATTGCTTATTTTTTTTTTTTTTTTTTTTTTTGCATCAGTCACTTGTCAGGTACTCAGCAGCAACTCATGGCTTGTTCTCACCACAGCTCATAGTTTACTTTATTTAAACAAAATAGATACTTTCAAATACCTAAATGGTATAAAATATCATCTCTCATTGTACCACAGTCCCCAAGGCTCCAGAATAATAAAATCTGCAGATGCTTAAGACCCTTTTATAAAACAGTATGTTGTCTTCATAGACTCTGTTCACACCCTCTTATGTACTTTGATGCTGCTGCTGCTGCTGATGACAACTGTTCATTTTACACCTGTGCCACAGTAGATGTGTGGAGGTCAAAGGGCAGATTCTGGAAGTTGGTTTTTTCCACCATTAATTAATTCCAGGGATTGAACTCGGGCTAACAGACTTGCAAGCCAGATGCCCTTCCCAGCTGACCATTTACCGATCCTTCCTGCTGACCATTCACCAATCCTTCCTGCTGACCATTTACTGATCCTTCCTGCTGACCATTTACCAATCCTTCCTGAGTACTTTGTTTATTCTTTCTATTTGTTTGTGCTCTGTCTTTTTTGAAGTAGGATTTCTCTGTGCAGCCCTGGCTGTCCTGAAACTCTGCAGACCAGACTGGCCTTGAATTCACAGAAATCTGCCTCCCTCTGCCTCCTGAGTGCTGGGATTAAAGGTGTGGGCCACTGTGCCCAGCTATTTATTGTTTGCTAAAGAGTATGTTAGGTCAGAGAGTTGACTCAGCAGTTAAAGTCATCCAGATTGCATATACTGTCTCATGAGTTTGAATAATTTCTCAGTAACTGTTACATGGTATTGTTGTAAGGGGCTACAATAAGAAAAGAGTACCTATTATTTAGTAAGGATAAGATTTCTTCAGAGTATTTGGCCCACAGATGCAGAACCCACAGATACAGAGGATTGACTATCCAGGGTATGAAGAAGATACATGAAGAGATACCTAAACTAGATTGCTAGCATAGATTAGTGGGCAGAGACTGAACTGACTGTGACCGTGTGATGCCTCACCACTGTTCTCTTGTTTGCAGATGAAGTTGGCGGTGGCTCCTGCATCCTGCTCATCTTGCTGTGTATAGCCACAGTTTTCCTCAGTGTTGGAGGGACTGCGCTCTACTGCACTTTGGCTGACATGGAGTCGCCTGTTTGTACAGACTTTGCCGACAACGTAGACTTTTATTACACAAAGCTGTTGCAGGGGGTGGCTGGACTTAAACATTGGGTCTACCTCTCGTAGCAGCAAGTGGGACAGGTCTTCTGACGGACAGATAAAGATGCAAACTTCCCAAACAGCTTTTATTTCAGGAGTCATGACCCATTCCCCCTCCCCAGCATCAAGGACCCAAGGACGGCCATTAGAAACAGCAACTTTAAATGCAGCCCAGAGAACTGTGTTAGAATGATCCACAGGAGAAGGCGAATACTGGTTTGGGCACTAAGGTCGGAGGGGAGGGGCTGTGGAGAGCATGCCCCTCTTCTTGCTGCTTGCTTGTGGTTGAAGCTGGCTGAGCAGAGTCCTGCAGGGCTCCCGCCCGAGGGTCAAGGGACACTCTTGGTTTACAGTCATTGCTTTACAACATCATGCAATAAGTTTCTTTGTAATCAGAGAGAGTTACCCTATGGTTTCAATGCTATTTTTCTTTGGTTAATCTTGGGAGCTGTGTAATTTAAGCTTTGGGCATTACTCTAGATTCTGTTCTCCATTTGTGAAATGGTTGTGTGGGTGCGTGTATGTCTGAGGCTGTTACCACAGTGGATATCCAGCATAGAGTATAAAGACGGCCTTTATTCTTTTAACTTGACTACAATGTGCAGGCACAAATATTTGAAGAGGGCTTACCTGTGAACTAGATAAACTATAGGAATGTTGGCCCCGAACTGACAGATCTGTGGTAGTGAATTTGACAGGCTCAAAGGCACCACAACAGAACCTCCAAGTCTCAGGTGAGATTTTGCTGTGGCTTCTATGCTGCCTGAAACAATAAGTCCTGGTTCCAAGCTCAGGAGAGACTCACTGAGCATCTGTTATGTTCTGGAACCTAAGACTAGAAATCCAAATAAGGGGTCGTTCCTACGGTATGCATGTTCATGTAAGATAAGCCCTTACTTTGGTGGACGAAACAGGCCACCACGTGTAACTGAATAGTTACAGCTCTATGCTCGGGAGTGTGGAAAGTGCATTTCTGTCAGGGACTCACATTGGACCCCGTCATGGGTTTATAAAGCAAGAATTCAATCATATTTAAATAGGCAAGTTAAATGTCTGGTATTGTTTAGATCTGTCTTTAGGTGGCCTTCCCTTATTTACGGTACAATAATCTAACATTTAGGAAGCCTTGCTTTGATTTTTTTATATTCTAGGCAGCATCTTTTTTTAAAAATCATGAATTATAGTTTTTTAAGCAAGTGTTTTTTATGTTCTGTTCTTCTGTTAGAGTTTGCTTCATAGTTGTTACTGGCTGGCACAGTACCTTCTTTTGTGTTTCTGCTTATTTATTTGGAACCTGTGAATTTAAAGGGCTTTTTGTACGGGCTGAGAGTGTGTTGCTGAGTGTGTGTTTGGTCACCCCACTGCTACCTATTTAATTAGATGCTTAGTGTTTTGATTTTCTATTATTTCAGCTCCATATGTTTTAGGCTTATTTTTAAATTGACATTTTATTTTTACTTATAATACTGTGTGGATTATCTCTTATCATGTCACCATAAATTGTAATATTTTCAATGGTTATAGATCAGAGTTATTTATTTAGAAGTATACAGAATACTGAAATTTAGATTCCTTATACCTAAGGCTGATTTTATTAGAAGATTATTTTAATGTCCTATTATAAATTTTAAGACTTTGTATTCACAGTACATGTAAAATAGACCCCATTGCCCCGGTGCGGCCATCAGCAGTTCCTTAGAAGCTTAGTGAGGTTCTCTGTGTGTGCCTCCTGTGACACAGACATGTTTCACCCTGTGATTTCTAGTTGCAAGGATTTGGTGATCCTTGTTTCTGTGAATTTTATGTCAAGAAAAGTTAAAAATTTTCCCCGCACTTGCCTCTTTTCGGTCCCTCAGATTTCTGTGTGGTCCCTGGTGTTACATTTGCCTCTCGGCCACCTTGGCTACTTTTCTGAAACCCAAAGTTTCCTGGAAGTCATCATTGCAAGAAAAGCCTGAAATGATACCTCATCAACCAGGGGCCCAGTTGTATGTCAGAAGAGCCAAGTGCTCACCACCTCAGGGACCACAGAGTCATCGAGCGGGCTGACCTCTTTACTTAAAGTGGGCATGAAATCTCACCTAGAAGAACTAGGGCATCTTTTAAAATGTAATAGTCATTTACTGCATGGATCAGAGTGTCCCACCTGGAGATGAGAGATGTTATCCCACACATAAAGAATTCATCCATTCTTCTGAATGACTTTCTTCTCTCATTTCAAAGTGCTGAACTGTGATTGAGGGTGTCAAATCAAGCTTGTAATTTAAAATCTATACCAACAAAACGTCTCAGAGAATTTATTTGTACTCCTGGTGTTAAGGGAATTGCTTGAAAACAATATATAATGTCAGAGTTGGTCCAGCCCCTGAAAGAGATGCCATATATTTGGGTGAAGTCTTTTTACTATTATTATTACATTGATTCATTTATTTTGGGAGGAAGCCAGTGTGTGCCACCCTGTACACTCAGGGAGTTGCTCTCTCCTTCCATCATTAGGGTCCAGAGATTCATATGAGGCTGTCCACTTGACAGCAAGCACCCTTTCCCACTGAGTCGTCTTATCAGCCCTATTGTGAGGGTGCCTTAAAAAGTCCCTGAGCAACAGCTTCTCAAATACCTCTTGATCTGCCTGACATGGTAAACCAAACGCCTCTCTTAAGTGGATCCTTTTAGACCTGAACATCAAGTCTAAAGTCTTACTTTATTGAGCTGTGAATTGGAGTGTGAGATGTGGCAAGATCTGAAGGCTGAAGGTCAATATTTTGCAAGAGCAGGTGTGATTTGGATCTTCTGAATGACAGGACAACATGGCCTGTAAGGACCAGGAGGAGCTGGGCAGAAGCAGCATGGAGGACAAATAGTCCTTTCTTTGGCTGCTGACCAACAGGCCTTTGTGGCGTGTGCTCCCCATACACAGGCAGGTTTTTACTCTTTATTAGTATATATTAGTTATGCATAATGGGTTTCATTGTGACATTTGCATACATGTAGGTAGTGCTTTTTGAGCATCTCTTTGCTTCCTGGGACACTCATTTCCCTGCTAATCCCTTTCAGGAGGCTGGTATTTCATTCAGCTGCTGGCAGAATGAAGTGTAACCTCATTTTTAGGGGCACAGTTGATCTGAACTTGCTTTCATGTAGTACTTATGTGGTGTTTGTGGTACATTAACATTTATTCATTTCATACCTAGATTAGCACACATATAGCCCTCAGCCACAGTTCTCATGATGCCCAAATCCATCACATGTTTCTATCACATGATCTGCATATTCAGAGACATAAAGAGCCATTCTGGAGCCTGTGAACTTTCTGCATTGGCCGCCTAATAACTGCTTAGTAAGCTGGGTGTAGCTCTGTGCCTGGTGTGGAGAACCCATGCAGAACTTTTCACAACGGTGTTGGCTGCCCTCTGTACCCTGACACACATCAGATTGCCCACAGTGTAAGCACTATTAGCATGGCCCCACCCAGCTTAAAGAACTCTGGTAAGGGAATATAATTTGCAAAGGAGAAATTGAAAAGAAATTAGATAACAATGGGATATGGGGGGAGGGGAGTTCATTTTTTTCCTGTCATGAGTTATGGGCTGTTAGGAATAAGGGAAATGAACAACAGCCAATAGGAAAGTCAAAGGTCTTTCCTGCCAGCTGAAGGGTTAGTGTTCCCAGCCAGGGACTGCTTCGCATCTGTGTGAGCACTGGCAGATTCATAGTAGGCAGGCTTCCAGCAGCAGAAATCAGCTCGGTGAAAACTTTCTGCTTAGAACTGAAGCTCTGGGGCTGAGTGTAGCTCTTGGACACAAGACCCTGGGCTCAAAACTCAGTGTCACAAAAGAAAAAAAGAAGTCTTAATGGCCTGAATAAAAACCGCCTCACTTGGAAAACCAGTGCCAGAGGTTTCTTAAATGAATCTGTCATTCATTTAAGAAGAAATACCCATTCCACAAAATACTCTTTAAAAAGAAAGTGCTGCTGGTCCTTTTTATGAGACCATTATCACTCTGGTAGCAAAACAAGATAAAGTACAGGGAACTAAGGATGCTGGGAAACTTAGACACCAAAATCCTTTGTAGAAAATAGCTGGTAGGTGAGGGTCCGGGAGGCAGGGAGAGCTCAGCTATAAAGCACTTGTCTAGCAAGTACAACGACCTCAGACCTCAGTTTGATATATCCCCCCCCCCCCCCCCCCCCCGCACACAATGCACTCTTGTAATCCCAGCTCTAAGGAAACAGAGACAGGAGAATCCCTTGGTGAGACCCTATCTCAAAACACCAAGCCAGCTGAGTATATATAGCTCAGTCTAGAGTGTTTGCCACTCACAAGGTCAAGAGTTCAAGACCCAGGACTACCATAGATGGGACAGATGCAATTCAAATAAAAATCGCAACAGTTTTTAGGGATTGACAGCTTAAAATGTGTGAGATGCAAATGACCTAGAAATAGTCGATGAAACTGTCAGAACAGAGTTGGAGGACCAGGACCCTTGCTCCTGTTTTCAAGGCTTCATCCTACAGGTATCAAACTGGTGTCCAGGAAAACCTACACAAAGAGCCACACGTGCATGTTCAAGTGATCCCCAAGGGAGCCAGGCCAACTCAGTCAGGAAAGAGGAACCCATTCAACAAACAATGCTGGCAAAATTGCATGTGCAATTGAGGAAATTAGCATAACTAAATCTGAAGTGAATCGGTTTTAAAGTCAAAAACCTAAAATTGTAGGGTAACTAGAAAAAAACAGAATCAGCTTTGTCTCTTTTACATAAAAAGACATTCTTTGAGCACACAGTGTACAAACCATAAAAGGAAAACTTGTAATTGGACTTTTAAAAATGTGCCTTTCATATAATGTGGTTAGGAAAATTAGAGGCAAGTACTCAAATGGAAGAAAATATTCACAATTTTTTTTTTGTTTTCAGTTTTGTGTGCTGGACAGTGGGTCCCTGCTGGTGTGCTTGTGGAGGCCAGAGAACAGTCTTTGAAAGTGAGTTCTTTCCTTCCTCTGTGTGAGTCCTGGGGATCAAACTCGGGTTATCAAGCTTGGCAGCAGGAGCCTCACAATGTAAAGTTAGAATATGTAAAAAGGCTCATATAATGCAGAATTATCACAGCTTTGAAGTGCCTTTGTAAGAAAGCATGTGTGAATGGCCAGTGAGTACGTGAAAAGATGCTGAGTGTCATTAGTCACCAAGAAAATGCAAATGAATAGGCTACCTCCGGGCACTTAGAATAACCAACCAACGTTGCATAGCTGGACGGCACAAGGTTAGTTCAACATAAGGAAATCGTATATTAGTGTTAGGACAAAGTCGGGGAATGATGGTCACCTTACTGGGTGTAGAAAAGTATTAAACATCCTTCTGTGACTAGAACTCAGATTAAATGAAGATCAGAACAGAAGGCTCCTTGAGGGTTATGAGGGTATGTGAGGCAAAGGAAAGTCCTTCTGTCCTTCAGATGACTTACTCTGTTTCACTGATGTGGCTTAATTAGAAAAACCAAAAACTTTGGTGACTTTGACTTCTATATACCTAGCTACTAACAGGATGTATCAATGATAAACTCATTAGTTCCAAATGCCCCAGCCCAGTCCTAACTCTACTGCTTATAGATGCTCTAGTCCTTCATTGAATGTTGAGCTGCTGACTTAAGACAGTTGTCTTCTCAGCTCTCAGAAGGCTGAGGGAGGGGGAAGCCAAAGTCTGGGCCAGCTTGAGTTATAATGGAGATCTTGGAGATTCTTTTTTTTTCCCTCTGTTTTTTTGTTTTGTTTGTTTAATTTTACATGATGCAGCCGTTCACATTCCAAACCCAATCTAATAATAGTCTATAAGGACAACACTGTGTCCCTCTGGGCGGAAGGTATTGATCAAAAGTGAGGTTTCATAATTTCATTGCTTAATTGATTTGGGTCAAAGGTCAGAAAGGAGCTGTGCACTTAAGGAGCAGAAGAGGCTTACATCATCCCCTCATCCATCATAATGATAGAGGCCTAAGTGGCTGGCTCTCACTCTCCAAGTACATGACCTTGGTTGACAATCTATAAACCGAGCAAGAAAAATACCCTGAGCTTCCAAGGCTAGAAAGGGGTCCACAAGTGCACAAGTGGCTATAAATGAATTCTCTACATATCCCAAGATGGCTTGGAATGCTGCAGAGCCCAGACTGGCCTCGAACTCAGAATCCTCCTGTCTCAGCCTCCTAGGGAATTGTGAGTTCTGCTCCGCTCTGCTTTCTTCCTTGTATCCACCTTTCTGTGAATTATTGCTTATAAATGAATAGAAGAGGCTCTCCGGGTGTAAGCTAGTTTGGTAGAGCACAGTCCCTGAAGAGAGGAAACAAACAACCTCAGGCTAGAATCTCAGTGACAAATGAGGCCCCACTAACAAGCTGTTTAGCCTTCTCCAAGAGTCCTGCTCTGTAGGATTTCTAACAGCTCCAGAGCTAAAAACCTCTCTGTTCTTCGACAATCTAACATAACCTGCTTTCCTTTGTTGAGGAGAAACAACATGGGTGGCTGCATCTGCTGGGTGGAGTTGGGGTATTCGATGAGAAATCTCTAAAAGCCACATGGAGGTAGAAGCTGAAAACTGATTTTTTTAAAAAAAATCATCTACTGTGCCTATGGGCCACTTCTTAAAGCCTACAGCCTAATCCTGCTACAACTGAATAGATTGGAGGGTGCCTCAGGGTGATGCAGTCCTTGATACTTTTACATGCTAGGGAGGCCCATGACCTGGGTGAAGATGGGTTTAGAAGGGTGTTTGGCTGAGAGAATCTGACAAGCAGGCCCTGTCTGGGTCTAGCGCTGGCAAAGGAAGGAGCAGACACCTTACAGTGGCAGGAAAGCATGGAACCAAAGGACCCAGGGACAGCAGAGCTGCCAGGGTGGACATCCACAAGGTCTTGCCTCAAAGGTCACACAGATGGTAAAGGCTCTTGCTTCACAAGTCTGATAACCCAAGTTCAGTCCTAAAATGTGAGAGAACAGAACTGGCTCCAGATTGCTGTCTTCCAACCTCCACATGCAAGTCATGTCTCATGCATGTGTGAACATGCACTCACACGCGCGCGCGCGCGCGCACACACACACACACACACACACACACACACACACACACACACGATAATTCTTGAGATTTATTTTTTTTTATTTTATTTGTATGAGGGTTTTGCTTGTGTGTATGTCTGTGCATCAATGTATGCAGCTCCTATGCATGTCAAAAACAGGCCAGAAGAGAGCATCAGATCCATATGGGTGCTGGGAATTGAACCTGGACCTTCTAGAAGAAGGTACTTTTTAACTGCTAAGCCATTGTTCATCTGCAACACAATTTTTTTACTTAAAAAATGTAAAGATTCACAAAGGTGTAACTAAACAGCATTCTAGTTCCAGAACGCTGGAGCAAGGTGACTTTTTCACTGCATATGCTCCCTACACAAGGTCCCCCAAGAAAGTGTGTGCTGTTCCCTGTAAACTGAACCCAAACTGCTCAGCAGTTTCTTGTGTAAACATTGTCGGGCTCTTTAGAATCATTATTTTACAGATACTGGGCAGTACAAACACTGTTCAGCTGACTCTGTTGTGTCCAGAACAAAGCTGTGATCTAAAAACTGTCAATGACCTACTTAAGATCAGGAGCAACCAGAAAATGGAAGATTTTCCACTTGTGGTTGAGAAATTGAAAATATCCCCCAGGAAGCTGAGATTATAGCACAGTGGGAGATTGTATGCTTAGCCACTTAACATGCTCAAGGCCCAGGACTCCCTGTTTAACACTAAAAATAAAAAAAGTATGTGCCTGAATGTGGTGATATATTGTACATTTAATAAAAATAGTCTGGAATAGCAGAGAGAAAAAAACCACAGCCACTTCTCACCCAGCCAAGTCCTCAGGGGTGTCTCCATGAATCCTCCAACTCCCAACCTCTCTCTCCTCTGCCTATCAGGGAAGTGGCAGAGGAAGCAGAATTTCTCTGAACTTTCTAATTTTCCTCTGCCCAGCTGTCTTACTTTCTCATACAACATTCCTAGAGCCAGGATTAAAGGTGTGCGCCACCACTGCCTGGTTGTTAGGCCTTGAACTCACAGAGATCCATCCTAGGGAAGGGCTTAAAGGTGTGGGTCACCACTCCCTGACCTGCACCCCTTGCCTCTGTGAGTGACTCTGATATTCCAGACTATTTTTATTAAATATACATTATATCATCACATATCTCCTTTTGTGTCAAAAATAAAGAAGATTATAACTAATAAAAGAAAAACTATATATGTTAGGTACAATAACTAGATACAATATATACAAGCAATAATTACATCAGTAATTTCAGTCTATTAACAACTGACAAATTCAAAGAAAATATTCTAAATTTGTCCTGTTTTGGTGAGTCTAAAGCACTGCATCTAATTCACTTTCTAACTTGTATTACCAACGGAAACTACCTTTTAATGTCTCTCAAAGTTACACGTTATACCTCTTAGTGAGTTTCTTCTCTGAAACTGTAACTAGAAAATTATGACAATAACTATCTCATCCCTCAGAGGCTCTGGAAGAAAGTAATATTAGCTGCAATATCCACTGAGTTGAAGATTGATGCTCCAGACTATTTTTATTAAATATACAATATATCACCACACCTGAATTTAAAAAAAAAAAAAAGTGGCAAATGTGTCACCACATGCCGTGTGTCCTGTGGGTCTGGACACAGGATTGTGTAACCTACTCTCAGTTTTCAGGCAACATCAGCTAAACACCCATATGTGAGATGTGGCATCGAGACCCATTTGTGACAGCTCCAAGGTCTTCTGGCTGCACCTGGAGCCAACACTCAATTACTCCTGTAAAAGGATGGCAGGCAGCAGAGGGCACGCTTCCTGTCCCACCCACATTCCCCAGGCAGGCACACCCTGCCCTTGTATTTTCCCTGGAGAAACAACATCTCTCTTGATGGGAGATTTGCTTTTCCCTGACTGCTTTGTCAGAGACTAATCTCATCCTGTCTTTAAAATCATTACTTATAAATAGAAGTACATTAGTGCTAACAAAGTCCCAGCTGGCCTCTCCTCTTCTTCAAAGAGTGATGAGTTGGCAAAATAGTGCAAAAGAAATGGACAGGAGCAGGCGTCTAGTGAGGTTTCTACCAAACCACAGCCTCTGGGCGACATAGGACTCCTAAAACAGAATGAGATCTCCTTTCTGGGGCTCCATGGGAAGGAAAAGAGAGGGCTTGTTGATTTGTTTTGCTTTGCTTTGTTAATTTTTATTGCATTTATTTATTTGATAGTGTGTGTGTGTGTGTGTGTGTGTGTGTGTGTGTGTGTGTGTGTGTGTGTGTGTGTGTGTGTGTGTGTGTGTGTTGTGTGTGTGTGTGTTGGTTGGTCCTGAGACTGAGGTAGAACTCAGCTTCAGGCTTGTCGACAAGCACTTTTACCCACTGAAACAGCTCACTGACTGCTCCTCCCACAGAGCCTAACCAGCCCCCATCACATTTGCATACTCTATCTGCAAAGCCCAAAGAAGAACTGAAGGAAAGGGCAGGAGAGATGGCTCAGTGGTTAAGAGCACAGGCTGCTGCTCTTCCAGAGGACTCAGGTTCTATTCCAGCAACCACATGGCAGCTCAAACCTGTCTGTGACTCCAGTTCCAGGGGCGTCTGATACCTTCACACAGGCATATATGCAAGCAAAACACAAATGCACATAAATAGTAGTAACATATACATACATACATGCACATATATTTTTGAAGGAAAAGCCTGGGAGACAAAAGGATTTTAGAAACCATGCTTGTGAGTGTGCAAATATGAGTGATTTTCTTTTTCTGACACAGCATAAACATTTAAGTCATCAATATCTTAAATGGAAACAAAAATGGAAAACGTGGAAACTTTTAAAACAAAAATTCCAGATGACTGACAGAGAGGGGAGCTCCCCTTCTGAAGAGACCTTGAACAGCCTCTCCCTTCCCCAAATGCCCAGAGGCAGATCTCTTGGCAAACATGCCGCCTTAGCCCTTCTGTGACCTCATAAGAGGGCCTTCTCAGCTTCCAGAGAGGACAGTGTGCCACACACCGTGCACGTGCAGCAGCTGAGGACCCATGTGCCTCTCTTCCATTCCTCCTTGCCTGTCCTAGGTCCTGTTTCTGACACTATTTTTGTTTTCAATAATATTTTCAGTTCTTCTGTGGAATGCTGTGGTAAAAAATGAAGAATTAAAAGTGTTCTTACTTCAGCAAGGACAGACAAGTCAGAATTAATGACTTAAGAGCCTCAGAGGGAGCTCTACCATTCATTCTGTGCCTTTTGGAGATGGTGGCTCTTGCCTCATAAGTCCAAAGACTTTCCGATCTGAACTAAGACCCCATTGAAGCCCTCCACTAGATAGAAGACTCCACCCAAGGCTGGGAGATGTACAAGAGCCTCTCTCCAGCAACTGGTATATTTTTTACATGGCAGTTAAGGCAATAGGAGCCAGGTGTGGGGTGTAGGGAGTATTTTGTCTCCCTCAGGAAAGCCTCTTAACTCTACAGTTAAATTTTCATAGACCCTAATAAATTACCACCAGAATTGCTGCCAAGCCATTTTAATGCCTATCATCTTTCCAGAGTTTGTGAGTTGCCCTGGATAGACTGCCACTGACCCCTGAGAGACAATGGCTGGGCTCTAAAACCGGGCACAAGGTGAATGTCCTGGAGTTAGCCTTTAGCAAGCTATTGACAAGCCAACTCCATTGTCTGCTGCCTGAGTAGAGTGGACTCCATTGGAAGTAAGGCTTCATTTCCAGGTGTGGCCTGCCCTCTGGGCCACTTGGGCATGCTTTTCATCCTCCTCCAGCCCTTTGGGCTAATGGGGAGCATTTGGCTTAACTCCAGATAAATTAAAATTCCTACCTCTTTGAGAATGTGTCTTTATGTTCCCGTAATAAAGTCAAATTAATACAGGGCCCATCAGGCAGCTCCCTGCTCCATCAACCAGTAAAAGCCTCAGATATCATGGGGATACAGTAAAAACATGATTTCTCTTTTCAACTATGGAGATGTGATAGAATCTTTAAAAGGTGGAATCTTGGCTGGAGAGATGACTCAGCAGTTATGGATACTTCTGCTATTGCAGAGGAACCAGTTTGGTTCCCACATGATAGCTCACACTTTTTGTAGCTCACCCCATTTCCAGGGGATCCAGAGCCTACCTTGTGCACTGTATGCATGTGGTACACATATATACATACAGGCAAATTTTTCATATACATAAATGAAAATAACCTTTCAAAAAATTTTAAAGGTAATTAAAAAATTTTTAAAGGGTGGTGGTGGTACATGTGGTCAAAACTTTCTTAGTCCTGCTTAGCCCCCAAGTCCAGATGAATCCTTCTCATCCAAGGTACCATAGCCACTTATAAAATAATTAACTCGGAGGCTTAATATTATAATACTGCTGGGCCAGTAGTTCAGGCATTACTGACAAGCTCTTACACTTAAATTAACCCCTGATTCTTACCCATGTTTATCCACCTTTGCTCAGTACTATGTTCTCATCTTGCTTCCTCTGGGTCTAGTAAGCAACTTTGCTCTTTCTCTTCCTAGAATTCTCCTCTTCTGGTCACCCAGCCTATACTTCCAGTCTGTCTAGCTTCTGGCCAATCAGTGTTTTCTTAAACCAGTATTTACAATGACAAATATTTACAGTGTACAAGGGCATAGTCACACAGCAGGTACACACCTTTATTCTCAGCATTCATGAGGCAAAGGCAACCAGATCTCTGAAATACAGGCCAGCCTGGTCTACTGAGTAAGTTCCAGGATAGTCAGGAGTACACAGAGAAGATAGACTTTTGTAGGAGGTCTTAAGTCATCAGAGGTACGCCTTATTGCAAACTTTGATGTCTCCAAAAGGAATCATGACAGTCCCTCTTGAGATTGAGTGACTTTTAGAGGCTTTTCCTGGAGTGGACTCCAGCTCTGTTTTGGAAGGCACACCTTCTGTTTTCCCTCTTCCCACCCCTGACATGTCTATGATCATCTCAAGTGTCAGTTCTGGATGCTTGGGTTCTCCTGAAGGCCTCCTCAGGGCCCTCATTGGCTGGAATGCCTTCCTCACCACTAGAGGGCCAGCTTAATGTAAAACACTGATGAGATCCTCCTGGTTGCTTTGGTGAGGCTATCAGCCCACTCAGTTCCACCGGGAGAGTAGGTATGACCAGAGGTGTTCAGGTCAGTTCCATGGCACAGCTTCCTCCTGCACTGCGGACAGGTTAGGGCAGCACAGCCCCACAAACAACTATGAACGACATCTTCAGGAGCAGAGTTCCAGAAATTTTTTCCTGAGGCCCCAGAACAGCTTCCCAGCCATTCAGTGAGTCACGTATGCACAGGCCTAGACCTCAACCCTGGGGTGTGGGTCAGGAGCTGTGCTCTCTCAGCTCCAGGCTTGGTTTTCATACCTGCTCTTCTTGTGTTCATTAGGGTTTTCGTGTTTTTCTAGCCTTCTCCACAACTGTAATCCCCTGTCATAACGACTCCTTAAATGAAACTTTGTATAAGTGAATGGTTTATTTCTCCTGGCAGGTTCAGAAATTCAAGCCCTGGAAAGAACAACAGATTTGTCTAACTTGTGCAAACACACCAGAGATAGAAATCATTCTTTATCTCCTTTACAACACCTGGCTATCTAGGTGTAATCTCAATGGGATAGATGAGCTCTGGGCAGGGGAAGTGAACTTGCAGAGGTGGCTCTTGCCCATCCCACGGGATGAAGGCACTTACTGCTTCTCTCACCCCATAGCCCTACCCCTCACACTTCCCTGGCAGTGGGTTCACACGCTGGCAAAGATGCTGCCCTGAGGCACCCAGAATCCATCTTCCCCCTGCCCCTATCTAAAGCTGAATGAGTGTGATATTTGATTACTAATAACTGTGGCATCTTGTACCAAAGGGTTCTAGATGTGACAAGGGCCAAAATGAGATACAGCAATGTCTGTCAGTTGGCTATTCATTATTGTAACAAATGCCTGAGGCAAATCATCTTAGAAAGAAGAAAGATTTGTTTGGCTTATGCTTTTTAATATTTGCAATTTTCCAAATTTCTTTTTTCATTTTAAAGATTAACTTATTTATCATGTACACAGTGCTCTGACTGCACCTATGTCTACAGACCAGAAGAGGGCACCAGATCCCATTACAGATGGCTGTGAGCCACCCTGTGGTTGCTGGGAATATGAACTTAGGACCTCTCGCAGAGCGGCTAGTGCTCTAACACCTGAACCATCTCCCCAGCGCTCCACTCATGATTTTGAGGTTCAGTTTATGATCACCTTGCCTGGAGCTTTGGACGTGGGAGGGAACAGTAGATCCTAATAGGGGCACACAGCGGCAGGGGCCTCTTTACGTCATAGCCAGGTATGACGACCTTCAAAGAGGAACGGGTGGGGTCCCACTACCCATCTCTGCCATCCTACCAGCTGTTTCTCTTTCCTCTTTTTCCTAACATGTACTTGTATTTATGTGTGTGGGGGGGCACCCTCACAGGACAGATAAAGGCAGCTTTCGGAGGTTTCACCTTGGGTTCCAGAGTTAAACCCTCCTCACTGGCCTTTTGTAGCAAGTGCTTTACCTGCTGGCCTCCACCCCTCACCAGCCTTCCCACAATCCCTTTTAAGGGCATACTCTCACTAGGTCCCATCTCTTAGAGGTTTTGTCATTACTCAGGACCTCAGAGCTAGGGACCAAGATTTTAACACATAAAGCCTCTGGGAAAATTCTAGGTCCACGCTATAGCAAAACCCCTAAGAATTTCAGGTAAGTCCTTTCTCCCCAGAGAAGCCCGTGAGTATGTCTCTGACTAAGACCGATTTAGGCTTCTGCCTCTTGCAGCTGAGGAGATCTAATGTGCCATTTAGTGGATGTCACTAGAACCAATTGTTGGGTTTGTTTTTTATTTTTTATTTTAGATGAGATGCATGTAACCCAGACCAGTCTCAAACTCTCTGTGTAGCCAAGGTAGGCCCCAAACTTCTGAGCCTCCTGTTTCTGTCTCCCAGGGACTGGAATTGTAAGCATATCACTACCACACCCGGTTTAAACCAGCTCTTGGTGAATTATTACATTCTATGTAACTGAAAAGAAACAAAAACATTTCCTCTTTTTATAGTATTTTTCTGCATGCTTGCACGTGTGTTCATGTGTATGTGTGTGTGCATGTATGTGGAAGCCAGAAGACAACCTAAGTTGTTGTTAGTCATGAGTAGTACACTTATTTTTTGAGCCAGGGTTTCTCTCTGGCCTAAGACCCACCATATATGCTAGGTTGGCCAGCCAGTGAGCACTGTGGATCTGCCTGTGTCTGCTTCCTCAGTGCTGAACTTACAAAAGCATGATATATGATTTAAACATGGGGAACAAATTCAGGTGCTTGTGTTTGCAAGGAAGCGATCTCCCCAGCCCCCCAACATTTTTTATTTCTATTTTTTCTTTCATTTCTAAAATTTATAACAAACAAATTGTACGTTTAAAAAGCACTATGTGGCCAAACATTTTCAAAGCAGACAGAACTCTGAGTCTGTTTATCTAGTTTAAGGCAGTTTCTGCTTTAAAAAGGCTCAGAACAGAATAACTTCAGGTCTTCCTAAAGATGGGAGAGAGAAGCCATGAAACGTCTGCTGGTTTCTATGACAACCACCAACAGCTATGATAATGCTAATAAAGGAACTAGGGGACTTGGTCATTTTACCACTTTGTGTGTACATATAGCCAGATCATAGCTGATGTATTGTGAAGGCAAATGCACAGTCCACTTAACCAACTTCTCCTGAGTCTCCAGTCTCCAGAGAATGTGGGTGGGTTAGCAAAAGGTAAAGTCAGAGCTTCACTCTTGTCTCCATCGGTGCTGCAGGTACATTTCTTGTCACTTGGAAAACATTAGTTGGTGACCTACTTCCAGTTACACAAGTTAGGCTGTCATGATTCCAGAGGGTGGTGGCTCAAAATAGCCCAGTGCATTTGTGCTCAGTGGCAGGCACAGGTTGCTTTCCCATAAAGAGGTTGATTCCCAAGGCCAGGCATGGGATGAAGGTTCACTGTCAAGCATATGTGCTGCAGGCTGCAGGTTCCAGATTGTGACAGGGAAACAGAGGTCTCTATGTCTGACACCTTGCCTTCTAATGTCCTCTCCTGGGAAACAGAACTCCCAGAAATACCTCGACTTGTGATGATACATCACACAAGGCACAGGGAGTTTTGATAAGGGACCACAGTGTGGTCTTCTCACACTGCCTGAAACAAAGTTTTCAGAGCACTCAGCTGAGGCTCTTTCATAGCTCATTAAGAATTCTGGACTGGAGGGATAAAGGCAGAAATCTCTCTTAAAATATACCAATCCAAGATTAATATTTTTTGAAATATAAACCAGCATTCATGATACAGGTAACAGCTTATATAGGCACCTGAGAGATCGGATTATCCATGTGATGGATGATGGATGCCGATCCAGTCTCTCAAGCAGTCAGGAACCAAAAACAGGGCTCCCAAGATCCCAGCAGCCCCTCTTCAATGGGGGCAGGCCACTCTCCCTTTAGGAACTCAGGACCCTGGATAAGTGTCTTCCGGCCTTATTAGCTGACACCTGAATCCCACCACAGAGGGATATAGTTCAAGTTCACAGAGAGGAATTGTAGCATTTGTGAAGCCCTGGGTTTGATGTCCATGCACATTTTCTGGGCATGGTAATACAGGGCTACCCAGCAACAGGGGGGCGAGGCAGGAGGATCAGAAGTTCAAGGTCATTCTTGGTGAGTTCAAAGTCAGTCTGGGTTATAGGGGGCCCTGTCTGGGCAAACAAACAACAACCTCTACCTGCGAAGTCCAGCTGTAACACCCGAGAGCAGAGTGTGGTGGTTTGAAAAAGTGTCCCCTACAGACCCATTTATTTTAACACTCGATCCCAGGTTAGTAGCTGTTTGGGAAGGATGTAGACCCTTGTTGGAGGAAGGGCATCAAAATTTGTAGCCGAATCCAACTTCCAATTCTCTCTCTGTCAGCTTCCTGTTCCTGCTGCCATGATGGACAACTGACCCTCTGGAACCATAAGCCAAAAATAAAGCAATCCTCTTTCTTCTATAACTTGCTGTTGATTGTGGCATTTTGTGAAGATGACTTGCTTCTCCAGACTCTCCTTCCTCAGCATCATTAACCACAGGTCCACTCTGTTCCCATGAGTAGCTCAGGAAACGGCAAGTTCCAGAATTTATAGGCCTAGAGCGATGGTTTCTCCAGTACTGGCCTAATGGATGGGTAGATGTGTCAAGGCCTGTGCATTTCTGTCTGTGTTTGGCAGAGGTTTGTTTATTCTGAGCTGGATTTAGTGCTAGGCAACATGATCCATGACCTCCTGATATTTAAAATTTTATAGCAACAAGACCAACAAACACCATTCCTGAGGAATATAAGCAGGCTAAGTGTTTGTGCTGTCTCATGGTAGCAAGGGCTGCTTGAGTTAAGTAGGGAAAAACAACAGTAGTTGAGTCTCACTGTGTTCTAGCCCTGCCAAAAACTGTTACCTGACTTGAGTTCATGTCAGTCTACGAGGCTGTACATATTACATAAGATCTGAGGTAACTCAGTGAGATTCGGCAACATCCCACAGGCACACGCTCAGGAAGTGGTTGAGTCAGAAAATGAACTCAGACTTTTGTGCCTAATTCCTTCAAAATATATCTTCTGGAACAGAACAAGAGTTAACTCTGCCTTCCAGAAAAAATAGATCAGAGTCCACAAGTGGTATGTTCAAGGTCACTGAAATCGCCACAGTTTGAGCTAGTACTAAATGTAGTAGATATTGCACAAATTCTATTCAATATTATAATAAAAAATTGGAGCCAGATATTGGGGGAAAGCTGGAATATCAGAGAGACAGAGAAACAACCACAGCCAATTCTCACCCAGCCCACTTCAAAGGCCGAACAGGTTACATCCAATCTTCACGGGTCCTCAGACTGAATGCTGAACTTCTGTCTTCTCCTGCTTTATATTTCTTTCCCTGCCCAGCTACTTTACTTCCTGGTTCAACTCTCCTAGAGCTAGGATTTGAACTCACAGACATCCGGAAGGATCTCTGCCTCCGGAGTGACAGGATTAAAGGTGTAGGTCAACACTTCATGGCTTGGCTGTGGGTGGCTCTGTCCTCTAATAGTCCAGACTATTTTTATTAAATATACAGTATATTACCACACATAGGTCTGCTTATCCCATGCTCTCTGGTGTCCCCTTTGCTCGTTACAGCCTGTTCCTACACTTTTCTTTCCTTATGTTAGATGGCAACCATCACCAGTGGTATTGCTCTTGAGGTAGCATCATGACCGTTGCTTTTGGGGTGGTGAAGCAGGTGGGGCGGCTGCTTACTTCTGAGGTCCTTACAGCGTTGCACCTCCTGGGACAGACAGAGAAACTGAGGCAATCCTTTGCCTTGGTTTGGCTGTTCCTGACCTTCATAAGCCATCTCACAATCCCACAGACTGGTGGTGCCAAGCAGGCCATCAGGAAACTAGAGTTCATTTTTTTTTTTCTGTTTCTTGGCTCTTAGTAGCACTCAATGTGTGTAGGACATGTCATGGGGAATAGAGTCACTACATCTAATCAGCCAGGAAGGATTACCAGAGAGTGCCTCTGGGCCTTTGTATTTGGGAAGCGCTTGTGCCAAGGAAACCATGTAGTGTAGCCTTTGGGAAGAAGAGCCAAAGAGCTCCATCTAGTGATGTACTGAGATCTTCTCATGATAATCAGCAGGAAGAAAGCAACACTCCTCTTCACAGACAAGAAGGCAACTCTGAAATAAAACACGAAGGCCCAGACCACCACACAGGACTTCCAACACTTGTAAATCCAAGGTTTTTTTTTTATGTTTATAAATAGTTAAAATATTTTATGTGAAAAGCTTCATGTTCATATAACTATACTGGCAAGTAAATGAATAATGTGTATTAATTTAAGAAAACCAGCCCTCTGTATTGATGTTATCACTTTTTGTGGGCTGTTATCACCCTTATGATTGTAGAATCTACATCATTGGAAATGTTCTTTACAATATTTGTGTTTTTCAGATTCTTAAAAGCATTAGGGTTTTGCATGCATTCATGTTTTTTTAAGTTCATATATATATATATATATATATATATATATATATATATATAGAGAGAGAGAGAGAGAGAGAGAGAGAGAGAGAGAGAGAGAGAGAGAGAGAGAGAGAGAGGAAAAAATTAATAGAAACTATTTGGGGAATGAAGCATTCATTTGTGTGTCTGAAAAAGCAGGAGAGGAGAAGAGAAAAGGAGAGGCAGGCACAAAGCCAGTGGAATATGGTCCTTACTGAGCCGTCATAAATACTAAATGCACAAATGCAGCCTAAAGTTCTTACCTGGGGGTAACAGAGCCTAGAGCTAGTGGGGGTGAGGGCTGGGGCCTTTGCCTGTTGAATATGTTTCTGGAAGACAAAGATGGTTGTCATTGACAGACAGACAAAATACAGTCTTCCTTGGTGACTGTGAGTCACCTCACATATGGAATTTAGCAACTCACGTGTGGAGGCAACAGATGGCAACCACAGAAATAGTGTGTCTGACAGCTAGGTGCGGGTGGGTGGATAATTAGCTGAAGCCAACATATGATGATTTTAAAAAAAATAAGTATGTGTCTTAGTTAGGGTTTCATTTGCTGCGATAAAACACCAAGACCATAAGCAGCTTGGGGAAGAAGGGGCTTATTTCCCTTATACTTAAACATTATAGTCCACACTGAGGGAAGCAGGGCAGGAACCAGGAGGCAGAAACTGAGGGGTGCACTTACTGCCTTGATTCTCATGATTTGCTCAGCCTGCCTTCTTATATAGCACCCAGGACCACCAGCCCAGGGGTAGCACCTACCTCAGTGGGCTGGGTCTTCCCACATCAGCCATTCATCAAGACAACGTACCACGAGTCAGTCTGGTGCGGACATTTTCTCAATTGAGTTTTCCTCTTTCAAAATGACTCAGTTTGTACCAAGTGGACATAAAACTAGCCAGCATGGCATATATTATTAAAATTAATCATCTTAGGAATATTTAAATTTTTCATTTAAATATCATCCAGATAACACTGTCATATCTTGGATAGAGGGATATTTTTAACTATTTATGCCAATAGATGCCCCGAATTACATTGAAGCAGACCCAGACACTATCTGTGCTATGGTTTGGGCATGTTCCTCAAGGGCTCATATGTTGGAGCTTTGTCCAAGTGCAGTGATAAGTGTTGAAACCATTGAAAAGCAAAGCCAGTTGGAGACAGAGTTTCAGGCATTGCTCTTGGATAGATAATGCAGTTCATGAGGACTTTGATGTGAGTCCTGTATGCTGACAATATCATTCACTAATAAAGGGACTGCTTGGGCCTATGTCAGCCATCTTAGAAGGAGGCAGGAAATCTGAGTATAGATAAAAGGGAAGAAGGGCAGAGTCAGGAGATATGCTATCCAGCCACCCCAAAAGCAAGATGTAAAGAAATAGGTGAGCCACAGGCCACATGGCAGACAGATTAATGGAAATGGGTTGAATAAAGATGCAAGAGCTAGCTAGCAATGTGCCTGAGCCATAGGCCAAACAGCATGTAATTAATATAAGCTTCTGTGTGTTTCTGTGGGACTGTGGGTCTGCAGGTTTGGATCACGGGCCTGACAGGCCAAAGGCCTCTATTACAGGACCTCTTGTCAGTCCTCACGGGGGGGGGGGGGGGGGGGCAGAGCCAATCTTTCTATCTTCTGTGCTCTTTTTTTTCTGAACAAGCACTCTGACGCCATTTTCCTTTCTGCTTCTTTGTGACCTGAACCAGAGCCTGAACAGTTAGGCCACCTAAACTTGAACTTTTGGGTTTTGTTTGTTTCCTGTTTTTCAAGACAGGATTTCTCTGTGTAACCCTGGCTGTCCTGGAACTCACTCTGTAGACCAGGCTGGCCTTGAACTCACAGAGATCTGCCTGCCTCTGTCTCCTGAGTGCTGGATTAAAGGCACGTGCTACCACTGCCCATTAAACTTTTTGTCTTTAATAGTAAGCTAAGTAATTTTTGTTTTTAAAGTTCTTTGGCTTTAGGCATTTGTCATAGCAACAGGAAACAGCGGTCTTAGTTACTTTTCTATTGCTGAAATAGAAAAAACCTAAACCACCATGACCAAGGCTACTTAAAAAACAAAGCATTTAACTGGTCCTATAGTGTTAGAGGTTGAGGATTCATAGAGGAGCAACTATGGTAGTGCAAGAACAGCTGGGATCATTTCCTGATCCACGGGTAGAGACAGTACTGGCTTCTACTCTGGATCCTTTTTTGTGTGTGAATTAAAACTATTACCCCAAAACACAAAGGTCCTCAGTGTAGTGTTTGACACCACCAACAGTACAACTTGGGACAAGTGTCTTTTCTTCCTTATTCTGCCTAGAGTTAATTCCTCTCCTCATTTTCCACATACATAGCGATTAAACCATCTATGCTCCAATTAAGGATAGTAGTGCTCTGTCATAGCCATGTATTCATAGATCCAATTTCAGAGCCCAACACACAGCAGGATCCCTGGGAATGCTTGCTGAATGCCATTAAATGATTTTTTACATGTACTGGATACAAGTAATTCAATTACAAAATTAAATTTAGGAGTAGTTTTTATAAGCTACAACATGCTATAGCTTGGATGTCAAATGTCCACCCAAGGCCTATGTGTTAAAAGGTGGGCTTCTATTACACAAATTCTATTTGGTGTTATTAATAAAAACTCAGAGCTAGATATTGGTGAAAAGTTGAAATATTAGAGAGAAAGAGAAACAAGCCACAGCCACTTCTTACCCTGCCAACTCCTCAGACCATAAAGGATAGATCCTGCTTCCATGAATCCTCAGATTCAATGAATCTGTGTCCTCAGCTAAAAGGGAGCACAGGTGAAGCTGAACTCCCTCCTCTCTCTCTGCCCAGCTGTGGCATAAAGCCAGAGTATATTCATTGTATAATGACTGCCTTTCAATATCAGCATAATTCCTCTCCCCAAGAAGTTGGTCTTGGAGACTTCTATGCTTCTGGCTCAGCTTCTTTGTTCTATTGTTTTAGCCTCCTCCTTCCACCATGTTTTCCACTGTAAAAGTGGCCCAGCCTCTAAAACAGCAGTAGCCATATCTAACCAATCTTTAGGGGTGATCCAGTTACAGCATGACCAGCTATTTAGCATTTGTTTTACAAATGGTAAGTGTATCCCATTTGTCACTTTTTGCTTCTTTTACTCTCCTTAATTCTAGCATTTGTACCAGAGAATAACTAGCTTCTCTATCATCTTTATCATTGTGCAATTTTTTAAAGGCTACTGGATATATTAATGTTGGCTGCTTTTGTGTAATTTTAGATGACCTTCCTGAAATTAGTTCTTTATATTCCTCTGTTTAAATTTGAACATCTTTGTGTTCTTTCTCGACAGGCTTTTCTAAGACTTTTTTCTTGGCATTTATATTAATTGACTTTTTAAATGATAAAACAGAAATCAAACAAAAATATTCATAATAAACAGTATGATAAACATTATGATGATAATCCCATCTACTTTATTTATCTTTTCCTTCACTGGTTCTAATATCAAATCATCTAGAGAAAGATTACAGAAGACCAAACACCCTCCATTGCCTTAAACAAATTCCCCTTAAAAAAAAAATCCAGTTTATTCACCAATCTAGTTGTGATTCAAATGACTGTGAAGTGGGGCAGCTACCTAGTGTGATAGCAGCTCAAGGAGGGTCCAAAAAGAGAAAAAACAAAAACAAAAAAATCACCCACAACCCACCAGGAGAAAGAGGCCACTGTCTGAAAAACTTACCCAGACAAGAGTGAAATGGAAACACATGTGGCTGGTCTGCCTAAGACTGGAGGCTAACTCAGAACAGAAAGCCTAGCCAGCTGGTAATTGCTCCTTCAGCCATGTGTTGCACTGGCCAGCAAGTGCCTTTGGGGGGTGGGGGTGGGGATTCGTGCTGCAAAGTTGGATGCCATTTATTGTAAGAGGTTTTTGGCCCAGACTTTCGGGCCTAGCCCAGAGGTTTGGACCCACTCTCAGCCCCACTTGGGCCCAAATAATCATACAGATACTGGTATTAATTATATGCTGATTGACCTGGGGCCCAGGCACATAACTTGCTAACTCTTTACCCTTAAACCAACCCATGATTCTTACCCTGTTCAGCCATGGGGCTCGGTACCTTTTCTTGAAGCAGCATAGTTGTCCTCTATATCTGCTTCTCTGGTGTGTCTGTGGCATTTCTGCGGTTTCTGCTCTGTTCTTCCTGTTCCCAGAGTTTTCTTAGTCTGGTAGCCCTGCCCATACTTCCTGTCTGCCTTTGGCCAATCATCAATTTTTATTAAACTAGTAGGTGGGACAATTATTTACATTGTAACATTATAAATCCACTACACCCAGCTATCTCATTTCCTGGCTCAACTTTCCTAGTGCTAGATTTAAAAGTGTGTACCATCACCACCTGGCTCTGTTAAGGTTTGTATTCAGATTCAGACTGATCTCTGCCTCCTGAGTGATGGGATTAAAGGTGTGGGTCACGACTCCCTGACTGTCATGGCTTGTGTCTGTGGGTGGCTCTGTCCTCTGATATTTCAGACTATTTTTACTAAATACACAATTTATCACCACAGGCTTCTAGGCAGTAGGCATATGTAGAACTCTTATAAAGTCTTCTTCTGAGTCTTGTATCTCTGCTGATGGTTGGTGTCGCTGTGTTGGTTCTGGACCCATCTACTTTGTGGTGGTAGTGGTGGAGGTGGCTAATGTGACCTCCTTAAATCATTGGGAGAGTGACCACAAGGGAGTGTGTAGCAGCCACTCTCTATTACCTGTGTTCTTGGCCATGAAGCAAGTAATTTTCTCTGCTTTGAGCTCCAATCATCACCACCCATAATGGGCCACCAGAGGCCCAGAGACCCAAAGCAATATAGGCACATCAGATCAAAGCCTGGGAATACCCAAACTGCAAACCAAACGAGCCTTTTCCCCTTCCTAAGCTAATTTGTCAGACATTTTCTTTTTTTTATTTTATCTATCTATCTATCTATCTATCTATCTATCTATCTATCTATCTATCTATCTATTTTTTTGGTGTATGGGTTTTTGCCAGTATGTATCTGTCTGTGCATCATGTAAGTGGGTGCGGCTGGGAATCGAACTTGGATCCTCTGGAAGAACATGCAATGTGCCATCTCTCCATCCTCCAAGTATTTCTTGATAGTGAGAGAAAACTAGAGCATTTTAAAAGGGGGAAGGGGAGGCATAAGGGTCACATGCTTGTAATCCCAGGAGGGGGAGGAGTGGGGGGGGGGGCGGCTAATACAGAAGGACCAGGGCCTGTCGCCATTTGAGACTACATAGAGAACGTGTCTCAAAACAAAAGCAACAACAAAATGTTTAAGCAAGTTTAAGACAAGAAAAAAAAAAAAAAAAAAACCACACACAAAACAAACCCTCACTCAACAATAATCAGTCATTTAGGCAGCTCTCAAAACCCGGAATTGGTTCTAAGAAATCCGAAAGGCATTAAAGTCAAGCGAGATTTCCAAAGCAAAGCTCTAAGTGGAGCAAAATGAGTGACTTCATTGGGTGCAGGTCGTTTAAATAAACCGGCCCAGTTACTATGCCCAAGGGACATTTTGGTATCTGACTAAGTTAACAAGAAAGAATTTGTCCTGTAGTAGCTCCCAGAATGGCTCAGTAGGTGCAGGCACTTACTGCGGATCCTAACATCTTCAGTTTGATTCCCTGATTCCTCTGGCTCTGACACATGTCCACAGACATACAAGTAAATGTATGTGTGTGTGTTTTATTTTATTCTTTTTAAGAAAACCTAGTGCAAAGCAATGGTCTCTGACAAATTCACCAATATTAAGGCTGGATGACAGTCCTGGACACTGAGCCCTGTCACCAGCGTCCCTGATTGCTAATACGCTTCCCCTCCGCCTCCACCCGGGCGTCCCAAGCATGCACACGGGTTTCCAAAGCTCCAGCGAGCAAGCGCTCAGCGTAGGCGAGCCCTCGGCTCCCTCTTTTCGCAATCCCCCGGAGAAGCGGGAATAACCGGCTCGCCCCTGTCGGGGCTTCAAGGAAGCAGAGAGGACGCGACGCCTCGGGCGGCCAGAACGGTGCGGGTCACCGGGCTGCGGGCAACATGGGACGCCGACCGCTCCTGTCGGCCAGCGACGCTGACTCGCAGCCTGAGCCCGACGAGACCCGGGAGCATCCGCCAGCAGCCCCGGAGGCCGCGCAGCCGCGGAGGCGCGAGGAGGCGTGGGCGTGGCCGTGGGCGTGGCCCGCGCGCGGGCCGAAGGGAGCGGGGCGCTCTAGCCGCGGCCACGGCGGCCAGGACAGCGGCGGTTGCTGCGCCCGGTACTGGGGTCGCGGCCTGAGGCGCAGGCGCGGTGGACTCAGCCCGCCTCGGGCTGCGGCTCGCTGTGGACTCGTCATGGCGACGGAGCAGAGGCCTTTCCACCTAGTGGTGTTCGGTGCCTCTGGCTTCACCGGCCAGTTCGTGACGGAGGAGGTGGCCCGGGAGCTGGTGACCGCCGAACAGAGCTCCCGCCTGCCCTGGGCCGTGGCGGGACGCTCCAAGGAGAAGCTGCAGCAAGTGCTGGAGAAGGCTGCCCTGAAGCTGGGTAACGCTGCGGGGTGGGCAGGGCCGGGCTGGGCCGGGCGCAGGTCACCGAGGGGCATCTCTCCCCCGGTGCGACTGCAGCGAACCCTGGTCGAGCAGGGCCTTGTTCCGCCCCTAAATGAAAGAAAGAAAGAAAAAGAAATGGGAAGGTTTTTCTCCCCCAATTTGGGGAGTGCTGCTGTGGAAATAAGAACTTTGGGTAGCGCCTCGGTCCATCTCTGTGGCTCTGATGGGTTTGGAGGGTTCTTAGTACTTTTCTGTCCATTGGCGTTTGTGTTTGGGGGCAAGAAAGAACGCTTGAGTTGTACTAATAACTTGAAAGTTCGATTATTTATTTATTTTGATGATACGGCTTTATCTCAGCATATCCTGTGCTCCTGAGTTATCTCACTAGCTGCTTGCTTTGTGTTTGTGTGCTTTTTGGTTTTGCATGTAGAAATCCTCCAACAGTCCTTATTTTAATTGTTTGAGGCAGTGTAGGCTGGTCTGGACCTGGAGATCCTCTTCCTTCATCCTCCCAAGTGCTAACATTAGCATTGCCACATCCCCTGCAGTCATCTTAGTCTTCATAAAATCGTGGACTTCCCGCCTCTACACACACACACACACACACACACACCCCATAAAATCGTGGACTTCCCGCCTCTACACACACACCCCACTTTCTAGTTAGGAGAAGCACTTGACTTAGAGCTCTAGAGCCTTGGAGTTTGGTAACTAAATCTCCCTTGTTCTACATTCTTCCTACTCAGTCTTACAGTTCCACACAGAGCCTCGCCTAGAATAAGACTACACAGTCTTTTGTTCTGTGCTTATTCATAGAAGATAGCATGCAAGCTAGGTTCTCTTGGAACTCTTAATGCTGCCACTGCTAACACACAGAACCTTGGTGAGAGGTTTGGGGTGTTTGCTTATTGCCTTCTGGAAAACATGTCATTATTAAAAATACATTTTCCTTCCCCAGTGAGAATCTAGAGCAGTGGTTCTCAGACTGTGGATCAAGACCCCTTTGGGAGTCAAATGAGCTTCTTGCAGGGGTTGCCTGAGACCATGGGAAAACACACATATTTATATAACACTTCATAACAGTAGCAAAATTAAAGTTAAGTAGCCATGACAGTAATTTTATGATTGGAGGTCACCACAACATGAGGAACTGTATTAAAGGGCCGCAGCATTAGGAAGGTTAAGAACACTGCTCTATAATTATAGCCTAGTTACTTATTTACCATCTACATTGTCATGATTAGGTGACTTTGGAGAGTGTGCCTTAATCAGTGGAGACTTGCATTGCTGTATCTGGTTGATTAATTCCAGTTATTTCCTTATACATTCAAATGATTCCATGTAGGCTGAATTACTTAAAAATGAACTCACAGGGCTGGAGAGATGCCTGAGCAATTAAGAGCATGTACTGCTCTTGCCAAGGATCCACATTCAGTTCCTAGCACGCATGATGGGTGACTCACAATCCCCTGTGAAAATTCCAGCTTCAGCAGATATCTGATATCTTTGGTCTCCTTGGTACCTGTGCTGAAGTGCACATAGATGCATTCAGACACAGACACGTTAGGAAGATAATAGTCAGGAGGTGGTAGTTGTCTTTGATCCCAGCCGATGGGAGGCAGAGGCAAGTGGATTTCTGTGAGTTCTAGGCCAGCCCGATCTAGGACAGTCAGAGGTGTTAACACAGAGAAACCCTGTCTCAAAAAACCAAAAATAATAAAAATAATAATTAATTTTAAAAAATGCTAAAAACTGAATTGGCTTGAGTCTTCTTTAGTTCTCATGGTGTTGAGTCTTGACGGTCTCCTTCCATTTCCTACGGTCGAATAGTATAGAATTGTTTAGTAGCTAGTTCTGTGATAGAAATATCTTGGAGAGGAAGACGGAGCAGCCATCTACTCAGCACCTAAGCTAGATCATAGAGTTTTCAGGATGTTAGTACGTTTAGTACAATAGCAATCTCTGACATAAAAGAGGTGATCTGGAAGGACTCTTGACGAAGACTTGCTTGGAATGTTTTTTGTTTGTTTGCTTGTTTGTTTTTTAACTTTAGGAAGACCAACACTGCCATCAGAAGTTGGAGTAATAATCTGTGATATCAGTAATCCAGCGTCACTTGATGAAATGGCTAAAAAGGCAGTGCTTGTCCTCAACTGCGTAGGACCTGTAAGTAATCAACCCTTTGTACAGAACAAACAGTCCTTTCATTTCTAGCAAAAGCTGGTATTTTATATTGCAGAGGAACATAAGGGCAGAAGACAGATGACTTGCTTGAGAGCCTTTGTTCCAGAGCAGATTCTTTTAATTGATATGACCAGAATCTCCCAAAATAGTGTCAGACTTTTTGTGACACTGTTTTTGGAGTGTGCTGATTGGATCCCTTACCGTACACCCCTTCTTTTTAAGGTTAAAAAAAAAAAGTTTGATGATCCAGAAAGATGAGTTCAGTTTCCAAGGCCTACACAGTGGAAGAGAGAACTGATTCCGCAAAGTTGTCCTTTGATCTGCATACTCGCACCTTAGCAGGAGCACATGTATATACGTGCACGCGTGTAGGCACACACTCACTCACATACACACTAAACAAATAAATATAACTTTAAAATTTTAAATTCTTGTGGTGGTGATAAAACTTTGTGCTCTAACAAATAAAGCTTGCCTGAAGCTCAGAGGGCAGAGCCAGCCACTAGTTAACCATTTGAGGCAAAGCAGGGAAGTTCAGTCTCTGAAGGACCTTGATTCAACAAAGCCAGGCATTTTGTAATTTCGTCCTTGAGTCTAATCTGTTAAGGCCTGCTTGTGATCTACCCACAGAGACTCTTTGTCTTGCCAAATTGCCTTGTCAGTAAGCTAATCATAGAGAACAGGCTTCTTCTACATCTCATCGTAATGTGAAACAATTGCTGAACTATGAGAGCTTATTTGCCAGAATAGCACAGTTAAGGAACAGTCAACCTTCTGACCATCCACAAATACATGTGCCCATAAGATAGAGATGTGATCATGTACACATTACATGAAAATGCATGGTGATGGATAAATGGCAGCTGCTTTTGCACATGTGAAATTACAGACCAGAGCAACTGTTTTTTCAGCTGGCCCTGCAAGCCCTGCCTGACAGGATTCCTCCATCAGAGAACCATTCATCACGTCTGGACGTTGTCACCTGCTATATTTATGTCATGGCCTGTGACATCAAAACCCCAACCCTGGATAGTCTTAGCTGAAATTCCTGACCTGAACTTGAGCCTGTCAGTGCCAGTTGGTCTTAAATTGCACAGAAGCATTGTGTCCTCTCTTTCCTTGGCCATTCATCTACTCTGAAGCACATGGAGGGCTCACTACTCTTCTTACACCCTGACTCATTCCCTCACTCTTTCTCCTTCCCTCCCCTTTCCTATCCCTTCCCTTTCATCTTTGAAAGGATAGTGTTGTACAATTCAGATTATCCTCATTTCATAATCATCCAGCACAGTTTCTCCAAACGGCTAAGATGATAGGTGTGTGCCACTTTTTCCTGTGAATCTAGAAACTGCCAGGTCAGAATGTCTTTGTCTTCATGCTATCAGAGCTACTCATTTACCTGCCTACCTCCATGTAGCACCCTGACTCTGCCTTCATCTGTCACAAGGACACAACATTTGAAGGCTTTATGTTTATAGTCATATATTTCCCTGTCTTTATTGGGTAGCGGTATTCTTGCTTTTATTGGATTCTTTTTAAGATAATGTGCTGGTGTGATGTGTGCATACTCTCAGGCTAGGCAAAGCCATCGGATCGTGGTCGCATGGGAGAGTTCCACACACACAGAGGGCCAAGAAATGGCATCACTTAGTCATTTTCTCAGGTGATTCAGGTGCTTGTGAGGCCCCTATTGTGCCTTCTCGTCAGCACTTGCATGGTTACATCACTCATTCTCCTTGATTTCATGAACCCTCTAACGTTGCCACACTCTCTCTCTCTCACTCTGACCAGTCCCTGCCGGGCCTTTGCCCTCCTTCTTTGGAGCCTCATCTGCCAAATGCATTCACCTCAGTCCTCATCTTGAAACAGCTTTCTGCATTTGCTCTGTATTTTTTTTTCTTTTCTTAATCTTTTTCTTTAGTTTTTGAGATGTAATCTTATTTGATAGCTCCAGGCTGTCCTGGAACTCATTATTAGCATTGGCTGTCTTCATAGTAATCCACCTGCCTCAGCTTCCTGAGTGCTAGGACTACAGTTGTTTGTCATCATAACTGGCTCGTTTTCTCCGTTCTTGGGCTTGGTTTTTAAATTCTCCCAAGTCTTTCTCCCAGTCATCAGGGTCATGTCTTCAATGTTAGAACTTTGTCCCTGTCTCTTTGTGCCTGGGGCTTCAGAGCTCACACAGACTCCTCTGTTTGATGTGTGTAGACAAGCATTAGGTAGCAGCAGGAGACCAGAGCTGAATGAATGATGCTGTCATTGTGGACCCGTGGTGTTGTGGAACGGTCCCGTGGATGAAAGTTCTTAAATTTACTGAAACACTCAATGGATCATTTTGTATATGCCCAGAAGAGGTGCACCTACCTGGGAGCTGACTTAGAACATGGAGTGTTGATAACTGATTAGATCAGAGATTCTTACTCTGAGTCTCTCTGATCACTCTGTTCAAACTCAAGGGTCTAATAAACATTTATGTATTATTGTATATCATGTAGGATCCTGTGGAAGTCAGAAGAGGGTGTTAGATCCTCTGGAGCTGGAGCTACAGGCAGTTGGAAGTTGCCTGATATGGGTGCTGGAAACTGAACTTTTAGCTTCTTGGCAAGAGCAGCAAGTACTCTTAACCACTGACATCTCTCCAGTCCCAGTAAAGAAATATTCTTAACAGCATAATACAATAGAGAAAGTGGGGATTGTCTCAGATTGCCCAGTGGATAGGTGGCTGCTTGTAGGAGAATGTATTGTGGCAATAGGAAAATGTGCACTTTCTTTAAGGAACTAGTAAAGTTTTTAAGTAATTATTAATGCTTTGCATGTGGCTTATTATTAGTATTTGTGGGTAAAGCCTAAGAGGTGTATTTCACCAGCTGAGAATGTGATGCAAGGCTGAGGCTATAGTGCTGGGAGCTAGACCAGCAGATGCAGAGTAGGAGGCGATGGCTCCGGTGTGGAAACAACACATCATCTTTAGAACTGCCAGAGCATGAGAATTAAGGGGCTGTGGTGTGGCGTGATAAGCGTAGACTTTATAATGTAGGTGCTACTGGAGAGCTGGAAAAGATTCTGAGCAGATTAACTAATATAATTGGGGAAGAAAGAAAGCTTTTATCAGACTTTTATTTTAAAATAATGATTTTTTTTTGAAATTGGCT
Source organism: Phyllotis vaccarum (assembly GCA_033318265.1). NCBI lineage: Eukaryota > Metazoa > Chordata > Mammalia > Rodentia > Cricetidae > Phyllotis > Phyllotis vaccarum. Next base: position 15,444,369 of record JARWLC010000017.1, on the reverse strand, counting down.
AGATTACTTACTGTGAAGTGATTGGGGTTTTGTTTAGAAAATTAGGTGAGAGGTAATATAATATGGACTTGACATACTTTTAGGAGAGATTTACAAAACTCGCTGACTTACAGGAGAGGTGGGTTGAAAGAGAGCTTTCCAGTTCTCAAACCTGAAAATTGTATGCGGAGTGATGCTGTTAATAACAAAAACGATAATGCACGTGAGAGCCATGTGTCTACACTGCTGGCTTATGCTCCGAGCATCCCTATGAAGGAGTGATGTTGTCTGAAGTGTCCTCCCTCCCTCCCTCCCTCCCCCCCCTCCCTCCCTCCCTCTAAAATCTTCCAGGGGACCTGAGCAATGCAGTAAAGATGGAGTTCAAACTGCTAACTTACACTCCTGGTCCTTCCTCATCTGGCACCTGTATTTCTTTCTAAATTCATTTCTTATGACTTCCAGCTCAGCTAGCTTATACCTTTAGCAATAGTAGCTCCCTTTTTATATTTGTACATTTATTTTTGCTTTTATTTATTTTATTTTTCCATACACGCCCTTGTTCTTTTGGATCTAACTCAAGTACATTATTTCTTATATGAAACTTTCCATTTTACCTTTAGTTAGAGATTAATGCACATGTCTCTGATTCCATTATGCTTTTATTTTATGAGAAGCTATTGTGAGAGCGGTATAGTACAGTTAACTTATTTTATCTGTTTATTGCTCTTATGCTCTACCATGTGGGTTCCTAGGACTGAACTCAGATTCTCAGGATTGACTGCAGGTGCTTTTACCTGCTAGACTATTTTATCACTCCAGCATGTGACGTTTTAAGAGCTCCAACTATATGTCTAAGAGTAAAGTGGTATTTTACTTATGAAATCTTTATGTAAATATGTGTGTGTGTGTATACATACACCATGGTACAATTAAATTATAGTCAGAGAAGAAGCTTCTACCTGGCTACCTGGCCTATAAGCTTACATTCTCCTGTCATCTGTCATTTCACCGTAGGAGCACTGAGATTATACACATATGTTATGGACTATAGACTGTTGTAGTGGGTTTTCTCGGGTCCCGGACGCCAGAGGTCCCGGATTCTCACTTTCCCAGATTAACCCTTTAAAATAATCTATACACCCTACTATCTACCAATATTCTAGAACTATTAGATGTACCTTATATAAGTTAGGCTTTGATTAACAATTGTACTTTGACCTCTCCTAGATACTACCTCATAGTAATTCCTACTGTACATAATCTTAGTTTAGAACCTTCTTAGTTAGACAAAGGGGGGAGATGTTGTGGGATTCAGGTGTCAGCTGACAAGGTCAAGGGACATTTATACAGAGCACCGGGCCCCCCGACCTGAAGGGGGCGGGGGAAAAGCCCCATTGAAAAGGGTCTGCGGGATACGAGACGCTCTCTTCCTGGTTCCTGGCTGCTAGAGGGAGGATCCCATCGTCCGTCCGTCTGCAGACTCAGTCCCTGTTCAGGTGTTGCTATAATCTGTTACCTGTACCGTGAGTGTTGGTTTATATTCTAATAAATATCTATAAGTAAACTCCGCCTACAATAGACATGCAATACCATGTCAGATTCTTTACATGCGTTCTGGGGATCTGAACTCAAGTCCTCATGCATGTTTGACAGGTGCTTACACAGTGAGCCTTTTTCCCAGCTGTAAAGTGGCCTTTGGGTTCCAAATTCTTAGCCTGGGAAGCACTGATAACAAAAAAACACTTCTTAAAAAAAAAAAAAAAAAAAAAAAAAAAAACAAAAAAAAAAAAATCCTGGTCTCCTCAATAAAAAAAAAAAAAAAAAAAAAAAATCTGTAAAAAAAAAAAAAAAATAAAAAAAAAATATGGATTAAAAAAAAAAAAAAAAAAAAAAAAAAAAAGAAAAAAAAAAAAGAGAAAAAAAAAAAAAAAAAAAAAAAAAAAAAAAATCTTGGGAGTAAAAAAAAAAAATCAAAAAAATTCTTAGCCTGGGAGAGCACTGATAAAATCTTAGCTTCATTGTTCTGGAAACGTTGTTCTTTTAGTCTTTAGTTACTTCCTTTGTGTGTGGATGTGCTGGGTTTATAGTTACTGAATGGTGTAAATTGAATTATTAACTCCGTATGTTGTAATTCTCAAACTGTATCTCTTAGTAACATTTTCCGTATGATTTCCCTCTTTAAAACTTAAAAACCTTTACAACATTACAGAAAAATAAGTGTCAAATCCCCTCAACTTGGGCTGGGGATGTAGCTTAAGTTGGTAGAATGTGTTATTAGCATGCACAAGACCTTGGGTTTATTCACAGTAGTGCATTAACTCGATGTGCTAGTACACGCCAAGAATCCTGGTTTTCTGGATGTGGAGGCAGGAGGATCAGGGATATCCTATTCAAGCCCAACATGGACTACAAAAGACCCCGACTCAAAACAAAGGAAGCAGGAGGACCCTGTGAGTCCCAGGCAGCCAGGGCTACACAGTGAAACCCTGTTTCAGAAAAAGATTAAAAAAAAAAATCCTCTCAACTTCAAAGTCTTAAAGAAGGATGATGGGTTAGGGATCAACTCAGTGGTAGACTATGTACTTAGTATGTGTGAGGCCCTAAATTCAACCCCCAGTAACACCCAGCAATTATATGTTTATGTATGTATGTTATATAATGTATATGTTATATAATTAAATTTAGGTGGTCTCATTATATTTAATGCTTGCCATTTGCCAAACACTGCTAAGTACCTTATATAACTCTTTGAAAATATACCTGTACTTTTCTTCCCTGTTATACAGATAAAGAAGTGAAAGCTTAGAAGGTTGAGTCATTTGCTTATAGCCATATACCTAGTAAATGGAAGGAGGATTTGATTTGTTGTACTGTGTTTTGGGATCCTGCGTTGACAGGCTCTACACTTCCCCTACCACCTTGAGAATGAAAACTCATTTGTCTTTTTAGTGTCTATTGATCATCATTGCATGCTATATAATATATGCTTGGAGATTATCAATGGGTGTTATAGACGGGAAAATACTAGGAAAGTGTGAATTACCAAAATTTATTAGAGCAAGAAGGACACATGTATTTTAAAAAACAATTTTGTAGGAAATGGTGAAGGCTTGTGAGCTACTTTATAACCTGTCATAGAGTATCAAAGTCTGACAGGGCTGCACTTTGTCCCAGGCTTGCTCCTGGCTTTTTATTTACCTTGTGCAAAACAAGTCTGGAATCAGGAGGTTCCCTGACAGTCACAGCTGCCTTTCTGTCCTCTTTCATAAGCGTGATGCATTTATTGGGACCTTGCATTTGGCAATAAAGTGTGTGCAAGAGATAGAACATTCTTGGGGCTCCAGATGCATTGAGAAAAGACCAGAACAACAAACAAACAGAAACACACATAACTGCCACAAACCTCCAATAAAGGTCCAGAATATACAGAGTACTGTTTTAGAAGATTATTTTATTTTATGTGTCTGAGTATTTGCTTGCATGCATGACTTGTGTGCCATGACTGATATCTGTAGGGGCCAGATGAAAACTAGAGTTACAGATGGTTGTGAGTTGCCATGTGGGTGCTGGGAATTGAATCTGGGAGACTAGCCAGTGCTCTTAACTGCTGCGCCTTCTCTCCAGCTTCAGAGAACTATTATATATAAATAATGGAAGTATAAAAATACAAACAGCGCAGTTTAAAACTAATGATGAGAAGATATAGAAAGGATTGAGAATTTAGTTAAGCAAGCACGAATCTCTGAGTTCAGTCCCCAGTGCAAGAGAAAGAAAGGTGGGAGGGAGGATGGAAGGAAGGAAATAAAAAAAGAGAAGTGACCAAGAATTCCAGGCTGGTAGCTGTTCCACCCCCAGGAAGAGCAGAAGCCTGACAAACACTTCCTCAGCCAGTTGTCCAGTGATGACCTGAACTCAAGTAAGCCTGGCTAACAGAAGGCTCCGTGGATGAAGGTGCTGGACTCAGCCTTGTGACCTGCATTTGATCTCTGGATCTCATGGAAAGGACTGACTCCACACACACACAATGACGTACTTCCCACCATCATGCACATACACACAACAATAAGTTGAAAAAATTTTAAGTTAATACATTATGTTGATAGGATGTACCCTTCTTCCTAAGTCAATTTAGTCTTAAGAAAAACATTAGATAATTCCAGTAGATGGATAATCTACAAAATCACTAATCTGTGTTCCTCAAAACAATCAAGGTCGTCAGAATCAAGGAAATTATGAAAAACTGTTGCTGCCAAAAGGAGTCCAGGGAAACTTGGCATCTAAATGTGATGTAGTATCCAGGACGTGATCTTGGGACAGAAAAAAGACATTGAGTAAAATTGTCGACAGGAGCAAATTAGGAATGCCCAGCTACTCCGTAAATTGAAGCAGGAATATCAAAGTTGAGAACCTGCTTCAGATAGAGTGAGCTCAGGTCCAGCTGGGGCAGCTTAGTGAGGCCCTGTGCCAAACTAAACAGTGCAGGAGGATTGAGAACAGGTGCAGTGGTGGAGCCCAGCCTTGGGTGCCATCCCTCGTGCTACCATTAGCAAAGGGGGGGGGGGCTGGAGGGATGGCTCTTCTTCCTGAATCCCTGGGTTTGACTCTCAGCACCCACGTAGTGGCTAACAACTATAACTCCTGTTCCTAGGAGCTGATGCTCTCTTTTGGCATCCATGGGCAAAACAGCTCAGCATACACACATATACACACACGTGTATGTATGTACAGAGAGTGCTGAAGAGATGCTCAATGGTTATATATGTATGTATGTACAGAGAGTGAAGAGATGCTCAATGGTTATATATGTATGTATGTACAGAGAGTGAAGAGATGCTCAATGGTTATATATGTATGTATGTACAGAGAGTGCTGAAGAGATGCTCAATGGTTATATATGTATGTATGTACAGAGAGTGCTGAAGAGATGCTCAATGGTTAGCACTAATTTGCTTTTCCAGAAACCTGGGTTCAATTTCCAGCACTGGCATGGCTGCCCACAACCTCTGTAATTCCAATTCCAGGGGCATCCAGTGACCTCTTCTGGCCACCAGGGCACTGCACACACATGGTACATAGACATACATGTAGGCAAAACACACATACATACAAAATGAATTTTTTTTTTAAAGGAGAAGATTTAGTTACTATCATATAAGTTTGGGTTTATTATTTCCAACAAAAAAGTGTTAATAATGGCAGAAACTGGGTTTCAATTAACATGGAAGCTCCCTAATCTTTTTTTTTTTCTATAAATCTAAGTCTGTTCTAATATTTGGTTTAACTGAGGCTGCAGTCCAGTGATAGAGCCCTGTGTTCCATCTTACCACAGACAAAAGAAAAATCCTACACAATTTAGACAAGGATTGAGCAGGCATTCTTCTGCCCCCTCTGTCAGCTCCTTTCCTACCCCTGTGTATAGATAATGTCTGGAAAGCTCATCTGGGTAATATAGTCTGGGGTAAATTTTTTTATTTAAAAATTATGACAGGTATTACTTCATAATTAAAATGCATACTAAAATAATCATCTTTTTTAGTTAGACTAATGCATCCCCTGTGCTTTCTGTCACATTGTAGCTTGGGGTTAGTATTTGCAGAATATGTAAAAACCATGGGACAGTTAACATAGTGTTGCAGACCACATACATGTTGGTATTTCCATGTTAATGACTTTGTCTTTAAGAGAAATCATTTAATATTGGTCTAGGTGTTTCTGTAAATTCTGATTCACATTTTTGTCCTGGATTTTTTAGTTTCTGGAACTAATGCATGCGAAGTATCATGAGAAAGCTGCAGAAAAGGGGGTTTATATCATTGGAAGCAGTGGCTTTGACTCCATTCCAGCAGATCTAGGAGTGCTATACACGAGAAACCAAATGAACGGTAATTACTGCTCAGTAAGGTACTTAAATCTCAGAGCAAAAGAGCTTCATGTTCTCTAACCTGAGCTCCGTCCCTAGCCCTGCTATATATGTTTTTTTTTATTTTAATAGCTTTAAATATTTTCTTTTGTCCTTGTTTTTTTTTGGGGGGGGGGTTGCTGGGAATTGAGCTTAGGGCCTTAAACATGCTAGGCAAGAGCTCCACCATTGAGCCATATTCCCAGCCCATATTTTAGTATTTTAGAAGCCACCACCAGGAGTGTTTTTTTTCTGAACATTTGCAGTAAATTCAGTTACTACTGAGAAGTCCTTGAAAGCGATTATGTTTAAACCAGAATTATTCCCAGTGAGTGTTGTGATGCACCTCCCAGGATGAGTAGGTTAAGCTATTGTCTTACTGGAGAGGATTCTTAGCTTTGCTAGTTTAAATACTGCCCGAGAGTTTGTCAACACTACCAGTTAGTCATGCTAACCTCTTCTTTCTGGGAGTTATCCTGGCCTTATTAACTTTGTATCTGTGGATAATAACATAATAAAACTGTTGTCTGTGCAGATTTTCTGGGTTTTTTTTTCCCCTAGCTGTAAGGCTAATAAAAAAAAGTCCTTACCTGAATTGATATAGTTTATTACTTGTCCTGGTTGAGTATTTTAAGTTTTATTAGACTTGATCTTTATCGTCTCTTACTCCTTTAGGTACTTTGACTGCTGTGGAAAGCTTTCTGACTATACACTCAGGACCTGAGGTCAGTTTCCTGTGTGGCTGTCCTTTCAAGCTAGTACTAAAAGTATTTTGCAAATGATACATAGCTCTTTAAAAATATTTAGACTTATTGTATATGCATCTGTCCTTTTTAGTGTGAGAGTCACTGTGTTTAATTTTAGAAAGATGAGATAGTGAATCACTGTGATCCTGTTGCTAAGACATCTGTCTGCAATAAAAATCAGTCCAGAAAGCTGTCGCATTAGTGTCTGTCAGCACAAATAAATGGGGAGGGGGAAGGACCTTGTGTGGGGGTTTGTTTGGGGGTAAATGGTGATTACAACCAAGCCAATGGTATTATTGTCCATCTAGTTGGCCATAAAAATTCAGGTCACGATTATTAGTTACAGGATTATGTCTTGCACAAATGGAGGTGAAATATAATAACTCTAGTGACTTGATCTTACCTTTCAGTAATTACACATAAGACATGTCTAATTTATGAAATTTTTCTTAGGGATTGTGTATTCATGATGGTACCTGGAAGTCAGCAATTTATGGTTTTGGAGATAAGGGTAGTTTAAGAAAACTACGAAGTGCATCATCTCTGAAACCTGTCCCAATTGTTGGTTCAAAGTTAAAAAGAAGGTATATTAATTTAAAATCTATTCTTTACTATTTTTAGCCTATGCATTGCTATTGGTTGGCTGTAATGTTCTGCTAGGAAAATCCTGGAGACTTTTTTGATAAGTTCCAAACTTATTTTTTTAAAGATTTATTTACTAATTATGTATACAGTATTTCTGCCTCCATGTATGCCTACATACCAGAAGAAAGACAAAATTTTATTCTAGGTGGCTGTGAGCCACCATGTGGTTGCTGGGAATTAACTCAGGACCTCTGGAAGAACAGCCAGTGCTCTTAACCTCTGAGCTACCTCTCCAGCCCCCCAAATTATTCTTAAAATTAAAATGTAATTAATATATTATACTGTGTAAGTACTTTATATTACTTCACATACATAATACTTCTAAAAGTGAATTTTATGATACTTCACTATCACTATCAAAATTAAATTTCAGTTTACTTTTATGTTATAAAACTACATCATAGCTAGGTAGTAGTGGCACAGTCTTTAATTCCAGCACTCAGAAGGCAGAGGCAGGTGGGTCTCTGATTTTGAGGCCAACCTGATCTATAGCATGAGTTAGAGGATAGCCAGGGCTATACAGAGAAACTGTCTCTAATCTGCCCCCACCAAGTGATCATTTAACACAATTAGAATAACCCTTATATGTGAGAACTTGAGCAGATAAGACATAAGAGTTGGACTATTGAGTGGTGTTTAAGTCAGTATGGAGAGAAGTTGATGGGGTCAAACACTGTGCATGAATGTGTCGGTAGAGTGAAGAGTAACAAAGTATCATGGTTACTTCTGTGGATGTAGGTATGGAGAACAAAGGAAAACTATTAGAAACACATTCCACTAAAGGCACACTCTGCCTTATTGTTAAGGCTCCAAGAAAGGTTTCTGGTTTTTTTTTTTTTTTAATCTGGAAAAGTTGTGATCACTGTAGTAATTGGAGGAAATGCAACATATCGTGGCTCTGTCTTACAGGTGGCCCGTTACCTATTGTAGAGAGCTGAACTCATATTCCATTCCTTTTCTGGGATCTGATATGTCTGTCGTGAAAAGGACTCAGCGTTACTTACATGAAAATTTGGAGGACTCTCCGGTCAGTAAACATGGCATATTTATTAGTGTGTTTGTTTTAGTTCCTAAATATGTTTAATATCCTAAAATTTTGATGTTCATGTTTATAAATTTAAAAAGTTAGTAAACAATGTGTATAAGGTTAGATCATGGACATAGTACTAGCCTGTGTATGAGTCAAATCTGGCCTGCTGCAGAATCAACAAAACCACCCATCTGCCTCTGCTCATTGTTTCAGCTCCTAGAACCCTTTATTTCTACAGTGGTTGGGGGGATGTCCTGAGTCTCCTTCCTTCCTCTAGAATACCAACCAGCACACTGCTTTTGAAGGGAAATAGTTGTTCATTCTGAGACGTCAAGAGGAAACTACCTCAGGTTAAAAGGTGGAGGGTGAACTCGATGTAGTGACTTATGCCTTAATCTCAGCATTCAGGAAGCTGAGGCAGGAGAACTTCAAGGCCAGCCTGGGCTATATAGCAAGTCCAGGGCTTGCCTGGACTACATAGTGAATTTAAGACCTGCATCCTGGTTTACAGAATGAGATCCTGCCTCAAAGAAAGGAGGGGAAAGGAGGGGAAATGTATTGTCTCTTAGGGGGAGGGATGGTGTATTATTTCTAGACTCAGATAAACTGTAGATTATGAGGACTCTGGTGTTCAGGTAGAGCAAGCTAATTGATGTTTGTAATAAGTCCTTTAAAGCATAGAGTCCCATTAACTGGAAACCTCTTTGTTCAGTATTTGTAACTAGAGAGAACAAGAGTGGTACCACTGCCACTGTGTGCTTCATTAATGCCCTGACTTTGTGTGCACCTAGGTTCAGTACGCTGCTTACATAACGGTGGGAGGCATCACCTCTGTTATTAAGCTGATGTTTGCAGGACTTTTCTTTTTATTCTTTGTGAAGTTTAGCATTGGAAGACACCTTCTTATAAAAGTAAGTAAGCTTTTTGTAAAATAAGATCTTTAGAAATATTTTTCATGAAGTTTTGAAAATTCACTAAGGCTGTCTTTTGTTTTCTTTTAGTTCCCATGGCTCTTTTCCTTTGGTTATTTTTCAAAACAAGGTCCAACACAAAAACAGGTAATTGTTGTTTTTTGTGTCTAGGTCTGAGGGACTTCTGAGATAAATGCTCCTCTAGGTTTCCCTCATTGCCTTCTCCTTGCTGTGCTGTAATCTTGTTTCTCTTGTAGACCTTAAAGGTTGAAGATCCCCAGCAAAGCTCTTAGCAGGCGCATGTCTCCAGGCTGACATGGTGACTTGTAGCAGTTCCACACCCCATGGACACTTGAAGTTCAGTGTGTTGAAATCTGGGTCCTTTTTCCTAAAACTCTATTCTATATTGTCCACCTTAATTGATGGCACTACCAGTTTCTCCTGCCATAAACTGGCATCATTATAGATTTTCCTCTAAATGTATCTCACATGCCTTGGTTCAAACCCACTCTCCTTTTTTAAAAAAGAAAAAATATAAGTATAAAATACACAAAACAAAATGTCTAATTTCTAATTATCAACTGGTATTAAGTACATTTGTATCTTTTGTGCAACCTCCATCTCCTCTATCCCTAGAACTCCTTCTGTCTTATAAAACTGCACCATGCTCATTAAATAGCCACTTTCATTTCCTGATCCCCCCAGCCTCCCAGGAACTGCCATTTTATTTGCCATCACTAGATATTTCATATAAATGGAATCATAAAGTATTTGTTCTTCTGTGTCTGGCCTATTTCTCTTAGCTACAGGTCCTCAAGGCTCATCCAGGGTGTAACACATTAGAATTTCTTTTCCTTTTAAGGATGAGTGGCTGCTTCACTATATGGATATGCCACTTTTTATTCATCTGTGAATGGATGTGGATTATCTTCTAGCTTTTACTTGTTGTGAACATGGATGTACAAATATCTGTGTAAAATTATGCTTCAGATATTTTTTAGCTGTATATTCAGAAGGAGAGTGCCTGGGTTACATATTCTTTCTTTAATTTTTTAAAGAACTGTTAACTCTTTGTTAAATTGCATCATTTACCTTCCACCATTACTCCAATATTCCACTTTTATAGCCTCATAAACTTAAAATGACTTTGTATGTATAAATATATCACACACATGTATACACATACACACATATGTGTATATATGCACGTGTGTGCACATGCGTACATGCCTCTGAATTGGAGTACAGACAGTTGTTAGTTGTCTAATGGGGATGCTAGGATGAACTCGGATCCTGTGCAGGAGCAGCAAGTGCTCTCACCTCTGAACCATCTGTCCAGCCCCTCACCAACTGTTTTTACTTCTTATTTTTTACTTTTTTATTCTTATAGTAGCATTAATATCATGGTTTTGGTCTGCACTTCCCTGATGACTCCTAATATTGAACATTGTGTGTCTTATTTGGAGAGATGTCTGTTCCTCTGTGTCCATTGTTAGTTTGGTGGAAGGTCTCTGTATTTTCTAAATAAGCATCTCTTATCAGATGATGGTTTGCAAATAATCTCCTATGTTACCTTTTTGATTACTTGGCTATTGTAGGTCATTATCTTTGGACTTAACTTTTCATAACATTCTTGTATTTCTAATCCATGTTCCCACTGATGTCCAAAAAATCTAACACATACAAAAATTTGGCCTTGTTAATTGCCTTATTTAAAACACTTCCAACTAACCACTTCTGCAGTGAATTTTGCAGAGGTTCTGTGCATTGGGATCACATCTCAGCCTTTTCCCCCTCGTAGGCTTGATCTAGCCCACACACTGATCAGCAAATCTGGAGAGTGGGCTAAAAGTACAGAGCAGTTGTCAACTTCCAGAGAGAATCCTGAACTGATGACTAAAGATCCTGCCTGAGTAGTGGGGTTTTCAGGAGCTCCCAGTGATACCAGAGCACTGCCATGGTTAAGGTCACTGCTGTCTAGCTGATCTGTGTGCAGACATGAATTCCTTCCAGAGGCTTGAGACCACCCTGGGCCCCTCATGATCTTGTTCTGCATGGTTTCATGTTGTATCCACCTCTGATTACTTGGATCAGTGGCTCAGAAATCATTGAAAATAGTTCCGAAGCTGAATGTGTGCTTGGCTTGAAAGACATGTGCCACTCACAGCAGGGGAGGGGCCAAGTATGTCCTATGTGTCTCGATATGTGCACCTCTCAAATAGTAGTTTCCAGGTAGACCAACCTACTGTGTCCCTTTTTGCTTTTAATTAATGCATTCTTTAATTCCCTCTTTTTACTGTATTTATTTGTGTTTATTTGTGCATGTGTGTGGGTACCATGTGCCACAGCTGGACTTGTTTCTCTTCTTGTACCATGTTAGTCCTGGAGAACGGACTCTCAGTGCTGGCACTCGGTCTGTGAGCTCATATGTTTATCCGTTCTGTTGTATCTGGAAGACACTGTTTCCTTGGAATAATTGACTACTTCTGGCTCCTGTGATCTTTCCACCTCTGCCTTGAGGATCCCTGAGCCTTAAGAGGAGGGTTTTATGAGGAGATTCCATCTAGATCTGAGTGTCTCCTGCTTCTCTTACTCTGCCCATTGTCCCTTGAAAGAAGATGCTTCTCTAGTAAGGGTGAATGGTGCTCTAATCTTGTCCCTCTGTTGACTTCCTCTCCTGTCCTGTGGTGCAGTCTCACCAGACTTACTCAAGATGATTTTGTTAGAGTTTAAAAGAAGAACCCCAGGGTAGCAATGTCCTGGGGAGAAAGTCAGATAAGAGAAAGTGGGGGAAAGCCATTTTACTTAAGTTTAGTTAACTCCGCCCCATGGCAAGGAGAAGAGTTTGGAAGAGTGAGGCCCCAAATGTTAGAGCAAGCATACTGTGAGAAGAGCAGAAGACAGGGTGTCTAAGTCAGGGTTTCTGTTGCAGGCAGACTTGGTACTGGCTACATCTTGATCAGAAGGCAACAGGATGTGGCCTGTCTGACACACTGAACAAAGCTTAAGCTAAGGAGACCTCAAAGCCCACCCTCACAGTGACACACTTTCTCCAACATGGCCATACTCCAACAAAGTCACACCTTATAATAATGCCACTTCCTGTAGGCTTCTGGAAGATGGGCAGTGAGTAAACTTTTCTGTTTAATTCACAAAAATGGGCAGATTTGATGGGAACTGCATAGTGTCAGGCAATGTAATCAACTACATTAAGGAGATTCTGGGAAGAAAAGTATGCTGTTATCATTAAAGGGATAATTATTTCTCCTATCCCTTTTGCATGGTTTAAGGTGAACCTACCTACCTTCCTGAGATGTGGTCTATTAGTCAGGCAATTGACAGGTCCAACTGGATTTACTCTGCTTTGTGTAGCTTGGAATATTAGATATCCATCCAGGCCAAAGAAATGGATTTCCATGAAGGGCCCCACAGAGCCCTGATCTAAGCTATACTATAACATTTAGCATTCCAGCACGTGGAGGCTAAGGTAGCATGGCCATGATTTCAAGTCTGCCTTGGGCAACATAGTGAGACCCTATCTCAAATACACAAAAATAAAACATGAGGGTTAGCAGTTAAAACGCTGATACTTTTGCAAAAGAACAGGTTTCGGTACCCAGACTTCATGTAGTGGCTCACAGTTGACTGTAACTGTAATTCCAGGTGATCTGATGCCACTTTCTGGCCTCTGCAGGAACCAGGCATGCATGTGGTACACATACATACATGTAGGCAAATGTTCATACACATAAAATTTAAATATCTTTTAAAAAGACACATATGCATTTAAAAATCCTGCACTTTGCCTCAGAGATTTGATATGCCATCCTCTGAAATTCTGCTCATCCATGACTCCTGTTGTTAAATCTGTTTATGTATCTCCTGTCAATGCATTGTAAGAAAGGCAAGTACCTATAGTATTTACATCACAGGGCCTAAGGTAGTCTCTTGACCCTTGGTTATACTTAGTCAAAGTTTGTTAAGCTTGGCTGAATCTTTGTCCCTTATTCATAGGCTAATTGTAGTAAGATGCGTGTTGGGGTAACATCTAAGCTGACTCCTACGTCTTTTCAGTGCAGTTCTGCTCGTCACCTGCTCTTTGATCTCGTCACCTCAGTCTAAACTTAGTGCCAGCCCTTCTTGTCCTTACTAGTAGTGCTGCCACTCCTTTAAGTCATGGTGTGGGATTGTCGTTTTAATTATGTGTGTGGGTGTCCCACATGATTGCAGGGGCCTGTGGGGCTAAGGGGGACATGGGTTCAGGAGTGTGAGCCACTCAATGCACCGATGCCCAAGTGCCCTCATCCACTGAACCATCATTTCACTTGCCCTCATCTTTCTCTTCTGCTCACATCACACCAGTTCAGAGAAGTCATTTTGCCCTATGTTAGAAGATGGTAAAAATAACAGCAGAGAATACATTGACATTTTTATCTATTAAAAATATCTATGTGTGTGCTAGGTGTGGTGGTGCATTCCTTCAACCCCAGCTTTTGGGAGGCAGAGATAGGCAGATCTCTGTGAGTTCAAGGTCAGCCTGGTCTACAGAGTGCATTCCAGGACATCCTGGAAGTCCTGTCTTAGAAAACAAAACAAACAAATACCTGTATGGTCCTATTGTGCGTGGTCCTGGGCAAGACCATGTGTGTTGAGAGCTTTTCTGACCATCCTCCATTGGGTCATTTTGCTGTTTGTAACATGAGGCAGACAGTTGCTGTGGGTGTCATCAAAGCTGTGGACAAGAAGGCTGCTGGAGCTGGCAAAGTCACCAGGTCTGCCCAGAAAGCTCAGAAGGCTAAGTGAACATCATCCCTAACACCTGCCACCCCAGGCTCAATCAGCAGCAGAAAGAGCAGCCTCAGAACTGTCTGTTGAATTGTCCATTTAAGTTTAATAGTAAAAAACCCAATGAAATGGAAAAACCAACCAAACAGAAAGGCATCATGAAACCTTCAGAAGGAAAGGAGAATGTTTGTGGGCTGTTTTTTTGTTCAAGACAGTTTAGAGTTATTAGTGTTCAAGATCAGTACTTTTTAATGGAGACAACTGAAAATGTGTCCCAGAATTTTGAGACTCATTAAAACAAATTCAGTGAGGAAAAGCAAATATGCCTCACGTGTAGGGCAGCAGGGTTTATTGTGCTCTAGAAGGAACTCAGGTGTCACTAAGCACACCCTTTGCTTTTCTTTCACAGATGGATGACTCATCATTTACAATGACATTCTTTGGTCAAGGATACAGCCATGGTGTTAGTGTCGAGAAGAACAAACCAAATATCAGAATCTGTACCCAAGTGAAAGGACCAGGTATTGTGCGTATGACAAAAGAATGTCTCAGGGTTTACGCTGTTGTGGACTGTAAAGTGGTATGTTTGTTTTAGAACCACATTGCATGGATTAAGTGTTTTGAAATTGTTCTGTCTATAGAAGGGTTGATGTTTTCATTAGCCATTTTCTTTTTAGCACATCTAGCCTTCTTTTACATGATAATTTAATAATTCAAGCTTGAGAATAGCAAATTTTAATGATTAAGCAGAAAGGTTAGCTGATATTTTTACTGGCTTCAACCTCTTATTTAAGTAATAAATTGTTCTGTGAGTCGAAACTATGGCCAACAGTTTCCAATTTTGTGAATTCTATAAATTTGCACACATTTTATAAAGGATCATAATAATTTTGATAGGTTGTTAAAAGGATCCATTGCCCAAGAGAGTGAAGAACTTTCTAGAGCACCATGCAGAGACAAGCTCTCACGTGAGCCGTAGGAGAAGTTCAATTAGACTGTCTTGGCTGTGGGTCAGGACTAATCAAGCCAGGTTACTGGGTGAAATCTGTTGTTTTACTTTTAATTTTAATTTATGTGCATTGGTGTTTTGCCTGCATGTATGTCTGTGTGAAGGTGTTGGGTCTCCTGGAACTGGAGTTAAAGACAGTTGTAAGCTTCCACGTTGGTGTTGGGAATTGAAGCTTGGTCTTCTGGAAGAGCAGTCAGTGCCCTTAACTGCTGAGCCATCTTTCCAGCCCCCACCTGTTTTTCTTTTAAGATACTGAGAGTTGTTTTTGTTAAGTTTGGAAGGAGGGGTTAGTTTCAAGGACTAACAGAGACCGAGATGAGAGTCCTCAGTATCAGCTGTTGGTTAGACCAGGAGCTCTGGCTGAGGGTGATTGGCTCAGCCACTGCTTTTTTGTGAGATCGTCTGTGAAGTGCAGGTGAGATGGTGTTGCCCTCATATAACTGTGGAGAAAACTGAGTTTAGTTCTTAGGCACTTAGGTATCTATATAGCAAGTTGCTAAGGGTAAGTATAGGTTGGAATCTATAATCCAAAGCTCCAAAATCTGAAATTCTCCACAATCAGACCATTTTGAACACCAACAATTACACAAGTGGCAGATTGTGCACCTGACCTCATGTACTAGGTAATGTCAAATTGCAGGTGTGCTCAAAATGTTTATCTTCAAGGCCAGGCATAGTGATGCGTGCCTTTAATCTCATCCTTTGGGAAGCAGAGGCAGGCTGATCTCTGTGAGTTCAAGGCTGACCTGGTCTACAAAGTTCAAGTTCCAGGACAGCCAGAGCTATGCAGAGTAACCCTGTTTTGAAAAAACACAACCCGTTTGGAAAAAAGCCAATCAAACAAAAAAAGCCCTTCAGGGTATTTCTGTGTGTGTCTGTGTGTGTGTGTGTCTATGGTGTGCGTGTGTATCTCTGTGTGTGGTATGTGTGTCTTATGTGGTGTGTCTGTGTGTGTGTGGTGTTGTGGTGTTGTGGTATGCATGTGTCTGTGTGTGTCTGTGTGAGTGTGTATGGTGTGCGTGTGTCTGCGTGTGTGTGCATGCGTATGTGTCTGTGTGTGTATCTGCATGTGTGGTGTGTGTGTGTATAGTGTGTGAGCATATGTGTGTGTCTCTTTGTGTATGTTTGTGTCTGTGTATGTGTGTCTGTGTGTGTGTATCCCCATATATGTCTATGTATATGGGAACACACATATACATATGTATATATATATACATACATACATACACACACAGAGAAAATCTAAAGTACAGAAGTCCCAAGCAGTTAGATAAAAGTATATATTCTGAACTACATAATGTTAATTATTATTTTATTATTAAAAGACCAGACTATTTATTGGAAGAAAAATCTCTGTATACTCAATGCTAGACATGAAATGCACCATTGATTTTGAGGTAATACTTAGTTCATGAAGATTTCCTTTACCCACCCCTTTTCTGCAGAGGCTGGCTACGTGGCTACTCCCATAGCCATGGTGCAGGCTGCCATGACTCTGCTGAATGATGCCTCTGACCTCCCTAAAGGGTAAGTTTGGATTTCTTCTAGTGAGAAACTACTTTTGAGTTGATTTTTAGTGTTGGGTCTACATACAAGTTTTGTGTTTCTTTGGACCAAAGATGTATGTTAAAGCAATGCCAAAGACAATTCCTTTTCTGCCTTTGGAATGACCGTGAAAGTTCTTTTATAAAGCTCGAGTCTAAAGCCTGGCACCCAGAAGGAGACTCTGTTGTTTATGTAGTAGAGTGTCATCTAAGGCTCCTAATCAGAGCTGAGTCTACACCTTGGTAGCGAGGGGATCATGGCCACTGCACAGACAGTTGTGGAGTGTGCAATCTTACTGGGCATTCAGTTGATGCCCTTGGAACTAAGCCTACCTCACTGCTCACAGAAGCCCATGGCTGAAAAGCAAATGAGGCATAACTTAGAACAGTTTGAAGTAATACAGCTAGAAGCTGCATGCAGGGAAACCTAATTAAAACCGCCAAGTTCTTATCATTTGGCATATTTGCAAATATTGGCCATTACAGTTTTAAAAGTTCCTTTTCATCAACTTTAAGTGCTGTGTAATAATAGTTGACTAGCTGAATAAATCCCATTCATGTTTTTATTTAATCCTCTTGAATGTGAAGATTCAGGTGTATGATACCCAGAGGGTCCCTTGAGCACACCTATAGTATGTATGGAAGAGTCTCATGAGGAACTGATCCATGCTGTGGACTTCTTTCTTTTAAGTAAAAGCCTCATTTGGCTGGTTTAGGAATGGAGCCAGAAGTAGGTGTGACAGGGAACAATTGGTTTTAAGGAGTTGTACAGTGACTAATTTGTTAGTCTCCAGAGAGAGGGCTGAAGAGGAGCCACACACACTGTTCTCTTCTTTCTATTTTACAGGGGTGGTGTCTTCACACCTGGAGCAGCTTTCTCCAGGACAAAGTTGATTGACAGACTCAACCAGCATGGCATTGAATTTAGTGTCATTAGCAGCTCTGAAGTCTAGACATTTGAAGATTTACTGAATCATAAAATGCACGAACTAACAGCTTCTGTATTTACTATTATGTGAAATTCTTCTATAAATCTATCTGACTGTATGTAGAAGACTGTCAAGTCTAAAATATCTATAATTAAAAGCAGGAAATTATACTAGCTTATCCTAAACATCATATCTCAGATATTTTTTATGATTTTATTGCTTGTGAAAGAAAACTAATATTCTCCTTACCTTTATATTGACAAATGAACTGGAAGGTCAGATAGTGAAGGGTCCCTGTTGTGTACTAACAGCATTCCTTAGTGATGGGAATCAACTGGTGTTAGGCTGTGGCAGTAACCTCTGCCTTCCTTACCATGGGTTGGTGGAAGCTCACCCTCCTGAGAGCTCCTCTGCATAGTGTGTGAGCATTTGCAAAGTCAAACCGTACTTTTTCTATTTTAGTCTACTTTCTCACCCATCTACATGGACTCGTTTTGGATTGTTTACCTAAGTTGAATAATAAAGGGTTGTTAATTAAAAGATGGGTTTTGTTTTGTTTTTGGTTTGGACTTCTATGGGGTTTTTTTTGTACATCAGTACTTAAATTTACTGCCAATAACTGGGTTAATGCTTCTCTTTGTTCCTGATTTTATAACTGTGATTAAGCAAACAGCTTTTAACTTCTATAGATCTTGACAGCCTCCGTAGAGTGTTTTTCAAATTTCAGACACATTTGTCATTGAAATGCTAAAAACAAGAACATTTCCTCTCCTAATAAATAATATGTCACACATATAGCCAAGGCTGGGAATGATGGCTGGGCGATGGTGGAGCATGTCTTTGATCAAGTTCAAGGCCACCTGGTTTACAGAGAGAATTTCAGGGCAGCCAACTTCTTGGGTTGGGGGAGAGAGGAAGACTGGGGATGTAGCTTAGGTAGTAGTATGTGCCTATCATAAATGAGGTCCTAGGTTCTGGCCCCAGTACTACATAAACTGGGTGTAGTGGCACACACCTGTAATCCTAGCACTCGGGAGGCAGAGGCAGGAAGATCAGGAATTCAAAGTCATCCTCAGATATGTAGTGATTTGGAGACTAGCCTAAACTACAGACCTCGTCTCAGCAATAAAAACAACAAATGTCCCAGATATGCACATACAGTATCTGTGCTGTTCCTTATGTAAAGGAGCCAGACACCTGTTTGTGGACATAATAGATTGGAATAGTACCCATGTTTGGTGACCCTCCTCTGCTCTCTGTATGAAAGAATAGAGTGTTCAACTTGAAAAGAGAGGATCTTTTATTTTAAAAATTATTTCTATTTAATTTTTTAGATGGTAAATAATGACATATATTTGTGAGAATCAGAATGAACATGACTGGGACTCAGCAGCTAAGAGCACTTGCTGCTCTTGCAGAGGACCCAGATTTGGTTATCTGCACCCACATCAGGTAGCTTGTAAATGGTGACTCCAGCTCCAAGAAATCTGATAACCTCATCTGTCTTCTAAGGGTACCTTGCATACACATGGTACACATACATACCATCACACACACAGACATAAAAATAAAATTTTTAAAATGGCATTTAGATGAGCATAGGGGGTGTGTGCCTTTAATCCCAGCACTTGGGAGGCAGAGGCAGGCAGATCTCTGTGAGTTTGAAGCCAGCCTAGTCTACAGAGTAAGTTCTAGGACAGCTAGGGCTACATAATTAGATCTTATCTTGAAAAAAAAATAGGTATTTAAATACAGGCACACATAGAATAAACACAAAATAATAGCACCTATCACCTCAGATTATTTACACTTTCTTTGTGATGAGAACACTTAAAATCCTTTTTCTTAGTCACTGTTAACTATGACCAGTTAGCCTGGGACAGAACATACAGATTTACTCCTAGTAATTTGTATTATTGATTGTGGACTTTTTTTTTTTCCCTGTTCACCTCCCTCAAGTTCCTGGAAGACACCATCCCATTGTTAGTTCTGTCAGTTATTTTTTTGTAGATTAACTCTGTAGGCAGAGTTTTACTGTCCCAACTGCCTGCTCACAAATAAACACTTAGAAATGCTTGGCCAATAGCTCAGGCTTGTTACTAGCTAACTCTTACACTTAAATTAGCCCATATTTCTTATCTATGCTTCGTCATGTGCCTCATGGCTTGTTAGCTCATTTTCTACATAGCATGCTTTCTCTGCAGCTGGCTGGCATCTCCCATAATTCTGCCCTTCTTCCCTCCAGAATCCTCTATATGTGGCTGTCCCACCTATACTTCCTGCCTGTCAGCTTTGTATTAACCATTGAGAGTAATACATAATCACAGTGTACTGAAAGATTATTCCACAGCATTTTTCCCTTTTTGTTTAATTAAAAAGGAAGATTGGGACATCCAACTCTGGTCTACAGGCCTAGCATATCTGACTTTCCTGTGAAGCAGGGAATTTTGAAGGACTGTTCTATATTTTCTTGCCAAAGTTCAGCAGTCACCTTTCTTGCATCCTACTGGTCCTAGTTTGGACAGTATGTGTCAGAAACTGAGGCAAAGGCAGTTTTTTTTAACCCACATGACTAGCTTTTGCCATAAAATAATCAACTTCATGCAGTTTTTTTCAATGACCAACATCTTCTTTGACATAGATTGGTGATGCCAGATGCAGACATGTCTCATTGTCATGAAAAGCCTTAGGTTATTAAACATATTAAATACCATATTCTTTAGGTCTTTGAAATGTTTGAAGACCCTCTTATCTGTAGAAATATATTTGTTTCTGATTAAAAGCATAATTTTCTATTTTAATTCCTGCTCATTTGGGGGACCTTGAGAAAATTTAGGATAATTGTTAAGTCTTGGCAGTAATATTTTGTGGTGCTGAATCATCTCAGTCAGCAGTCTGGAAGCTGTTCTGGATGCTGGATCAGCAGGACTATCATTTTCATTGGTGTCTGGTCCCTTTGCTCTGAAAGTATATAAACTTTTAAAGATAACATACATCCATGTATTAGTCCAAGTATAGACTGTGTATTATACACAAGTCAGCCAAAGATGATTTTTTTATTAGGTGTTTGAGCAGGTAAAATATACATCATGTGTCTTATAGTTCTTTTAGGTTTATGTTTGTAGTCAAGATTTTCAGGGGTCTTCCTCAATCAAACCTGATTTTCCTTAACCTGAAATATATCCACAGGCTCTCATTTTCTGTGGAAACAAAAGCATTACTTCTTCCCCAAAGTAACACATCTTTTTACTTAAATTTTGAAGTTAAGATGTTTTCAAAATATGTAGGTTAGTTTATCCGGCAGTTTCCATAATCCAATGTTTCTTAGCAACCAAAAAAATTCAAAGACAATACGATAACATACAGAATCCATGCTTTCTGTGTATTTCCCATCTTTATATTTTTTTATTACTCTGTACCTTTTTTCTCCCAAGGCTCCATATATTTTTAAACACTGTAACCCACTTAGAGGGTTTTATCTGTCTGAATCTGTCTATACTTCATACCTGTAAACTCCTGTCTATATGAGCAAAAACCTAAACCCAATATGCATCATGCTAGCATAGTTCTCAAGCAGGGAGAAGCCTGTGTGAGAGACTGTAGGAACCTGCCATGCTGCTTAGCTCATGGCAGTTGGCAGCTGGTGGCTGGCTCCGTCTTGAAGGCAGCTGTTGGGAGACTTGACATTGCACTGTGGCTGGTATGAGAGTGAGACTAGGAAGCTGCATCTGATTTCATTTTTGTGTGCTTAAAATATTTTTTTAAAGCTTTTTTTAGAGCTCATGTACAACTACATGGCCCTGTGTTGGGCACCATATGTAGGTGGAGTTTTCCTATCCAAGTGCCTGCTCCCAAATAAACACCCAGAGGCTTAATATTATTTATAAATGCTGGGCCAATAGTTCAGGCTTGTTACTAGCTAACTCTTACACTTAAATTAACCCATATTTCTTACCTATGCTTCGTCATGTACTCATGGCTTGTTACCTCATTTTCTACATGTTTCTCAGCAACTGACTGGTGTCTACACTAACTCAGCAATTCCTCCTCCCAGAGTCCCCTGATTTTTACTGTCTCACCTATATTTCCTGCCTGGCTGCTGGCCTATCAGCATTTTATTAACCAATGAGAGTAATACATATTCACAGTGTACAGAAGGATTATTCCTGTTGTATGAGGTTTCTGGCCCATATTCCAGCCTAGCCTCATGGCCTGGACCCATAGACCCACATTCCCATAGTCCCACAGAGACACACAAATGCTTACAATAATTTTAGGCTGATCGGCCTAAGGCCCACGCATATAACTTGGTAATTCTTTACTCTTAATCTAATCTAATCTATGACTCTTATCCTGTTCAGCCATGTGGCTGAGTATCTTCTCAGAGCAGCATAGTTGTCTTCTCCATCTGCTGGCTTCTCTGTGGCATCTCTGGTCTGTTCTTCCTGTTCCCAGAGTTTTGTTAGTCTAGTAGCCACACCCACACTTCCTGTCTGCCTTTGGCCAATCAGCATTTATTAAAACAGTAGGTGGGACAATTATTTACAATGTAACAATAAAATTCCACTACATATTTCACAGTATAGATATATAGTTTTAGATATATAGTTTGACTATTCACTTAACACAATGTCCTCTAAGCTCATGTATGTTGTCACTAATTAGAATTTTTGCTTTTAAAGAACACATTTGCTCTTTGACAGTTTCATACATGTACAGAATACATTCCAGTTTCTCTCATCTCACCTCCTTTCATCACCCTTTAGCCCCTGTCAACCCTACCAGTCACTTCCTACACTCATAACTTATTTTGTTACCCACTGAGTTTGACCATGGCCCCTAGACATGACACACAACTGAAGACAGAGACTGGCCCCTAACTTTTTGTCTATAGTTAACAGTTGGGCAGGGAGTGTCAGGGCCCAGTGCAGGCAGCTACAGCTAGTGTGATCATGGCTACAATGGCTGTGTCATGCCCAGAACAAAGTATTCCATTGTCATTTTCTCTCTTCCACTTCTTACATTTTGCAGCACTATATTCTCTGATCTTTAGAGCTGGGTGGTACAAGTGTTCTGTTTATAGATGAGCATAATTACCACTTATCACCAGTACCTTGGCCAGCTGTGATTTTGCACATTTACAATCATTCATTGCTAAGAAGCTTCTCTGATTATCATTGTCATTTGCATAAATGTAAAAATTTGAATATTTAGAAGGCAGTTTGGTGCCATGTCAATTTAGTTAAACAATCCTGTTTCTTTTAAGGAGGAGGAGTATTCCTCTGTATACATATGTCATATTTAAAAATCTGACCATGCACTGGTGGATACTTATGCCCTATCTCAGCCAGAGAATCATGCTGCAGGAGACATGAGTATGACTACCTTTCAGCATGCTTTTTTTTTTTTTTAAAAAAGGTATGCATGCAGTAATGGGATTGATTGATCATAAGTTAATTCTGTTTTTGTAGTTTTGAGGAACCTTTGTGGAAGTTCTGCATATATTAAATGATAAAAATTACTGTGAGAATTGAACAAGTTAGCAAATGTTTGGAATTATAATTAGAGTCTGACATCTTTTAAGAGTGCATTAAGGGTCACTATTTTTTAAAAACTTTTTAAATGAGATTAATTAATTTTTAAATTTTATGTGCATTGGCATTTTGCCGGCATGTATGTCTGTGTGACGTTGTGGGATCCCCTGTAATTTGAGTAACAGACAGTTGTGAGATGACTTGTGGGAGCTAGAAATTGAACCTGGGTCATTTGGAAGAACAGCTAGTGTTCTAAACCTCTGAGCCACCTCTCCAGCACCAAGGTTTACTATTCTTGTGAGTTTCCTACTAGGTGTTTCTCTGGCCATAAAATTTCCTTATAGACCCTTCCTAGTCTTGGTGTCTGTCAGTTGGAATCAATGTCCACTGCAGGAGGGACTGTATACTAACATTCAACTATAGTAGATACTAACATTGAACTCTGCACCTCGGAGATCCTATAGTACTGCCCTACCACCACTGAGCCTTTGAATATATTTTAAATAAGCATTTGAATAGAAAACAAGTGAGGAAAACTCAGGGATGGGTAGACTTGCTCAAGAGCAAGTGCAAAGTAAGAAGTGTGAACTGACTATTGTCTATTTCCAACAGCAGAAAGAAGCGAAAACAGTTAATCAGACAGGCATTATTTAAGTGTGGAATGGAAAAGCCAGGCACGTTGGCTCAGACGTGCAATCATAGCACTGGGGGGATATGACTCAGAGGACCACTAAGAGTTCAAGGACAGCCTGCGTTAAGAGCGAGACTCTGTCTCAAAAATACAAAGAGAACAGACTGGAGAAATGACTCAGTGCTTAATAGCATGCACTGATGGTAAATGTTTACTGAGTATGCTCTCTGTCAGGCAGATTGCCAGGAAGTTGATAATCATTAACTATCCCAGATAACTGATGTGGTAAGAGATACTTAGACAGGGTGAATGAGTTACTCCACATCATACAATATATAAATGATAGATTTAGCCAGGATTGAACCATGGGCAATCAAATCCAGTGTTCCAAGTTCTGAACATTTGCCACAGACATCTCCCACTATCCTATATATGTGTTGATTTTTAGAGATTTTCAAATCCATTTAAGGGCAAGTGTGGGGCTGAGGGTACAAAGATAAGATAAGGCCAGTCTGGTTTACATAGGAAGGGCTTGTCAGAAAAGAGGCAAGTGGAGGTGTCTTACCTAGAAATAGTAGACACAGTCACAGGAGTTGGTGAAGTTGAGTAACTCAAGCATGTTCACAGTTCTCAGTGTGCTCATCCTCACTGTTGGATGTGCAGTAGGTACTCTTTCCTCTTCTTCACTATGAAAGCAACATCATTTTTCAGCTTCTGTAAGCTAGACTCAAGCAGGTCCTCCAGATCCTTTAGCATCACTGATTGTTGGTGCACAAAAGGTCGAAGCATTTGATCGTCTTCCTAAAAAGTAAATTAAAGGAAAAAAACAACAGTAGATTTCATATGACTAGAGTTAAAAACACACGGTGCCTGTGAATGAGGTGTCCAGTAAATGCTCCCATGTGGCTGCAGAACTACATTGAACTTCAGGAAGGCTGTTTGAATCTACCAAGAGAAGATGGGGTAATACATAATTTGAGATTGGAATGCTCTGTTCTTTCAGTACTGCAGACATTCTGAGACTTACACAAGAACTCCCAGATGTAGGAGTTTGCTCATGTTTCCCTGGCCCTGTGGCAGCAAGTACCCTGAGAAGGGATTCTAGAGTCCAGGGAGCTTCAGTGAGGGGAGTGTGAGGAAGACAGGGAAGACGTAACACTGAGCTCCAGACTGTTTCCTGATTGTCAACAGATTCCTGCCTGTTTGGATCCTCTGCCCGTTATTTTCCCCAGTGAATTTTCCATGTTTCTTTTTGATATTTCAGAGATAATTATTTATGTATCCTGAACATTAATAGTTGATGATAATTATGGGTTAGCATTCAAGAAGTTTTAGATTTTAGAGTCCTTTGGCTTTTTGAGTGTGAGATGTCCATCTAGTCAAAGTCCATGAAAATATCCCCAAATCAAAAAAAACAAAAACAAAAACAAAACATTTTGGATAAGGGATAGTCAACCTATGATTAAAATTGCAGAGTGGGGAGGAAGGTGTCCATAGGTGTGCTTTAAGGAGTCTCGAGGGGGAGGAGGGTGTCCATAGGCGTGCTTTAAGGAGTCTCGAGGGGGAGGAGGGTGTCTATAGGTGTGCTTTAAGGAGTCTCGAGGGGGAGGAAGGTGTCCATAGGTGTGCTTTAAGGAGTCTCGAGGGGGAGGAAGGTGTCCATAGGTGTGCTTTAAGGAGTCTCGAGGGGGAGGAGGGTGTCCATAGGTGTGCTTTAAGGAGTCTCGAGGGGGAGGAGGGTGTCCATAGGTGTGCTTTAAGGAGTCTCGAGGGGGAGGAGGGTGTCCATAGGTGTGCTTTAAGGAGTCTCGAGGGGGAGGAGGATGTCCATAGGTGTGCTTTAAGGAGTCTCGAGGGGGAGGAGGGTGTCCATAGGTGTGCTTTAAGGAGTCTCGAGGGGGAGGAGGGTGTCCATAGGTGTGCTTTAAGGAGTCTCGAGGGGGAGGAGGATGTCCATAGGTGTGCTTTAAGGAGTCTCGAGGGGGAGGAGGGTGTCCATAGGTGTGCTTTAAGGAGTCTCAAGTCAATCTCAGTTGTTCATTAGGAACAGTATACCTTGATTTTTTCTTTTGAAATCCTCAAAGAGACAGTTAAATCATATTAAAAGGAAAACTCTTACCCACATTAAGAATGGGAAATATCCATCATACACAGTGTAGGACCCTGTATTATGTGTTACTTTAATGGTATGAAAATAGAAATAAAAAATGAAAAGATAAATGACTTAATTAAGATTAACATAATACCAATTATAAGTACTATCAGTCTGGTAATTCATATTTTATCCTTCATTGTCATAGTAGGTTTTTATGCCAAATATAGTGGTTTGATAATTGTTCCACATATGAAAAGTTTATTTATAAGATACAGGCCTGAGAAATACTTATAAATGAAATTTAAAAAAATAATACTCAAACACCGACAGAGGAATTTAGACAAACTTACCACACTGCCACATGCTAAAACTGAAGAAGGGTAGCCCCGGGTTTTTAAAAAACTAACCTTAGTTTATCCAGTTTCAGCCATAAATAGAATGGTGTCAGATACAGAGTCAGATAACTACTAATCAAATCTTTGGCTTTTGATAATGCTAATTCAGAATGGAAATGGCTTATTAGGCCTTTAAGGGCAAGATCAGAACCAGTTGTTGGATGGATTGGGAATATGGCTGATACTGGATCTCGCAGTTATGATACTTCTCTAAAAGTTTTTAGAAAAATAAAAATTTTAGGTGTTTTCATTGTGGTAAGCAAAGTCATTTGTAAAGGGGTTGTAGGTAAGGCATTCCTAGAAACAGTGCTTTTTTTTTCTAGAAAAAAAATCAAACAGAAGGCCATGGCAGAAGGTGTCCAAAGTCCGGCATTGAATTAATGAATGCAAATCAACAAGAGACAGGCAAGGTAACCCTTTGCTATCAGGAAGTGCCCTAAAAGGCCTCCTGCAAGCTCCAGTATCAAATTTGATTCAGTCCTTCCCTGTCAGCATTGGAAAAACTCATCCACAGAACAATTAAAAGATTTAATGCCTGCTGTTGGAAACAACACTGCTCTGGATGTGACCAAGGACAGAACACCTTCAATAGATACAACAAAAAAATTGAGGTAACTGCTATAAATGATCAGAGACGAAAGCTAAAAATACAGATAAATGCCATTGAAATGGAATATTTAGTAGACACAGGAGCAGATGTAACAAATTCACCAAAATCTTGGCATCCAGATTGATCTATTCAAGAGGTAAATATTCAACTTCTGGGGATTTGCATCTTATTTCATTTAAAACAAAGTAAAATATGGATTGAGTATATAGGGACAGAAGGACAAATAGGAAAACTAAAACCACGTGTAGCTAATATGGCCATGAATTTTTGGAGATGTGATTTGTTGCAGAAATGGAAGACATGAATTAACATTCCTCCAATATCAGAAATAAACCATAAAGTAAATAATGCCTCTGGGAAAAATATTAAAAAGGTATTACCAAGAGCAGACACAGACCATTCAGGTTGTACATAAGCAGGGCACAGAAACTGTCTTTCAAAGGTACCAAACCGTACCTTTAAAATGGTTAACTGACAAACCTGTCTGGGTGATGCCTTTGACATCAGAAAAATTGCAGGAGCTAAGACAGCGATACAGAAGCAAATAAATGCTCAACATATTGAAGAATCAACCAATCCTTGGAATTTTCATATATTTCTCATTAAAAAGAAATTTTAAAAATGGAGAATACTAACAGATTTTAAGAGCTTAAATAAGGAGATTCAGCCAATGAGCTATTTACAGCCTGGAATTCCCTTTCCTTCTTTATTACCTAAGGGATGGTCTGTTATAGTGATTGACTTAAAAGACTTCTTTTTAAGAATATATATATACCTTTACAAGAACAGGATTAAAAAAATTTGCCTTCACAGTACCTACTTATAATAATGATCATGTTAAGAGGTATCACTGGAAAATTCTTCCACAAGGAATGTTAAACAGCCCCATCTTATATCAATATTTTTGTACAACAGCCATTAGAACTAATTTATAAACAGTTTCCTCAATTTAAAATTTGTCATTATATGGATGATAGCTTACTGGCTGATTCAGACTCAAATACCTTAGGAAAAAATGTTTGATGAAGTAAAGAGAATTTTGCCTTGCTGAGAATTACAAATGTCTCCTGAAAAAAATACAAAAAGGAGATTCTTTCAATTATCTAAGATATAAGATATTTAACAGAAAATTCAACCACAGAAAGTACAAATCGGGAGAGATCAATTATAAACTATTTATGATTTTTAAAAATTGCTGAAAGATATTAACTAGCTATGATCCAAAATTAGATTAACTTCTCTAGAGGTAAGTAGTTTATTTCAAACCTTACAGAGTGATAAAGACTTAAATAGTTCAGAAAATTGTCACCTGAGGCTGAGAGAGAATTGGCTCTGGCAGAAAAGAAATCACAGGATGCACATGTGAATCACTTGGACCCAGAGCTTGATTTCATTTTAGGTATTTTGTCATCGACTCATTCTCCTACAGGAGATTTCAGAGAGAAGAGAATATCCTAGGATGGATGTTATTAACACACAGAGTAAAAATTAGAGACCTGTGTAGAAAGTTTCTGAATTGATTCTGAAAGCAAAAAAATGAGGCCATTAGTTAGCAGGAGTAGGCCAGCAGAAATTGTGGTTCCTTTTACTACTGCTGAAATTTCCTCATTATAGATAGAACATAAACATTGGCAAAGAGCTTGTAGTAATTTGGGTGGGGGGAGATTAACAACAAATATCCCAAAAGCAAGAGACTTCAGTTTATAAAAAGAACTAATTGGATTTTCCCTTGTATAGCAAAAGGGACACCCATTTCTGTAGTTCCTGCATTTTATACTGAAGAAAATAAACCAGGAAAAGCAGGTTATAAGTCAGAAAAAGTAAGTAAATTGGTTCAAAGCCCTTATGATTCAGCTAAAAATTTAGAGCTATAAGCCATTCTCATAGTGTTATTGGATTTTTCTGAATCTCTTAATATAGTTACTGACTTTTGATATGCAGAATGAGTTGTTTTACATATTGAAACTGATGAACTCCTGGATGATTCAGAATTAACTACACTATTTACTCCACTATACCAAGCAATCAAAAATAAAAATTACCCCCCTGTATGTAACATATCAAATCCCATATAGGCTTATCACAAGGTAATGGTGAAATTGATCAGCCATTAATAGGACATGGGCTAGAGGCCTCAGAATTTCATAAGAAATACCATGTTAATAGAAAAAGTTTGAAGAAATATTTTCTATCATTTGGCAGCAAGCAAAGAAAAATATTTTTAAAAGTCCTGCTTGTTCTTTGTAAACAAATCTCATTACCTGCAGTAAGTAATCCAGAAAGTACCTAAAGAAATGAAATTTGACAAATGGATGTGTTTTATTTTACAGAGTTTGGAAACTTAAAGTAGGTGCACCTTACCACCAATACATATTCAGGATTTCAGTGAGCAACTTCTTTAAGTTCTAAAAAGGCTGATTCTGTAATTATACATTTATTGAAAAGTATGGCTATTATGGGAATATCTGTACAAATTAAGACTGACAATGCTCCAACATATGTTTCTACTAAATTGAAACAGTTTTATACATATTTCAATATGAAGCATATTACAGGTATACCACACAATTCTACAGGACAAGCAGTTATAGAAAGCTAATCACACTTTAAAAGACATGTTTAATAAATTGAAAGGGGTCATAAAGATCCCCAGAGATAGTGTCCTGGCTGGTTTTGTGTGTCAACTTGGCACAAACTAGAGTCAGTCATCAGAGTTGGATCCTCAGTTGAGAAATGCTTCCACGAGATCCAACTGTTTTGCATTTTCTCAATTAGTGATCTGCTGTGGTACTATGTTCTGGTACATTGTAATCTTTCCCCCCTCTTACTGGTTTAATAAAATGCTGATTAGCTGGAAGGCAGACAGGAAATGTGGACGGGGCTACCAGACTAAGAAAATTCTGGGAAGAGGAAGAGTTAGGCAGAGAGACCAGCAGACACAGAGGAGAGAAGATTATGATGCTGCTCTGAGAAAAGGTCCTAAGCCACATGGCTAAATAAGATAAGATTAATGGATTGAGTTAAGATGGAAGAGCTAGCAGTATGCCTGATCCATAGGTCAATCAGCATGAAATTAATGTAAGCATCTGTGTGACTGTTTGGAGCTAAGTGGTAGTGGGGCTGTGACCCACTTTCTAGGCTGGAAAGGCCTGTCCAGAAACCCTTTACTATAATAATCAATGGAGGAGGGTCCAGCCCATTATAGGTAGTGCCATCCCTGGGCTGGTGGTCCTGGGTTCTACAAGAAGGTGGGCTGAGCAAGTCATGAGGAGCAAGCCAGTAAGCAGCACCCCTCTGTGTCCTCTGCATCAGATCCTGCCTCCAGGACCCTTCCCTGCTTGCGTTTCTGTCCTGACTTCCTTCGGTGGTGAACAGCAATGCTTAAGTATAAGTCAAATAAACCCTTTCCTCCCCAACTTGCCTTGTGGTCCTGGTGTTTCATTGAAGCAATAGAAACCCTAAAACAGGAAGATTAAACAGTGCCTTTTATTAACTTTATTTTTATATGCTAATGAGAAAGGAACAGCACCCACAGAGAGACTTTGGATAGTAGGAAAAAACTGCTGAATTAAATCAGCCTATATATTTTAAAGATGTGTTGAGCCCAGAATGGAAACAAGGATATGTGTTATGTTAGGGAAGAGGTTTTGCCATTGTTTCTATGGGAGAAGAAATGCTATGGATACCATTAAGATTGATAAAGATTAGATTCAAACAAGAATGATCTCCTTATGAGGAGAGGAGATAATTCATCAAACAGTGGTCATTCAGTCCAAACTAACTTATAAAGACTAATGAATGCATTTTATTTGACCAGGCATGAAAAAATAAAAAATAATATTTTCAAATGATAATTTACCAAAGGTATGCTTGCCTTATTGGCAGAAAATGAAAAAGAATGGGTGTTCTTAAACCATATCTTAATTTCATGTTAGAATGTTAACTGTTGATTGCTATGTGGCTCATGCCATCTTGGACATCAGCTTTTGGGTTTTCTTCTTAAATAAAAAGAATATTTTGTTATTTGGTTTTTAAAATGCAGTTAAGAGATTTAAATTGTTTTGGAAATTAAAAGGCTTATTACAGTTCACATAAAGAATTGGAGCTAAGATAAAAATATTTGAGCAGGGTGGTGGTAGCCCATGCCTTTAATCCAAGAAGAGATAATTAGCTTTGTTTTCTAAATTCTAGTTACTTGGTGAATAAGGTAGTGATGGTGCATGCCTTTAATCCTACCACTCAGGGTCAAAACTCAGATACAGCTCCTAACTGATTTGTTGTCACACTAAAGAAATCAAATACCATATAGATGATTATAAAAACCCTCTACAGGGTTATTAGAAAGTCAGCTAATTTTCAATGGGGAGAGGAACAAAGAGCAGCATTCACAACTGCCTATAAGCTCTTCTCCCTGTATTCAACTTTGACCAATATTGAACCAGATGATACCCTAATTATAGATATCATATTTATTGGTGAATTGGCAACTGTGGACTCTTCATAAAGCCAAAAGAGCCCACCAACATGTGTCTGTTGCCTTCCATTGCAAGCACTTTTCATACACAGAGAACAGATGTTCTCTCCTTGAGAAACATTTTAGGGAGCATGAAGAACCTAATAGCCAGTCATTCCTGACCACCCCATTTAAAAGAGCATGCCTTACTATGATGGATCCACTTGGTGGAAGGCAGAGTCCTTGCAGGTTTAGCCATGGAAGGAAAGGTCTTAGAGTAGAAATGGTAACTGAATTCTTTGTGATCAGGAAGGGTAGCAAAGGGCTCTGTGTCTTCCTGCACTGAGGAAATAGCTCAGTTGCTTATAATCCTCATTCCTAAACCATTTACACACACACACACACACACACACACACACACACACACACACACACAGCATACCATTGTCCACAGGGCCAAACGCAATGGTCACAGCTTGATAACTACTGATGGAGCAAATCCTAAACAGAAAGCTGCATCCTGTAGACTCAGAGATGGAATGGTTATCACTGAGAAAAGATCTACCAAATCAGCACAACACACAGAAGTAATAGCAGAAATATTGGCTATAGACAAACAGCTAAGGAAGGCAAAAGGAAAGTCCATCTTCTCCAATTTATGGTCTGTGGTAATAGTGTAGCTGTATGGTCATCAAAGTGGAAAACCACTAACTGGCAGATAAATGGCAAAGATATTTAGTCATGGGAGGCATGAACAGAAATGGCAAAATCTAGCAAAACTTAGCAAAGACATCAAATTTTATGTATCTCACAAAGACAAGACAGAATAATATCTAAAAATAATAAAATAGTGGATAGACTGACATTTATTTTTGACATTAAACATTTGTTTAATTAAGACTAGAATATTAAAATTTTCCAGGGAACAAATTAAGAATGAATCAGCAAGAATAATAGTTTACACATTTGAAAAACTTGAAGTTTTACCCCTCATACTAAAAATTAAGTGGAAATTGGGCTGGAGAGACGACTAAGAGGTTAAGATTAACTCTGGTTGTTCTTCCTGAGGTCCTGAGTTCAATTCCCCACAACCACATGGTGGCTCACAGCCATCTGTATAAGAACTAGTGCCCTCTTCTGACTGCAGGTATACATGCAGACACAACACTAAATATATAATAAATAAATAAATCTTTAAAAAGGGGGAAATGGAGAACCAAATTAAATATGAACAACCTCATGAGAATAACTATTGTAAGAAATCCATAGTAAAATTCTAGTACTTTAATTCCAGTACTAGGGAGGCAGAGGCAGGCACATAGGAATTATAATGACTTAAATGTTGCTTGAAAACGACAGGCTGAAACTCAAAGTAAACGTCCTTAGTGATCTGAAACTAAATAAACTTTAACCTTGCATTTATATATAAAGAGAAAGGAGAATATAGGTATATTTATCCACACACACTAAAATATATTTACTTTTAAATTTTCAAAATAATTTTTAATTGAAAAATAATACTTTTTGTTGAAAAAAAGAACATTTTTCTGGGGGATGGAGGGATGGCTCAGAGGATAAGAGCATTGAATGCTCTTCCAGAGGTCCCGAGTTCAATTCCCAGCAATCACTTGGTGGCTCACAGCTATCTATAATGAGATCTGATGCCTTTTTCTGGTCCGCAGGCACACATGCAGGCAGAACATTGTATACATAATAAATAAATAAATCCAGCTCTGCCTCTCAGAGCTAGCAGGCTTTCACCCCAGCATCTGGCTCTAAAGTCTTTATTGGTAAAATTGAATGATTGAGATTTTGTTAAAAACAACACACCTCCTATGAGCCTATGGGGATCAATTATATTCAGACCACCATAGAGCTTTTGAACCATCCAGTATTTCTCTCTTAGTGTGAGGTGTGCATACAAAGGAGCGCCCATGTCTAGTTACTGTGAATCCATGGTAAGCAGGGTTGGCCTCAGTTCCTTCCACTCGTGTTCTCTTGCTCTCTCATAAGCAGCTGCCAGCCTGATCTTCACGATAAACTCTATCTAGGGAGCTCTGTCCCTTAATGCATACCTGAACAACAGTCTTATTAGTGTGAGAACTGGGATAGTAAGTGTAACATGCTCAACACTTGTATTTTCTGCCTCACTGTGCTGACTAGCACTTGAAATTGCAGAAATGTATTGACCAGAACCCTTGGCTTTTTCTTGTTTGGAAAGGCTCACTGTCGCTCGTTAGTCATGGCGCTCTCTGCTAATTTTTCCTGGTGAGACTGAGGACTGGTATCTCTACTTTGCCAAGAAGTGTTATTATTGTTGTTTGAGACAGGCCTCTTTGTGTAACAACCCTGGCTGTCCTGGAACTCATTCTGCAGGTCGGGCTGGCCTTGAACACAGAGACACACCTGCCTCTGCCTCCTGAGTGCTGGGACTAAAGGCATGTGCTGCCGACAGACAAAAAATATTAACTTGATAGGATGTCCAGGGTTTTTTTTTTCACATTTTGCATCTATTGAAGTAATCAAATTCTTCTGTAATTGTTCACATTTTTTTTTTTTTTTTAGTTTTTGTGTGCATGTGTATATATGTGTATGCATACACACCATGGTGTAGCATGTGAAGGTCAGAAGACAACTTATTAGAGTCTGCTTTCTACTTCTAACTATGGGTCCCTGGGGAGATCAGGTCATTAGCTTTGGTGGCAAGTTCCTCTACATGCTGAGCATCTTGCTGGACCTCTCCTAGAATTTCTTTTTTTTAAAAAAGATTTGATTTGATTTTCTGTATGAGGTGTTGTGCCTGTATGTGTGTTTCTGTACCACATTTGTAGATGCCTGTAGAGGCCAGAGATGCCATTGGATTCCCTAGAAGTGGAATTATGACCAGCTGTGAGACACAATGTATGTGCCAGAACTCAAACCTGGGTCCCCTAGAAGAACAACAAGTGCTCTATATCTCTGAGCCATCTCTCCAGCCCCTCCTAAAATCTCTTAATAAATTATACTTGTTTTCATAATAATAAGTCAGACTTGTAAAGAGAGCAAACAGACTGTAGTGGGCACAGCAGCTGCCTGCTCTAAAGTAGAAAGGATCAGAGCAAAGGTAGAGGGAGTTCTGAGAGACTGGCAAGTACTTTACTGGAAGCCATCTTCCCAATCTAGGATTCACACTTTAATAATGCCAATTTGCTCACTTGCTCGCAGGCGCACACCTCCCATCACTGTATCATCAAATCTGTATGTTTAATGGAGTACTGTTTGGGTGTTGCAGGAAGGCTGGGTGGATATAGTATGAAATTCTGGACCCATCGGCAGCTCTGCTGCTGCTTAGCCCTCAAATGTCTATATTAATTACAAATGGTTTGGCCTCTGGCTCAGGCTTATTGCTAGCTAAGCACTCTCACATCTTAATCTATTTTTACTAATCTGTTTTAACACATGACTCATGGCTTACCTGAGGGGTTTTTTTGTTTGTTTGTTTGTTTGTTTTTTACATATTGCTCCTTAGGCAGCTGGACTGTACCTCTCTCTGACTCTGCCTCCCTTTCCCTTTATACATACTCAGATTTATTGCCTGCTTCTAAGATGCCCTGCCAAGACAGTCCCTTTGTTAACCAATGATGTTCACAGCATACAGAAAGACATCCCACATTAGCTGGGTACTTACAGGCGGTCTGTGTTGCCTCAGTCTGAGGAGCTGTCCTCTGGCCATGCTCATGCCTCGATAGAACACCTTCAGAGCTCTGGCCAGCTGTGCATCGCAGCTGGCTTGCTGAGCACACATTTGCTTAGCCTCTCTGGCCGTTGGCAGCTGTGCTGTCTCCCCAGCTCTCTCTGGATTATCTGGCTTTCGTACTAGGGCACATAAAAAGTATTTTTCATCTGTTTCAAAGCATTTATGTGTCTGTTATTTTGTTTGTTTTGAGACACCATTTCTCTGTGTAGCTCTAGCTGTCCTGAAACTCTCTGTAGACCAGATTGGCATCAAACTTAGAGATCTACCTGTCTCTGTCTCCTGGGTTCTGGGATTAAAGTGTGCCTCCAGGCCTGGCTTTGGTGACATTTTATATCTTCATTTGTTAGCATATTTCTTTGGACCCACTCAAAGAAATCTTACAGGACCAAAGAAAGGAGTTGGTTTTTGTTATTGTTGTTTATGGCCTAAGATATGAATTAACCCATTACGATTTCCTGTTCTTCTTGAGGTGGAGGCATGGCTCAGCAGTTAAGAGCACTGGGTACTCTTCCAAGTTTGATTCCAAGTGCTCACAACTGTCTGTAGCTCTGATTCCAGGGGATCCATCTGACACCCTTTGCTGGCTGCTGTGCACACACACACACACACACACTCAGATACACATATATACACATAAAAATAAATAAATAAATTTCTCATCTAGATAAATAGTTCATGCCAAACATGGGGGTTGGGAATTAGATGAACCCCTCAGGTGGTACTCTTCTCTTACCCTGCTGAGCAGAACCAGTTTTTTCTAGCGATGCCTTAAGGAACATGTTTTCTTCTCGGAGAGCCCGGTTAACATCTCTGAGTAGCTCTGTCTCCTGTTCTAACTTGAGAAGCGTCTGATAAATTTCTGGCACCTGCTTTGACGTGATCTACAGAAGATAAGTGAGCTCAGATCTTGTGGAATTACCTGAAAAGCATTCCAGACTAGTGGTACTACCTCATGTGAAATAAGGATGGAATGGTTAGCAGGTGTGGGGGATGGGGGTGGTGGTGGTGGGGTGTTGAATTTCTCAGGGCACACAGAAAGGTACAAAACAATTTCCACTGAAGGGATGATTCTTAAGGAGCTGTCACCAAGATGGTTCAGTCCCCTTGTGATCTGCCATGTGTATGCACCTGGCTCATATTCTTCACACTGGACAATTTCTTGGTATCTATCATGATGTGGCCTTCACTTGGGAGCAGGTTGTCTAGTGGAGAGAAGCCTAACACGGCACAGCCTTCTGCAGTGT
Source organism: Phyllotis vaccarum (assembly GCA_033318265.1). NCBI lineage: Eukaryota > Metazoa > Chordata > Mammalia > Rodentia > Cricetidae > Phyllotis > Phyllotis vaccarum. Next base: position 15,408,194 of record JARWLC010000017.1, on the reverse strand, counting down.
GGGAGAGAGACCAGAAAGGAAAGAATTCTCAGCTGCTGAGATTCCAGTGAGCTGAGGTGAACCACGCTGAACCCAGGGCCTGGCAGAAGATGGTGCTCACCCATTGCTCCACAGACCCGCCTGCCTCCCTTACCCCTCTGAAGCATTGGATCTGGTTGAATGCACACCACAGGAAAAAAAAAATGAGCAAACAAGGTACCTTGGAGGCCCCACAAATCAACAATAAGGGCATTTGTCAGTAAGTAATTCAGAAATTCACGAGACGCACTCAAGGCTACAATGTGGACCGTCTCTTCAATTCGGGGATTCACACTTTTCCACACAGGCTTGGTATACAGAGTGTTTGGGAGATCATAAATTTTATACCTGAGGCAAGAATATAAAACATAATTGAAAACCAGAAGGGGCAGATCTGTGAAGAAAAGAATTAGATGCATCACAGAACTACAGTGCAGATAAGTGAGAAGCTGCCCTGTTAGTGAATCTTGCGGTTTCTGCCTCCAACACTGTGATGCAGCATGAATATCATTACCGTACAGCTGGTAAGCCCAACAGGGAAGAAGTGCTTTAATCAATGGTTGGGCTTCTTTTGGATGCTCTAAAGTGAGAAGTTTCCTTGAGAGGTATTTAGTTTTTACTTTTTCTTTGTTTTTTGAGACAGGGTTTCTCACTGGGACTCACTCTTTAGCCCAGCCTGGTCCTAGGACTCACAGAGATCCACCTGCCTCTGCCTCCTGAGTGTTGGAATTAAAGGCGTGAGCCACAGCACCACCCAGCATCTTTCACTTCTTAAAGCAACCCTTTCTTTACCTTTCAATATCCTTTGAACCTAATGAATTTAATCCTTTATGGTTATGACTGTATTGACATAATACATTTTACTTAAACAACACAGTTTTGGTGTATTATTTTTGTGACAACCAAAATGTCTATCCCGGCTGTTTTAATCACACAAGAGACCCAGCAGCCATCCTAGTAACCTGAAGGGCCACGTGGCTTATCTAACTGCTAGAGAAAGTAGCCATTTTTCAGTTGAGCAAACAAAACAAAAGCTTAAGAGAATTTTATGATAAACTCATCTTGTAAAGGAAATAAGGCTGTTCCCATCCAGAGCCACACAAATGGCGTGAGCAAGTGATGTGCAGTGAGACCCGTACCCCATCTGAATGCCCCGGTTTGCATCTTCCTTTAGCCATTTGACACCAAGGCAACCGACAATGTGAATCTGGAAGTCAATCCTCTTGCCCAGTAGCTCCAGAGGGTCAATAACCATGCCTTCCTCACCGTGTGCCCTACAGAGGAGAGTTGATCGTCAGTATCTGGATTAGGCTGGATCCAGGATAGTTAGCAGTCAAATGACTCAGGAATGAAAGAATAATTAAACAGTGGATAGAGATAGGTGAATGCCCTGAAGTAGGGTTGGGTGGTAATATCTGCTGTAGAATCCATTCACTGAAGAGCTGATTCTGTGCGGTACTTCTGGGAAAGACACCATCTCCAAGAGCTCACAGCCCAGAGAAGAATACAAACATCCTCATGCAGTAATCGTGTGGATATGGTGCTAAACCCACACTGAGACAGGCTGGTCCCACTGTGGGGAGGAAAGGCCAGCTGCCTGCTGAGATGCCGTGGTCTAATTTGTTATCTGCCTTGGAGAGTCATTCATAGTCCAGAGTCAACATCATCCCCCTATCCTCAGATACTGATTGGGGTAGCTTTCTAACTGAGGACCTCTTGAAAACAAATCCTAGTTTGTATTTAATGAAAACTCAGATTTAGATATTGGGGAAACGCTGGAATATCAGAGAGAGGGAACAGAAGACAACAGTCAGTTCTTACCCAGTTCTCAGGGTAAAAGCTATCTTCCAGCTTCCTCAGCCTGCCTCCTTGTTGCTTCTACATAACCCCACACCCTCTGCCTATGCCTCCTTAAATATCTTCTTTGCCCAGTTGTTTCACTTCCGGGTTCAACTCTGCATCATAATTCTAGAGTTAAGATTAAATGTGTGAACTACTACTATTTGGTAGTTAGGCCTTGAATTCACAGAAACACAGAAAGATCTCTGTCTCTGGAGTTATGGATTAAAGGTGTAGGTCACCACTCAGTCTTACCTGTGCTGGGATTAGAGGTGTGAGTAACCCCTCTCTGAGCCTCCTGGCTTGACTGTGGGTGGGTCTGTTCTCTGATATTCCAGACTGATGGTATAAAATATATCACCACAACCTCTCTGATGTCAACCGTGCTCGTAAAGTTTGAAACTTACACAGAAGAATGTCATGTTCATTTCAATGTGACCACTGGGCAGCCTAGGTAGCCAGTGTAGACAGGTGACTAGCCAGCAGCCTGAAGTCCCTATAGACACTGAGTTTGGGTCAGCTTGGCCTTTTGGACCCAGAACTCCAAGGCTCTCCTGCTCTCTCCTCAAGTGGGTTTCCTCTTCATCAAGACCTAAGATCACACTGATGTTTGTGCCTTGCCCAGGACTCCTGCCAGCCTCTGTACTTAGGATTGCTAAAATACTTTTACCTTTATAAAAATATCCTATGACATAAAACAAAAATAAATGGGAAGACAGTATTTCAAAGACAGCACAGGAGTCTAGACACCTAACCTCCTCTTAAGCCAAGGAGCAAAGTTCTGGCCTCTGCCAGGAATGAAGATGGGTGAGCAGAAACCAACTTTCTGCTCTGGCTTTGATGCCTGCCCAGTGTGACAGGTATCCTTTGGAGTTCCAGGAGCAGGCTATGGGTAAGTATGGCCACAACACAGACTCCTTTCTCGGGTGTCCCCTCACGAGACCAACCAGGGCTTTGGGTCATTGTTCAGTGTTTCTCACTCCACCTGATGCTTTATGGGATGTCCCCTTGTTCCTTGGTTCCCCAAGGCAGTGCTGGGCTGTCTCTAATGCTGGACATCTGACAAGAATCAGATTCAATGAGACCAGATCATAAATGAGCTCATTCACTGTCTCATCAGTACCCTTAAGGGATCAAGTTGACTTTGTTCTCCTTCATGAGAACTTGGGCTCTTCCCAAACTTTCTGGGAGGGGACTGAGACTCACCACCCCTCTGGGGAGCAGGGAGTGATTCGGATGTGCAACAGTGCCTCCTCCAGCCCATCACAGTTCAGGAACTCCACCTGCTCCTCCAGCATCATGCAGTAAGCCAGGGACTGCAGCCAGATGTGTGCTGAGCCCAAGTGGACAACCTCCACAGGATCCCAGAAAGGGTCATCTTCCTGAGTCACCTGGCTGTCTTCATTCTCGAGAAAACGCTGGTAAAGTTCCTCCATCAGGAATTTCCTGTTGATAAACTTGGCCTTTGACCAAATCCATACCTGGGGATGCAATGGGGGGTTCTCAGTGTCTTAGTTACTTATTTCTGTGAAGGGACAACATGGCCAAGGCAACTTGTGAAAGAACATACTCAATTGGGGACTTGCTTACAGTTTCAGAGGGTTAGCCTATGGTAGTCATGGAGGGGAGGATGGTGGCAGGTAGGAAGGCCTGGCCTTGGAGCAGTAGCTGGAAGCTTTACAACCTGATCCACAAGATGGAGGCAAAGACAGACAGACAGACACTGCACCTGATATGAATTCCTGGTGACACACCAACAAGGAGACACATAATTTTTCCCCAAACAGTTTCACCAACTGGAATCTAAATATCCAAATATATAAGCCTATGGGGCCATTATTATTCAAACCACCAGGCTATGCATTATTTCATTTGCTGCTTAAACATCCTCTCTCTCTCTCTCTCTCTCTCTCTCTCTCTCTCTCTCTCTCTCTCTCTCTCTCTCTCTCTCTCTCTCTCTCTCTCTCTCTCTTGCCAGTCTGCTCCTTCCAATGGATGGAGTTTTGGGAAGACCACATCAAATAGCTTTCTGAGGTCCTTCCAGAATACCATATTTAATGTGATGGAAGTGGAGTTAGGGAGATAATTTATGGCTCATTAAAGACAGAGAGGCCATGAAGCAAGATATATTGGTGGTGTCTAGAAGTTGGAAAAAGCAAGGAAATAGATTTAGTCACTGATTTTCCACAGAAAAAACATGGCTCAGCAAGACCTGTGTTGGATTTAACAGCCTACAGAGAGCTAAGGTGACAGCATTTGTTATAGACAGTAGATGATAAATACAGGACAACTGGTCTACAGAAAAACCATGTACTGAGGGTCAACCCCTTCCACTTTCCTTATAGCTAAGCACACAGGTACATTAGCTCCATTTCTCAAAAGCACACAAGAGGGTTCCGTTCTTGTTCATGGGTTCACCAGTGAGAAACAGGTCCAGGACAAGAGTTACTGTCCTCGCTGGGCAAGGGCAGGGCCTCTTCGAATATGTGCTATGGAGAGAAACTTAAACTACAATATATGGGAATCCAGTTGGAAATTTTTTTGACTGAAAATGTCCTATCAGGAATGGTGTGAAGTAAAACCAATAACCAACTCCTTCTCTGGGTGTCTAGAATTAAAAAGAAAAGCCAATAGATAAGGCCTTGTCACCATGGATATCACCTTCAGTGGAATAGTTGCAGGATAAAAACAGAGTTTTCTGTCTCTCTACCTTCCAGGCATGAAAGGAAGCAATAAACAGAGATGTATGCTTCTGTCTTGTGCACACAGAAGGACATGATTACCTTTACCATCTGGGTGAACATCCAGGTTTTTGTTTTTGTTTTGTTTTTTTTTTTTTCATGAGACAGGTCTTTCTCTGTCCTGGAACTCACTATATAGACTAGGCTAGCTACAGAGATCCACCTGCCTCTGCCTCCTGAGTACTATGATTAAAGGTGTGAGTCACCACTTTGGATCTCTGAGTTGGAGGCCAGCCTGCTTTATAGGCAGGGCTACACAGAGAAACCCTGTCTTAAAAAAAACAAGTAAATAAATAAAAATAAAGCTGTACGAAGGTCTGTAGAACAGTTCTTTAATAAAAAAAAATTATTTATTATATATACAACATTCTGCCTCTATGTATGGCTGCATGCCAGAAGAGGGCACCAGATCTCATTACATATGGCTGTGAGCCACCATGTGGTTGCTGGGAATTGAACTCAGGTCCTCCAGAAGAGCAGCCAGTGCTTTTAACCTCTGAGTCATCTCTCCAGGCCTATAGAGCATTTCTTAATTAGTGATTGATATAGGAGGGCTGAGCACACAGTTGGTGGTACAACCATGGGTTGGTGGCTCTACATTCCATACAAAAGCAGGCTGAGTGGACCATGAGGAGCAAGCCAGTAAGCAACTCCCCTCCATGGCCTCCAGGTTCCTGCCCTGCTTGAATTCCTGTCTCACTGCTTTCAGTGGTAAACTGTTACATGGGAGTGTGAGTGAAATAGGTTGCCTTTGGTTAGGGTGTTTCATCACAGCAATAGTAACCCCAACTAAGCACAGTGTCACTAGATAAGATCCTAGAAAATGGCAGTATGAGAGTAAGACCAGGACATATGACAAAGGGTCCCCAAACTCAACTCCTACTCAGAAAACATCTAGGTTTTGTCCAGACTTCCTGGATGCAGCTGGCAAAAATTTCCTGTGTGCTTTGGAAGCTTTCCAAGGAGACTCATGCCTGCCCGCTGATGGGGTCTTACCTCGTGAGTCCTTGGTTTGGTTACTTTCACCATGACTTCTTTCTGGAGGTCGTAGCCCCTAGAATCCGATGATGCCAAATTCTTCACCTTCAGTTCCATTTTAAGCCCCTGGTAAAGAAACATTTCACTCAACAATCCTCTAGTCCATATTCCTTTAGCAGCTTCTTTCCCGTTCTTCCTGCCTCAGGCTTTATGAAAGAACACCACCTGGCTCTTCTTGTCCCTTGGAGTTCCCACAGAGCACCGGCATTTTCCAGTGACATCCTGGAGCTAACACCTGTACTTCCTAAGATGGCTAATTACCTTTCAAGGCACCTGCTGATTGGGATCCTGTGTCACAGCACTAACCCCAGGCCAGGTCCCCTGTGGTGCTGGACATTGGAGGTGGCCAGTTATGGCCAGTAAGCCTTGGTCTGGGATGCTAGTAGCTCTTATATTAGAGCAGGTGCTCACCTGGGCTGGGAAGACCCGAGGGTTAGACTAACTCTGTCACTAGCTCTCAGTGCCATTGTGGGAAAAGCCTCACCCTTCCCCAGACCTCGGGCTTCTTGGAACCTAACGTGTGTCATCATCAGGGGGTGAAAGGTCACCTTCTCTAGCTCCTCGCTCATCTGGTTTGCTTCCACAACCAGTGGCATGAGTTTGACATAGTCCTGGAACACGGCTAAGACACTGGGCTCGACTTGGCCATCTCCGGGGCTCACAGTACCTGTCGAGAATCAGGAAGGAAGTGAGACATTGCTTGTTCGTTTCTGCAGTCATGAAACACATACGCACACCTGTTTGCTCACACAGTTGCTTGTCACTACCGCGAAGTCATGGCTACTTTTGTTTTTGATTTAAAGGCTCTCAGTCCAATGTAGTTCTGGCCCTGCCCAGGAAGGAGGGTTAAAGGAAGCAGAAGCCAATGGGCCAGAGGAGGGGCTAGGGTTGTGTGCTGAATCCTTAGTGGTACAGTAAATTCTTCCTTCAGTTGTATCTGGGCTATGGAGGAAGAGTCATCGCCGCTATGGGAGGCCCTGATCCCCTTTCCAGACTTGGAGGAATACTGCCTTGTTAGGACCTGTCTGCTCTTTAGAGATTCCCTGCCCATGGGTTACATGGCACTGATGCCTCAGACCTTCCCACCAGGCTGCCTTGAGAACCCACCATCATCGCTGAGACCTGAGAGCTTCAGTGCAGGGCCTGAGGTCTGATGAACTTCCTGTCACCACTATCCCTATGCTGGGAAGGCATTCTGCACGGTGAGTTATAAAGAACTAAATGAAAAGGTGGGATAGTTGTGAATGATCTGGTTTATGATTGTGTGTGTGTGTGCGTGTGTACAGGTGTGGATGCAGACACCAAAGGAAGATGTCAAGTGTCCTCTTCCTCTATAACTTTCTACTTTATTTCCCTAGGCAGCATCTCTCCATGAACCTAGAAAAGCAGTCACCAAGCCCCAGACAACCCTCCTGTCACTGACCCACATGAAATAACACCCAGCTCTTTACATGGATGATGCTATTAAACACGTGTCCTCATGGCTATGAAGCTAGCATTTTTAACCACTGAGCCATCTTGCTAACCCTGGCCTTTGATTTATATCAAGAACCTCAGCAGAATATGGATATGGTAATGTAGTATGAAGTTTCTGGCTTGTTTGCCTGTGGTCCAGACCTGCAGACCCACAGTCCCACAGAAACACATTGACGCTTATACTAATTTTATGCTGACCAGCATATTGCATATTGCTAGCTAGTTCTTGCTCTTAAACTAACCCATGATTCTTATCCTGTTTAGCCATGTGGCTCAGTACCTTTTCTCAGAGAATCATAGTTGTCCTCTGCATCTGCTGGCTTCTCTGACATCTCGCTGGTGTCTCTCCTTAGTCTGGTAGTCTTGCCTACACTTCCTGTCTGCCTTTTGGCCAGTCAGCTTTTAATTAAAGCAGTAGGAGGGACAACTATTTACAATGTAACAGAACATTGCTACATGGTAAGATGCATCTTTAATCTTAATACTCAGCAGGCTGAAGCGAGTTAACAAACTGATTACCAGTTTGGGCAACATAATAAGTTTTGAACTAGCCCTGGGTACCTAGTAAGATCTGAAAAACCAAAACAGAGCTAGATATGATGACTCATAGCTATAATCTCAGTACCCTGCTGCCCTTCACTTGCTGCCATGGAATAATCCATTACATTGTGTAAGTATATGTCACTATGATTGGTTTAATATAGAAGCTGACAGGCCAATAGCTGAACAGGATAAGATTAGGCCAGAGAGTCAAACTGAGGATGCTGGGAAGAGAAGGGGGTGGATTCTAGAGTCATCATCAGATGCAGAGAAAAGCAAGATAGGCTGCCATACTGAGAAAAGGTACCAAGCCATGTGGCAAAGCAAAATAAAATATATGGGTTAATTTAAATGTAAGAGTTAGCTAATAACAAGCCTGAGCTATTGGCTGAGCATTTACAATTAGTATAAGCCTAAGTATAGTAACTTGGGAGTAGCTGGCAGGAAAGAAATATCTGCCAGCATCGGTGGCTTTGTTAAGGTAAACAGAGTGTAGATAACTTCCTCCAGAAGCCAGCATATCACAAAGACCCCAGTGGGGTCCAGCCAATCCTGTGCACATGACTTGGGGCTAGGAGAGGAGATGCAGGAAAGTGTTAGGGAGCCACCACCTGAGGAGTAAGGGGAGGTGGATGGACAGAGAGTAGAGCCTAGGAACTATGAGGAATAGTGCAGGGGTAGAGCGTGAATTGAGACATAAAGAAGTGTCTTCTATTCAGAAACCTAGAGCTGAAACTTCTTACAGACCAAGGCCTGGACCTTGCCCCTCACCATCCCTCCTGCCCAGAGCAGGCTCTCAGTGCTGTAGAGCCCCATTGGCTGAAAGCCTTTATCTAACCTATCCACCTGTCTCAGCATTCTTGCCTCCACTTGCTGTATGTCATAGTCTTACACCAAGCTTCAGACCGTGGACTATCTTCGCCCTCATCCTTAGGGAAGGGTTAGTGAGTTCAACACATCTTTTACATGTATTCAATTTTTCTATTTATATTAAGACCAGATTTGGGGCCTGACTGAGAATGTAGCCCAGTGGAGAACTTGTCTAACATGCAAGAACAAAGCCTTGGGTTTTATTCTCAGTATGCACTGGGGGGGGGGGGAGCTCACATTTTAACTTTTTGCATACTGCTCTTTGACTCCATGAAAACGTTGTTTCTATGTTTTGGCCCTAAGCTTCTGGGGCCTCTTACCAAGCATGTCCACACTCACTCCCTCAGCGGCTGCCCGCTCCAGCTGGAAAAAGTCGTAATCGAATCTTCTCAGATCTTCACCACCTCGCTCTGAGGGAAAGCCGATGTAGAGGAAGGCACTGTTGGCCCCCAAGATGATGCGGTCCTGGGAAGGAGAGATTAGGGCGGAAAGGCCTTGCCTGCTCCAGGGTCGCAGGTTTCTCCTCAAGCCGGAGTGGGAAGAGCTGAGAACACTCTGGTCTCCGTGACCACCCTCTTCCAGGATGTGGAACCCACCATGGTCAGAGCCTCAGAGGAAAATTATGATTTCAGAAGTCCTCGGAGAGGGCAGAAAGGTTAAGTGGGGGCTTTTAGGTGAGGAAGACCACACTGCTGGTCCACCAAAGGGACGTCCTTGGGGTCAGGCGTATGCTGGACAGGGAAGCTGGTGGGAGGGAGGGGGCTCACCCAGGGCTTCTAAAAGGGGAGTAGCTGAGCCAACTGCCTGTCTTAGAGGCTGTGGCTTCTGTGTAAAGTGATTGGTCATGAAAGAAGGGTAGGCAGTAAAGTCAGTGTAGTGGGAAAGACTCCGAGGAGGGTGACAGACAAAGAGGGACTGATGTGAGGAGGTAACACCCCAGGGCAGGCTCTCTTGAGCCTCAGAAGCCCTAAGATGTGAGCGCCAAGAGGGTCTTGAAGAGTATCCATTTCCGCCTTCCTTGTGTTGTGGGTGATGTTCCTGAGACACAGTGAGTTGGGAGCAGGTCTGTCACCCCAGCCTATGCAGTCAGTCTGCCAGAGGTAGGAAGCCCCAGGCCTGCCAGTCCCTCCCTCAGTGTGACAGTCCCATCCCCATCCCTGCCACCATCTCAATGATGGCACTGAGGTACTTCTGTGGCTGGGCAAAGAACGTACCAAATGCTGCAGCTTTGTCCTGTTGGTGATGGGTACCCCGTTAACAACAACCTTACACTTGCCATGTGGAGTGACTGTCACTTTACCATCCACATTCATGAAGGTCGCATGCTTATCTGAAATTCTAAGAAGACAGGAGTTTATTGGAGTTGCCCAGTAGATTATGATTTTATGGCTGGCCGAGCTGCACAGATTCACAGCTGTGATCAACGGGGAAGCCCCCACTCCCCCTCTCCCCACACAGTACTGTGGCTCACAGGCTCCTGGAGTACAGGTTGTTGGAAGACCAGGAAGATGCTATCCTAGTCACAGAACAAACCCTAGCTGAGGGCATACAGCTGCCAGGAACCACCAGATACTGAGACTATCACAAGCCCTTGAAAGCTACAAGCTAGCAATGGAGAAATGAAAACATGTTTCAGTAGCCAAGATTGTGTGTGTGTCCATCAAAAGGTGGTAAAGAAATGTGCTGTGTGTTCACCAAGGGAAACTATTTGACCAGAAAGAAAGAATGGATTCCTATGATGTCAGCAACATGGGTGCAACTGGAGGGCATTATAAAATCAACCAGGCATAGAAAGACAAATAACATGTTCTCACCCATGTGTGGAGGTCAAAACACTGATCTCAAAGAAGTAAAGAATAGAGGGGTTGCTATGGCCAGGGTGGGGAGGTGGGGTGTGGAGAGATGAGGGAATGGTTAATGGCCACAGGGATGGAGCTTAATAGGAAACATCAGGGGTTCTACAGCATAAGACTATGATGCTGAAAGTTATTAGCTGAATGTTTCAAAATCCCTAGTACATATGATTTCTGACAGTTGTAACATGTGTTCTGATAATCACTTTACAGAACACAAATACGCATAACTATGGTGCCAATTAAAACATATATATGTAATTAAAAAAATTTTTTTTTTGTTTTTTGAGGCAAGATTTCTTTGTGTAGGACTGGTTGTCCTGGAACTCACTCTGCAGACCAGGCTGGCCTCAGTTTCAGAGATCTGCCTGCCTCTGCCTCCCAAGTGCTGGGATTAAAGGTGTGAGCCACCAGGTATGGCTTAAAATTAATTTTTAAATGCTGCTGCAGTAAGGGCTTCATACATCTGAGGATACAGCCATCTGAAGGTACAATTGTGAAAGCCTCCATGATGTGCTTGGCTTGGCTTTTCATCTCCTTTTTTAACAGGGTTGCCTTACTCTGCTTGTGGAGTTCTATCTTACAAACATTAACCACTGGCATCCCTTTCCCCCCACGATGAGTGTAAGGAAACAGGAGGCACGCATCACACACTGGACTACAGTGAGCACTCTTGCATGAGCATTGGAAGAGTTGCTGAAGAAGGTCTGGGGACTTTTTAATATTGCCCGCCCAGCAGGACTTACAGCTCAACTTACCTATGACCGGATGACTTTCCAGAATCTTCTCCAGTGAAGCATGTTGGCACAAGCCTGACAACCCAACACTCAGAATAGTAGGCAGGGGGAATTTCATGTTTGGGCCAACCTGGGCTAACTACATAGTAAGATCCTGTCTCAAACAACAAACAAACAAACAAAAAACACACCAAACAAACACACAAACAAAAAACCAACCAAGACAGGTCTCTGGGCTGAGAAGCCCTGGTCCTCTAGTTTGGGACACAGGTGCTGTTCTTACCCCAGGCCTTGAAGATGAATAGCATCTGAAGGAGCCCGACCAACATCACAGGATCCTGGAAAGAGTTAGGACAGCTTATGTTCAAATCATCATCATTCTGCCTTGGTGAAGTAATATGTTTGATGGTTTGAACATGGCATCTTTCTTTTCTTCAGTGAGAGCATGCGAAGAGTGTATTCTTCCCCCAGTTGGAGCTGCCAATTGTAACAGCGCATGAACATGACCTTGCTTTAGGGGTACTTGTTTTACTTTTTTAGAGGTACTTGTTTTACTTTTTGTTCTTCTTGTCTTGGGGTCCCCAACGTGGTGAAGGTGGCACCTTTTTTCACGCGCCTTACTCCTCAGTGACCCACTGATAAATAACATGCAATGTATGTATATGATGGGGATCCTTTACCTTAGTAAGGGAGGTTCTAAACCACGTACGCCTCACATGAGTTTAATAACACCCAGTGAACTGAGCAGACACAAAAATCTTGGTGTGATCTCACTGCCGTGAGGCACCATACATGGAAAAATCAAGACAGGAAAGGAAGCATGGTGGTCACCCAGGGCTCAGGGATGGAAGTGGGGATGTGGTTTTTAATGGGTACATAGTTTCTGTTTGAGGTGATGGTGGAAAGTTCTGGAAGTAGATGTGGTGATGGTTTAATGCCTTTGCACTGTACTCTCGAGAGTGGTTAAAGAAGTGAACTTTATGTTGTATGTATTGTAATACAATTTTTTTAAAAAAATCAATAAAGGGAAGGGCGAGGAAAGAAGGGAGGGAGGGAGGGAGGGAGGAGGGAGGGAAGGGGGAACAAATGGAGTCAAAGCTGGCTTGTGGGGGAGGGATAAGGTGAACAGCAGGAACAAGTACCACTGTGAATGAAGTACTTGAGGACCCCTGTGAGCTGAGGGTCCTCATTGACATTGAGAAGGTGTGGGAGAGCCTTCATCATCTGCTGCTCCTAAAAAGACAGAGAGAAGCCTGCAGTTACCGGAGCCTGTGCCAGGGAACTTGGAGGAAGGGGAGCTGCCATCTTCTATTGTCCCACCCTCCCTCACTTCTGCCTCCCCTTTTTCTTCAGGCCTCTGGCATCCTCAGACTCCTTGCTCCCCTCTGGGTGCCCCTCCCTCAGTCTCTTTTGATTTTGGGCTAGCTGACTAAGCATCAGTTGTTAATGGCAAAGAACGGCACACTACATTCTCCCTCAGTGACACCCAAGTACATTTCAGTCTTCTGAGCAGGGTAGGACTCTATTGTGCTTACAGATGACGGACAAACTGAATTAGAACAAACATTGTAGCTTAGGGTGATTTTTAAATCCTGAAGTTTCTTCTGATTAAGAGCAGAGAACATGAAAACCCTGGCAGTCGTTGTTCACTTAAATAAGGTTTTGTAGACCTGAATTCCACTCAAACCCAGAGTCACACAGGGTCACCCCTCCGCAGGATGTATTCAGTAGCACCTGGGTTTTGCTTAGACCTTCAGAATCCTTGACCTCTAGCTTGAGCTGTTGACACCACAGACCACACTCTACTCCTACCTCCTGAGGCTTTATTCTGGGCTTCATGAACCTTCCTGAATCTAAGTCAGGTTCTCCTCTCTCTCCCAAGAGCTCCAGGTCTAGCTCAAGACTTGGGCATCTGCCCTGCGCCCCATAGCTAAGAGTAAAATTCTGGTGAGAGTCAGGGGAACAAGGTAGCAAAGAGAGGCAATGAGAGTGTCCTTCTCATCCCTGGATGACATTCCCAGCCCAGCTCAGAAGCTGGGGTATGGCTCTGCACTGCACAGAGGCTTTCAAGGCCCTGGATTTCACCCCTAACACCTAAAACAATAACAATGATGATGATTGCTGTACTCACAGCATGACCTGTTAGGTTCCGACTGTAAAAGTCAGTGCCAGCCAGGAAGGATACAATAACTTGGACAAATCTCTGCTGTCCTCAGAGGACACTCACACTCCCTATTCCTTCAACAATGAATCACCAACAGCCCTGACATCTGTCTTCACTCATCAGTATGCCATCATCATCTTGATCCCTTCAGGCCTTGACTCTGCCCTCAGCCCAGTTGGGACCCTGACAGCAGAGCAGGCTGTCAGCTGTGTGGAGGGAGGCGGACAGGGTGAGCCTCACCTGTGAGAGAGCTGCACACTGCTCCTCCCATTCCTTCCTTGCCTGCTCCAGCAGGTGGGCCCAGGTTCCCGGAACCCCCAGCTGCCATTCTGCCAGCAAATCAGATGAGTGCTCTAGAGGCATGCAGGGAGGGAAGGAGAGAGGGATTTTAAGCATCCGGCATCATCAAAAAGTGAGCCGCAGAGTGATAGCCGCAGAGTGATAGCCGAGGAAATGGAGCTGCTTCCGTGAGAAGACTCATTGCTCAGTTCTGCAGTAGGTGGTACCCTGGGGTAACTGAGGCATGAACATGAGGGATGCTTCACTGGGGAGCATGGAGCTCGGAGGTCCTCTTTTCTCCTTTTCATGGGTGTAAGCATGTGACCATCTGTTCAGGGAATTTCCATTCAACCAGAGGTTCAGAAAGAATGACAGATTTGTCTTACACAATTTTTTTCATATGTTTCACGTCTGAGTTTATAAATAGTGAGAATTAGATGTTGCATGTGTGTTGGCACGCAGCACATCCACAACCTTGTGACCAGCAGAGCCAGGCGTGGGCCACAGTGGGCGTCTGCTCTAACTCAGGCAGCACATTGCTGCAGCAGATGCCTGAGGTCAGCAGGTCAGCACACATGTCCTCCGTGAGTGCGCCTGCTGTGTCTGAGCAGTGTGAGAAAGCACTAAGCTGTTATTTGTGTCAGTGGCAAGTGAGACTCCACTGATGTCAAGATTGGAATGTTTCAAGGTTGAGCCAGAAAATTCTTAACAAAACATGGGCCTTCCCTCTGCCCCCTACCAGCCCAGATGCTGTACGGGCCACCCCTCAGTCCTTTAACCAGCCTCTGGGTGTCAGGTGTGGCTGAACATAGATTCACCTGCTGCTCCCGAGCCCCCGAATCCAAGCAGCTGTTTGTTCTCGGCTCCTGATACTCTCACCAGTGTGCAGGTGTTGATCATAGCTCTGTTCTGAACCTTTTTAGCCCTGTCACAATGCAATGACAAACACTCTCTCAGGCACTTTGCAGTCAGGGCTGTATTACCTACCAGCCCTAGGGTAGCAGCGGGCAAGCTCGGATCCCAGGCAGAATTAGGGTTCACTACCAGGAGCGTCCAGTCTTTTGACACTGGACCATCTACAAATTTCTTCGACCACATTCACAGCTAGCCGAGTTGAAGACTATACATAGCTGCAACCATTAAAATCAAAACTGACAGCAGTAACCCACATGGTTCCCACAAACTCACAAAGCTCAGCTGAGTTCCCATGCTAGGCCTCTGAGTGCCCTGGGTCCTGAGCACCCTTGGCTAATTCAAGAATGTGATTCATTATCAAAACGCTGGAAGCCACAGGCTACAGTCAACTCAGAGGTTTCTGTTCCTGTCCCTATCCTAGTGTCAGCACAGAAAGCTCAAGCATACACAACATGACTTACTGTGTCTGATATTAAAATTTAACAGGCTATCTTCTATTATTATTATTATCTTGATGCTGGGAATTAAACACCAGAACTTTACCATAGGGCTCCAAACCCATGGGTGCCTTATGCTTTACCCTTCATTTCACAGAAGAAATTTAAAGATTCCAATGACACTTGCTCCAGGCACAAAGTCAGGAATGGAGTATAGAGCCCAGTGTTCCTCTGTGAACAGCCCTTCCCAGAAATCTACTAACAGCAGGATTGCAATAACAGACAGGAGAAAAGAACATTCCAGATCCTGCTAAAGCCAGAGTTCCACCTAGTTTTTGAATGTCCCTGTGTCCCTTAGAGAGCAGCGGTCGGTCCTTTTACTGTTTCATTTTCCCATCCCTCTCTCAATAGGCTCTTTATCCTCCACCTGGGCTCTCCCCCTAGACACCAAGTCCAGGAGCCAAGCAGAAAGGAATTGTGTGTGACTCAGGATAGGAAACGACTAGCTACTGCTCACCAACTACTCACCTCTCAGCGTATCTCAGTGTGGACAAGGTCTCCTCATAGCAGATATCAGCTGGGCTTATGGCTGCAATCTGGAACCATCCCAGGCAGACATTCATTATCCAGGGGTTTATAATCACTGATGCAATTAAAATAGCTAATATTCAGGTTGGAGGGGTGAATCTGCCGTTGAGTACTTGTTTTGCAAGCAAGAAATGAGTTTGATACTAGAACCCACATAAAAATGCCATGTGTGCTGGCACCACTTATAATCCCAGCACTGGGAGACGGACAGAAAGACCCACAGGGCCCACTGGTCAGTGGTCTAGTCTGGAAGCTGAAGGCCAGTAAGAGATCCTTTCTCAGAGGAAGAGGATGACTCCTGTCCATTGTCTGGAATTCATACATGTGTGAGCACACACGGAGACACGTTTGCATTCCCCTTTGTACATACACATGTACCTCATGCAATCGCACACTAATAAAAGTAACTAATGTTCATAAAACAGCTTATATTATTTAATTTTCAGTATTGTTTGAACTTTAAATTATTTGTTTTAATTTTAATTATGTCATGTATATGAATGTTTTGCCTGTGTGTGTATGTGTGTGGATGTGGTGGGATTCAAGGGTTAACTGATAAGGTTGGGAGGCATGTCTCTAGAGTCCTGGGAGTCTGCAGGGGGTGTGGCCAGCCCCGTTCAAAAGGGGCTGCTGGGATCTTGATCACCCTGTTTTGTTCCTGCTTTCTTGGAGATTGGATCAGCATCCATCGCCTGGATCATCCTATCACCTATCATCCTAAGGTTTAACTGGTAATCATGAGTGTTAAAGTATCCCCCAATAAATATTAATCCTGCATTTCATATATTGCAAGTGAGATTTATTGCAACAAAAATAAAATATCTTTCTATATACTATACATATCAATATTTAAATAAAAAAACTGTTTTGGCCATGGCAGGCACCATAGAAAAAATAGATAGAGAATCAAAATAGTTAAGAGACAAAGAGCAGAGTCAGAGACAGATTGAGCCACCCGCCCAAGAAGAAACTTGTAAGGAACACAGGTGAGCCATGGGCCATGTGGCAGACAGATTAATATAAATAAGTTAAGATAAAAGAGCTAGCTAAATGTGTGTGTGTGTGTGTGTGTGTGTGTGTGTGTGTGTGTGTGTGTGTGTGCGCGCAGGTGCTACAATTTAGGAATCAGTAGAGAACAAAGAAGCTGGCTAAAGTCAGGTGTTGCTTGTGAGCTGCAGAGGTTACTCAAGGTGAACAAGGCAACCCCAGTATATAAGGCTTTCACTGAGCTCCATTAAATGGCGTGACACCCTGTCAGTTCTGGGAATAGAACTCAGGTCACCAGGTTGGGCACCTTTTCCTGCTGAGGCATTTCACTGCCCTATTTGAGCTTTACAAGCCAGAAAACTCTGCTTAGAGAACACTATAACAGCCAAGGTCACACAGATAATGATGGCACAGAACTGGAGTCTGAGCTGGCCACCAGCTAACTCTGAACTCTGTCCCTGCTCTACTGACAGCCACAGCATCTGTGTGCTTGGTCCTCAGCAATGTCCTCAGAAATTGAGTGATTAGTATGGGGGGGGGGGTGTTGCTGATTCCAGATCCTGTCAAGAGCATGGTGACCAATCCTGTGTGACCTTCCCATTGCTGAGACAAAACTCCTGGGAAGACCAACCACCAAGAAGGATTTCCCTGGGCTCACACTTCCAGAGGATTCAGCGCATCTGGAAGATAGTGCAGACAGAGCAGAGCCTTGCACAGGTGGATTGTGGGAAAGAAAATCTATGCTATGGGCTTCCTTCCCTTCCTCCCTCATACACCACCTCAGCCTGCAGCCTCAGGAATGTTATCTACAGCAAGGCAGGTTTTCTTCTTTGCTGCCCAAGGAGCAATATGTAAAGGAATTCAAGTAAGCCATGAGCCATGTGGCAAGACAGATTAGTGGAAATGGGTTAAGATGAGAGAGCTAGTTAGCATAAGCCTCAGCCATAGGTCGAACAGACTATGATTAATATAAGATTTTGTGTGATCATTTGGGACTGCTGATCCGAATCTCAGGGCTAGGTCAGGCAGAAACTCTTATTATAAAGTACAGTAGTTGAAGCAGCTTCCTAAGACCTACCATAAAGTCTGAAAGCATTTATGGATATTGACTGATAAACAATGATGTCTGGAGCCAGTGAATAATCCCTTCTAAGAGAATGTTCTGTTGATATTCGTGGGAAGCCTGCCCTTTTCTGAACAGAAATGGAGGAATGGGTAGGAGAGAGAGGAAGAGAGATGTAGGAGAGGAGAGAGAGGAAATTTCTGTCAGGATGTAAAATAAATAAACAAATTTAATTAAGATTAAAAGGCCAGTATTCATCTCCTACCTCCTTTTCTCCGGCATTTGCTGTTGTTAAAATACTACCGTGGGGAGAAGCGTCTGATGCAGTGGTGGGGGAAATGCCTAACATAGTACCCTTCTCTGTTTCCATCACCCGAGAGGCTGAGGTTGGAGGATTGTGATTTTGAGGCCACTGAGACCCTGTTTCAAAACAAGCGAAACCCTCAAACCTGCCCTCCTGAGTCTTGCAGATCTGCAAGGTGGCCTCACCTCACTGTCTCAGGCGACTATAGCCTGTCACATTGTTGGATTTTAATCTACAGTCAGACATGCAGAAGGTGTCTTGGGTGCATTGGTTTTATTTCTGCTTTTCCAGTACGGGGAATGGAACCCAGAATCTAACACATCTCCAGCTCAGAGGAGTGTAGTTTTATTCCAAGTTCTTGGTGAATGCACCAAGAGATTCGCAAATAACTGACACCTGGAAAGACTTTAAGATGAGTTCATGATAAAAAGTAGGGTCATGTTTTACTGTGAGTTTGAGGAGAGGCAGCATTTACCCAGGTTTGTCCCATTCTGCAACTGGAAAGAGAGGGCCTTGTGACCAATTCTCTGTGCTAAGACTGAAACTCAGTCACCCTGCAGATTGCACATCTGCCTCACAACTAACTGCCTCACCACACAATGCTGGCAGTATTGTTAATTTTGTTCTTATAGCAAAAGTAATATTTTGAAGGCATGGCTCAGAGGTAGAGCACTTTCCTGGAGTGTGCTAGGCTCTAGGTCCTGGTTTCCATCCCCATCACAAAACGGAGTCAACATGGAAAGCAATATATATATTCCCATAGCAACCCCAAAAGCTGCAGCAAAGAATAGAATATTGAATGTTGTGGAAGCCTTGTCACACTCTGAAGTGGACAGGCATTAGGGCTGTGAAATGACCCCGAGAGTGGGGCCAAGCACTGAGTCCTGGGTGTGTTGAGAGCGATTTCAGCCACTGGATATGTCACATGTTCGAAAGAGATCTTACCAGTGTTGTCTGGCTGTTCCCGCCCAGAGCTGACTGGAGCAGTTTGGTCAGAACAGAGTCTCTGTAGGGAATATGCAAGACTTTCTTCCCCATGGCCGAGTCAGCCAAGGCACTGCATGAAGAGAAAACATAAGACAAGGAAGGATGAGAGACAAACTGCCTCTCCAGGGGTAACTAGAGACAGCTCACATGTCCCTGCAGGGGTCCTGCGCTGTGGTCTGAAGGTCACCTCACCCCTGTAGGCAAGCCACTGTTGACTTCTGCCTCCAGGGAGCCACCATGCTTCTCCTCATCCAACCCATAAGCCAAGATAAATCTTGTCTATGATTTATAAATCTATGTCCCAAGCATAAGACATGAGCCAGAGATATCATGTGCATAGCCTCATTCATGCAAAAGACAGGGACTGGAGCGATGGTACAGAGCACGTACTGACTGCTTTTGCAGAAAACCCAGAATTTGACTTCACACAATAATAGATGGTTCCCAATCATCTGTTAACTCCAGCTCCAGGGGATCTGGCACCCTCTTCTGGCCGCTATGGGCACCTGCACTCACATGTGCACACCCACGCTTGTACACATAGATATACACATAATTAAAACTTTTTTAAATTATAAAACTCAAGTAATTAGGCAAAGATGAATCTGACAGTAACAGCCAGCTTGGTTTTGGTGGTGTGCTAACAGGAAGTACTGTATGATGATCCTTCTGTACACTGTCAATATGTATTTCTCTCATTGGTTGGTAATAAAACTGCTTTGGCCTATAGCAAGGCAGGATAAGGTTATGCAGAGCAATCAAGGAAGGGTTGCCGGAGGTCCAGTAAAGCCACGACCACATGGCAATACATAGATTAATGGACTTGGGTTAATTTAAACATAGGAGCTACTTAGTGATAAGTCCGAGCCATCAGCCAATCATCCTGTAATGAATATAAGCTTCTGTGTGTTTATTTGGGATCTAGTGGTAGGGACAAACCACAGGAAGGAAACTCTGCTTCTGATTACAGAGAAGAGTTTGCCCCAGTGTGGAGAGACTTGTGCTTCTAAAAGTGTTTTATATTTTGACATGGGTTCCTGAGTACTAATTACAGTGTGTGTGTGTGTGTGTGTGTGTGTGTGTGTGTGTGTGAGAGAGAGAGAGAGAGAGAGAGAGAGAGAGAGAGAGAGAGAGAGAGAGAGAACTGGTATATATAAATTCATTGAACAGCACATTTAAGATTTATGTACTTCACTGGGATTTATACCACAATTAAAGAGTTTTTTTTTTTTAATGTTACTCTCAGAAATTATAGCACTTTACGGTTTGGTTGGAGCTCTGGGTGGCCCCTGGATGGTCTGGGAAACCCCATTCCTGTCTCTCTCTAAACAAAAGCCCAGTTCTTGGTGGCTACTGCAGCTTTCTTCCCTGAAGCTACGAGCAACCCAAGTCCCCACCTGAGCACTCAGCTTTTGATCATACTTGGGCACAAACCTAATTGTGGCAAACATGTCATCACCATTAGTTCCCATATGGGTAGCAGCCTGCCTCAGCTGCCAAGGCAGTTACATCATCACCTTCAGGACACATCCTTTCAGAGAGCCCGTCAGTCACGGTTCCCTCTCTTGCCTGCCTTTTTGCCTGTTCTCTTTAGTCAGACTGTCTGTCTGCCTGCCTGTCTGCCTGCCTGCCTGCCTGCCTGCCTGCCTCCTGAGTGGAAAACAGCCCTTTACTCTTTCACTCTCCCCCTCCCCTTCTCCCCTCTGTGCACTAACTCTGTTTCCTATGGCACATTTACTTAGTGGCATACCTTGTCAGGGCCCAGCAAAAGGTACCAACTTTTTTTTTTTTTAATCACCTACAGTCTATAAAATCTCCCTGCTTTAATTCAGGTGTAGGACCTCTCTGGCCTCAATCTGAGACTGGAGAACTCACCCAGGAGTTGCTTTGCTTAATAAACCTGTTGCTATACTTTTCCAGTTTGACTTGATCTGACACGTATTATGGGAGTGGGGGGCCAGAAAACCTATTACTTACCTTTACATCAAGTTAAAATGTGCTGCATATGTAAGCACTAACATTCACGTGATAGAACAAGATTGGAGGAGACTCACTGAATGAAATGTAAAGATAGTTCCAATTCTGGCACCCACATAAAAGCCAGGCTGTTGCGGAATATTATTTTAAGGTGTATTAATTTATTTATACTGTGGAACATCTGTTTAATGATGCAAAGATGTGTTGTATTCTTTTATGTTGCATTTGTTTAACTCTGTGGAGCTACGTTACTACCGTGCCTGTCTAAAACACCTGATGGTCTAATAAAGAGTCGAATGGCTGGTAGCAAGGAAGGAGAGAGGAGAGGCGGGGCTGGTAGGTAGAGAGAATGAATAGGAGGAGAAATGTGGGAGGAGAGGATGAAGGATCAAAAAAAGAAGAAAAGGAGAGAGGACACCAGGGGACAGCCACACAGCCACACAGCCACCCAGCCACACAGCCACCCAGCCACACAGCCACACAGCCACACAGCCACACAGACACACAACCACCCAGCACACAGCCACACAGCAAGCCACAGAGTAAGAAGTTAAAAAAAAAGGTATATAGAGTAGAGAAAGGTAAAAGCCCAGAGGCAAAAGGTAGATGGGATAAGTTAAGAAAAGCTGGATAGAAACAAGCCAAGCTAAAACCGGACATTTATAAGTAAGAATAAACCTCCGTGTATGACTTATTTGGGAGCTAGGTGGGGGTCCAGAATATCCAAAAAAGCAAAAAGAGTTAAAAACAAAACAAAACAAAAACCCAACAACACCAGGTAGCCCTCTGGAGCTTGGTAGGTGGACACCAGAGGTCGCCCCAGGGGGACTTTTACAGGGAGACATCCTACATGCTGGGCTCACTGGGGAACTGGAGCACCACCCTCTGCTGGGTTCAGAGAAAGACATCTCTGGTCTCTGCACATATGTGCACATGAACCCACCCACATGTGTGCCACACATATCAAACACATCTGGAAAAAAAGAAAAGAAAGCAAGCAATAACAATGGTGAGGGTGGGTAGGACCTCAGAGCCAACATGGCAGATGCCTCCAAGAGGAGGGCACAGGAACAAAATTCTGCTTCAGCCAACGGGAGGAATATTTATTTGGTAGCGTTATTTTGTGAAGCATTAATTAGTTTTAAATATACAGGCAGGCTGGGCATGAAGCAATCATGCCATGGTATTGTGAACTAAAGGCTACTATTAATCTAATTTTATTCCATTTACCTTGGTAGGTTTAGAGCTAGGGATGGGATCCAGGTCTTTGGTTCACTGGGGAACTGGAGCACCACCCTCTGCTGGGCTCACTGGGGATCAGGAGCACCACCCTCTGCTGGGCTCACTGGGGAACTGGAGCACCACCCTCTGCTCTTTTATATGCCACTGTTTTGTGTCATGATGTGGTGGTTTGAATGAGAAGGGTCCTGTTAATATGACTTTAGCTCTGTAAAGGTGTGCTACATTAGTTTATGCTGCATTTGTCTCACCTGCCTGCCTAAGGCACCTAATTGGGTTAATAAAGAGTTGAATGTCCAATAGCTAGTCAGGAGAGGGATAGGTGGGATGGCAGGCAGAGGGAATAAGTAGGAGGAGGAATTTAGGCTGAAAAGGAAGAGGGAGACACTTGTGGCCAGACAGACAAGACACGGAGGACATACAGAAGGGAACAAAAGGTTAAAAATCTTCAAGGCAGAACATAAACAAATAGAAACAAGTTAAATTAAAAGAGCTAGTGGGACAAGCATAAGCTAAAGGCTCTGCTTTTATAATTAATAAGAAGTCTCTGTGTCATGATTGGGGGCTGGTGGTCCAAGGAAGCCTATTACAGGCTCCCATATTTGCCTCCTTGGTCCTCATTTGGTGGAACTGTTTGGGAAGGATTAGGAGGCGTGGTTTTTATGGAGGAGGTGTGCCACTGGAGTGGGCTTCAAAGTTTCAAAAGCCCACATCATTCTAGTTAGCTCTTTCTGTCTCTTGCTTCTGTATCAAGATGTGAGCTCTCAGCTACTGCTCCAGCACCCCCCTCCCTGCCTGCCTGCTGCCATGTTCCTCCCTATAATGGTCACGAACTCTAACCCTCTGAAACTGTAAGCCCCTCTCCCCAAAACTAATTTTTCTATAAGTTGCCTTGGTCATGATATATCCTCAGAACAATAGAAAAGCACCTAAGAAACATGTGCTGGTCACATACCTGATGACATTTCCTAGACTTGTTAGGCTTAAATTGACCCTCGATCCTTCCCTCAGCCGGTCTCCTTCAGATCCTGATGATTTCTGCCTCTCACTTCCTGCCAAGTCCACCATGTTGATGCTGGATTGTTTGGTGAGGGCTGTGTCCAGGAAAACCTACAGAGACACACTCCAGAGTGTTAGACTGATGCCTCGGGGGAAAGACTGTCCTGCGAGCTTACATGGCTCTGCATGGATTATGGCAGACTCCAAATATAATAAAGCAGGCAGCTGTCACTGAAGGTGCCATCCCTGTATAGGGACAGTGATAGTGACAATGCTGCATTCCAAGGTCCAAGTGTCCTGCTTGCCTCTCTCCAGTTCTGCAAAGCTAGTTGGGGGACATATTAGATATTGATCATTGCACATGCATTTCAGGAAACCTTTAGCACATAAAATGGAATCTGCAACATCACCAACATCATGAATTGTTCAGCTCTGTGGTCCTGCTACCAAATGGACACGTGCTTTGGAATCCTACAGGGTTTCCTACTGGCTTTCTACTGTTTTTTTTTTAAAAAATATATTTTAAATGTCTTGCTTTAAAAAAAATAAAAAAGACTTTCTCTTATTTGTCATTATCCAATTTCTCCTCTTGATCCTAGATAACAAGTTCAAATATCAGGGTGAACCACATATACAATACATGAATTTTACTAGCATTGTAAAATTCATCCAGTGGAAAGCACTTAAAATGTACAAAATTCTCTGTTGTGGGATATTTATTTACACAGTGTGAAGATGTGTCACTGTGATTGGTTTAATAAAAATCTGATTGGCCAATAGCTAGGCTGGAAAGGTTAGGCGAGGCTTCTGGACAGACAGAGGAACTCAGAGGGGTTAGAACCTAGGCCTGGGAGAGATGCAAGCAAGGAAGTTACCAAGTCTACCAAGGAAGTTAGATATGCAGACTAGAGGAGAGGCTAAAAAGCAACATGGCAGAACACAGACGAATAGTAACAGGATAATTTAAGTTAAAAGCTAGTTGAGAACCAGCCAAAGCTAAAGGCCAAGCTTTCATAATTAATAATAAGTCTCTTGTGTCATTATCTGGGGGCTGGTGATCCCAAAAGGAAAGTCTGACTACAATTCTCTGTATGAAGGTATGTATGGGTGTGTCTGTATGTTTGTGTGTATGTATGTGTATATATGTATTATGTGTATGTTTATGTGTGTATATATTTGTGTGTGTATATGTGTGTATGTGTATGTGTATGTGTGTATGTTTGTGTGTGCCTGTGTGTGTATGTTTGTGTGTGTTTTTATGTGTGTGTACGTATGTGTGTATGTGTGTGCATGTGTGTGTATGTGTGTATGTGTATGTGTGTATGTTTGTGTGTGCCTGTATGTGTATGTCTGGGTGTGTTTTTATGTGTGTATGTCTGTGTGTGTTTTTATGTGTGTGTATGTGTGTGCATATGTGTGTGTATATGTGTATGTATGTGTATGTGTTTGTGTGTGTGTGTTTGTGTGTGTGTTTGTATGTGATGTGTCTGTGTGTGTGTTTGTGGTGTGTGTGTGTGTATGCCTAGGTACCCATGTATGAGTATTTATGCAGTGGACAGAGGTTTCTGTCATGTGTCTTCCTTAACTGGTCTATCTTGATTTCTGAGGCAGAGTTTTTCTCTGTCCTGGAGCTCACTTGGGCAGACTGCTGGCCTGCAAATTTCTGTAATCCCCTTTGCTGTGGGACTATGCTTTTGTACACTGTAAATATTTGTTATTGTAAAAATTGGTTTAATAAAATGCTGTTGGTCAAGTAGCAAGATGGGAAGTAGAGACAGGGCAACCAGACTAGGGGAATTCTGGGAAGCAGAAGAGCAAAAGACAGTGAGAGGCAGAGGAAAGAAGATGTGATGCTGCATTGAGCAAAAAGGTACCAAGTTATGTGGCTAAAAATAAATAGAAATATGGGTTGACTTAAAGTATAAGAGTTAGCAAGTAGTAAGCCTGAGCCATAAGAGCACTTGGGATCTCATGCCTTTGATCCCAGTACTTGGGAGGTTGAGACAAGAAGTGATGTGGTGGGAGGAGCCAGGAATATAAGGCAGGAGGCACCAGGAGTATAAGGTGGGAGGAACCAGGAATATAAAGTGGGAGGAGCCAGGAGTTCAGTCCGTTTGGCCCAAGGATTCAGTAGAGACAAGAAGTCTCTCTAGTGGCTGGCTCCCTTATCACTCTAATCTTTTAGCATTTATCCTGATATCTGGCTCTGGGCTTTTAAGACCAATTAGGATCCGTGCTCTAGAGGGGTTGGCAAGGAGAGAGCAAGGTCCTCAGCTCTTCCCGTCTGCACCCCATGTTCTATGGTTGGAAGCAGTTTCCTTAGCCCACTGGACCACTCTGAACACATTTCACCCTACCACCCCTACTCTGTCACTGGGAGCCTGTCCCACAGATGAGGACTCCCACCTGCTTGAACTGGATGGTAATGACCATGTGGGACCGGCTGCTGCTGGCATTCATGTTGGTCGAAGCTGTCATCCTGATTTTTGACCCCTGCTCCATCAGCTTTTCAATCTGTGCATAATTCTCACAAGGCACCCACTTCAGGCCTTCCACAAAAAACCCCAGCTGTTGGTCTTCCCTGACCTTTAACCCTCCAGGAGTTTTGGCTCTGGACAGCAAATCTCTTATCTGTAGTAAGAAAGAGAAGAAGAAATGGCATACAGTTCATGAACGTGGGAATTTCATCTCCTTCCCCATCACTGCCTGTGAAATACTAGGGGCTCTGTAAACGTCTTAGGTAATTGAATTAATACTGAGTTTCTAGAGGTACCAGACAACCTTATAACTGGGCTAAGTAATAAGCAGGGAAATGTACAGGTAAGAAGACTAGAAAGGTCAGGAGGTGGTGGCACATGCTTTTTTATCCCAGGACCTGGGAGGCAGAAGCAGGTGGATCTCTATGTTTGAGACCAGCCTGGTCTACAGAGTGAGTTCCAGGACAGCCAGGGCTGCACAGAGCAACTCTGTCTTGAAAAACAAACAAACAAAAACAAAAACAAAAATGAAGACAAGACATTCTATTATAATAGTGGAATAACAAGCCTGTGTGTATTGTGTGTATGTATCGTATGTGTGCATGTATGTATTGTGTGTGTGTGTGTGTGTATGTGTACCGTGTGTGTATAAGTGCATGCACATGCCTGTGGACAACTTTGTGGAGTTTTTTATTTCCATCTTTATATGAGTTTAGGAGATTGAACTCAGGTCATTAGATTCAGCAACATGGATTTAACCCATCTTGCCAGCTCCCAGAAACCTAGTTTTTAATTTGAGCAATTATTCTTGGTAGCACAGTTTTATTATTTTCAAGGCCCTGAAATCTAAATTTCTAAAGACACTATGAGATCTTCTTCCCAGTCCATGGGGAGAGCTCAAGAGATGCTGGTTAAGCATATGGGCAGAGGATGCTTTCTGTGGTGTATGGAAGAGCTGGGAGGTGGATTGTAAATTGGGATGGTGAGTGTCCACACTTTTTGACTATAAAAATAGTTTTTAAAACTTCTATGCTTGAATATATTAATCCCTGATTTATAGAACTATTCCCTTAGAAATGTTATTAATACTGTTTTGTTGTTATTTTGGTGGTCTTGGGATGGAACTCAGGGCTTTAAGGTGGTAAACAGGCATTCTATCTCTAAAATGCACACATGATTTCTAGGCTAGCCTGTGCTACAGAGTGGTACCCTGTCTCATTCTTCCATATGCTCTAGACAGAAGTCTTCCAACCACAGGCTGTGAGCTAGATCCAAGGTACCAACTGCCCTCCTGTGACCCTCGAGTTAATAATGTGTTTCCTACTTTTGCATGATTGGAATTGGGGGAAGTAAAAGTGATGCTTTGTGACACATGATAATGGTGTGGAAATTGCAGCATGCATAAGCAGTCTCGTGACATGTTGAGGCAACTCATTTCTCTGTGTTACAGCTCTTGTGTTCTTCAAAGCAGAGATGAGCCATGCCTTCAGAGAGCAAGGACTGCAGACTCAAGAGTACCCTGCTGGTCCCCAAAGCCATAATGACTTCAGGATGCATAAAGCAATAGCCTGAAGTCAAGTGATTTCTTCAGCAGCAGAGAAAGGACAGATGGCGGAGAGAAGGGTATGTCTGGAAAGGCAGGAGATTTGCTGTGTTGGGTTTGAACAAAAATGACCTCCAGAGGCTCGTATGTTTGGATAGTTGGTCCCCAGTTGGTGCGGTCCCAGGAGGTGTGAGGAGGTGTGTCACTAGGCTGGACTTTGATGTCCTCAGTGTGCTCTCTATTCCTATTGGTGGGTTCAGATATGAGCTCTCAGCTGCTGCTCCAGTGCCTACCTACTGCCATGCTCCCCCCACAGTGACAGTGAACTCAGCCCTCTGGAACTGTAAGCCCCAAGTAAGCCTTTCCTTCTATAAATTGCCTTGCCATGATACTTTATCAGAGCCATTGAAAGAGAGAGCTGCTGTGTGGCTAAAGCATAGAGTGTGAATGAAGGGACCCTAGGCAGTCCAGTCCTGGTGAGCAAGGCTCTGGCACGCCTTGCCCTTCTCCACCTTGCTACAAACCTTTAGATTATATTTCTAAAGCTAGTCACCAAGGTCTGTTCCCTTATTTGGCTACTACCTCCTGAGGCTGACAACCAAGGTCCAGTTATCAAAGTATTGAAGTCTAGCAATCAAAAGCCCCCTTTGGCTCACCCAATTACATGCCCAATTACAATTAACACCTCATCCTAACATGGGGTTTCCCCTTTTACGTTTATAAACTGCCATTTTCCTGTTGCCCACATATGTCTCCTCTCGTCCCTCCAGGACAAATATTCCTGTCCCCTCTCATTGTTTCCTTCACCTCCCTCATCTTCTAGCTCCTCTTTGTCTTTTCTCTAGGGCAAATAAATCTCATTTTGCTGAGAACTTGGTCTTTGGAAGTCTTGAGCTGACTCTGAGGTTCCCTACAGTGAAGAACAAGAAATTTGAGATAGTGCTGGAGAGTTTTGTGGGCCACATCCAACAGAGGATGACCAGTGACCAGAGTGCCTGGTGCTAAGAATCCATGGAGTCACTCAGACGTGTATGTCAGCACAGGCTCTGGGGATGGGTGGGCTCAGTGATAAAGCCTGTGCTTATAGTATGCATGGATTGGATTCGATTCTCAGGAGAGAGAGAGACAGGGACACAGAGACATAGACAGAAAGACAGAGACACAGAGACAGAGAGAGACAGAGACAGACACAGAGAGACACAGAGACAGAGAGAGAGTGAGACAGAAAGAGAGAGAGACAGAGAGAGAGAAACACAGACGCATGGACAGAAAGACAGAGACACATACAGAGAGACAGAGTTCTTTGAGAGACAGATGACAGAGGCAGAGACTGTTACCTGTTCATTGTAGATTTCCAGCATGCTAAACATGACCTGTAGAGAGAGCAGTAATGTTGTCCTGAGTTCGGAGTGATATAGCAAGGACAGAAATACTCACCAAAGGACAAGGCTTCCTAACATTAACTAGAGTTGACTTTTTTAAACTACATGGTTCTCAAGGAATTTTATGGCACTGGAAAGTCAATATAAAATTTAAAAAGATACAAAACGGGCTGGGGAGCTCAGTGCGTAAGAACACTGGTCACTCAAGTGTGAGGACCTGAGTTTGGATCCCTAGCCACCACAGGCCAGGTAGGACTGTGCTCACCTATAACTGTGGGGTACAGAAGGAGAAGCTCTGGGCTCGCTGCCTGCCAGTCTGCCTAAAATCACCAAATGAGACCTCTCTCAAGAGAACAAGGTGGAGAGCGATGGAGGAGACCCCCAGTGTTCTTCTCTGGCCTCCACGCATGTGCATGGAAGCATGTATAGATACATGTACATGCACTGTTGGACAGGCCTGCTATCCCAGCTCTCAGAAAGCTAAAGCACCAAACTAATTAGACCTTGAACAGGAGGGGAGGAGGTGGCTTCTGCCATTTGGTCTTGTTGAAGGGTTTTAGGATGAGCTTTACAGAAATGACTCAGTCTATACTTCACCTACTAACCCAGGTGATCCAGTAGTTTTTAGAATGGGATCTTACTACCAACCCACGGGGTCTGTATTTGTGGATGCCAACCAACAAAGCATTAACACAAAGCCCCCAAAGGGAAGGCTTTTGTCTTCTTCAGTTTAGCCTGACCTCCTCTGTCATCTAGAACAAGCAGAGGCAAGGATTGTGCCTACAGGTGTTTATTGACATCTTACTGTCGTGTTTCTGAGCTAGTCACATCAATAACTGTTACCCATGTTCAATGGATCCAGAGCTTGCTCTGGAGTCTTCTATGTGGGGAATAATAAGACCACCCTTGGTGCTTGGTACAATTCAAGGGCAGAACATGTACTTATGCCTGCATCATGCTGGGTTCAAGTTTTCTCACCATATATGGCATATAAATATGTACCTATTTAAAGATACTCATGTAGCTGGCATTTTATTTTCTTTCTTAAGCATCTACACACACTGTAGCCTGTTAAAGGTTTTTACCTCCTAGACCTGTCTTACAACACACCTGTAACATTCTCTGATTGCATGAACCAAACCTTAAACTGCTAAACAGAAACTAAGCCCTCTGCCATGTGACTCTGGTGGTTGGTTCCACCCCCTCCTCAGATTCATGAGCTCAGCTTTAAGCCCATGGGCCTGGCTGAGAACTGCATTTACCAGGAGAGTTGCATTTAACCTAACCAGCTCTAGGAAGTTGGTTCCCACGCTGTGGCAGGTGTTTTTACTTAGCTATTTAGCATGCTGGTTGTTCAAGTACTCTGTTGCACAGCGGTGCCTCTAAAAGGAGATGTATCCATTTGTTTGTTGGTTTAGTTAGTTAGCTTTCTCAGGTCCTAAGTAGAAATCTGGGTCCCATGTCAGGTGCCAAATGTTGTTTCAATTTCCACCCAGTGGCTGTGCCTTAATCTACTGCTGTCTCAGCCAGCAATTGAAACTCTGCTGTTACTGGCCTGCTTCTCTAGCAGCATTCTGGCCACTTAGGCTGCAACCTGGTAAGAATTCTACTCCCAG
Organism: Phyllotis vaccarum; assembly: GCA_033318265.1. Lineage (NCBI taxonomy): Eukaryota > Metazoa > Chordata > Mammalia > Rodentia > Cricetidae > Phyllotis > Phyllotis vaccarum. The sequence goes on along the minus strand of JARWLC010000017.1, from coordinate 15,378,125 downwards.
AGGTACCAGCCCTATTGTTGCCTCTAAAGGTAGCTTTAACTAAATCTCTGTTGTTCAATTATGACTAAGACTCGAGATTCACAGGCTGGCGTGAAAACCTGCAAGCTCTAAGAGGCTGAGTACCGACTAGCTAAACTTCCCTCCTTGCTGGTGTCTACAGAAGGCCCATGCTTCTGCTTTGCCAAACCAGAAAAGGTTGTACCACTCCAAATGCCAACCTATTACTTCCTGTGTGTCTCTCTCTCCCAGATGCCCTCTGAGACTCTGTGGCTACAGTCTGTCAACTTTATTTAATTAAAGCAAATGCTAAATCAGGATCAAATGTCCCCCAACACACTCACTCTCTCTCTCTCTCTCTCTCTCTCTCTCTCTCTCTCTCTCTCTCTCTCTCTCTCTCTCTCTCTCTCTCACACACACACACACACACACACACACACACACACACACACCACTGAAAATACAGATGCTGGTGCCTTCCACTTGAGGAAAATGAAAAGGTACAGTTCCCAAAAGAAAGGATTCAAGAAGAATAGATGCATACCTGGGGTTCTATGTTTTTCTTTTGCATCTTAATTGCTTGGAAGAGCTCTTCACACACTCTTGGAATAATACCCTTGTTTGTGCCAAAGCCAATCATGGAGTAGCTTTTTCCAGAGCCGGTCTGACCATAGGCCAGGAGAGTAGCATTGTAGCCTTGCCAGGCACTATCTAGAATTCCTCTTCCAATATCATGAAAAACATGAATCTAGAAAGGAAATTGTAACTGTCACCAGCGCTGGTGGCTCTAAAGCATCTCCTCAACGCACATATGAATATGTGCACACATTCACACAGCATAGACCCTACCACAGAACTGTAGTTTGTATCCAGGGTGTCACCCAAAGGTTCATGTGTCAAAGGTTTAACGCCCAGGTTGGTAGCACTGGGAGGCCATGGAAAACTCCTTGGTCTCTTTTATTTCCTGTCATGAGATTTGTAGTTTTCTCTTCCCCAACACTGCCTGCTGTGCTGTATTATTTCCCCACAGGCTGAAAAAGTAATGGGCTAGTGCCTACAAAATCAATAAAGCCTTCACTCTTCAAAGTGAGTATCCCAGGTGTTTTTTAATACTAACAGAAAGTTGCCTATTGAATACACTTATTAAAAAAAACCCTCCTCAGTGTTCAGTGACCACTGGAAAAAAAGGGAGCAGCAAGATGGTAAGAGTCAGAGGTCAGGGAGAACCTGAGCAAAGCAGTGTTTTCAGGACAGGACACTGCGTTCCTGAACTCACAAGACTTGTACAACAGCAAGCTGGCCACCAGTCCAGCACAGAGTGGGGTGGGGTGGGTGCATGAGCCCCTCCCTGCTGAGGAGGTACTGACACTTGATGATTTCTAAAGGAGATAATTTTCTTCAAGGGTGTGGCCTCTGGTAAAGCTAAGAGGCTCCAGTCCGGTCTCTATGCCTAAAGAGAAAAATAGGAAGGAAGGAGGGAGGAAGGGGGGAGAGAGGGACGGAGGGACAGAAAGACAGAGAAAGGACAAGAAATGGGGAGGGGGTAGGTGTTACAATGTGATTTCTTGGTCCTGGGCAGCCAGAGGTCCAGACCCACAGACCTGCAGCCCCAGACCCCTTAGCCGCCCGCCACTGACCAGGCCCCCAGAAATGACTCAGATGCTTTTATTAACTTCATGCTGTTTGGTCTATGGCTTTAGGCACATTGCTAGCTTGCTCTTACATCTTAACTCAACCCATTTTCATTAATCTGTCTGCCATGTGGCCCATGGCTCACCTGTGTTCCTTACATGTTGCTCCTTTTGGCTCCTCAGACTGTCTGACTCCGCCCTGCTCCTCCTACCTATGCTCTGATTTCCCCTCCTACTTTTTCTATGGTGCCTGTCATGGGCCAAAACAGCTCCTTTATTTAAAGATTGACATTCATGGAATACAGAAATACATTCCCACATCAACTGGCGAGCGTCTGAGTCATTTCTGGGGGCCTGGTCAGCGGCGGGTGGCTAAGGGGTCTGGGACTGTAGGTCTGTGGGTCTGGACCTCTGGCTGCCCAGGACCAAGAAATCACATTGTAACAGATGGCATCCCTGGGTGGGCAGAATATCCACTTAAGGCCTGAGAGAGTTTAAAAAGGGTTTTAGCACAGAGACTGAGCCAAAGAAGCTTCCAAATTGTGTGTATGAAGTGGGTCATTGTACAAAGAAAACTTGGCATCCAGCCACATTCAAAACGGCGCAGGTGGACAGGCGGCAAGAGTGTAAGATGCAACCAGGCTGGTTCCTGAAGTCTCACAGAAGACTCAGTAGTATGTGATTTAAGGTTTCTGTTTATTTTGAGCAAAAAGGAAACAAAGACAGATACTTAGTAGCAGCATTTTCCTGGGTCTGCTCTGTTTGCTGGCCACAAACAAACGTGGTCCCTTTAAGAGAACTTACTGATTCAGCTTTACCTGCAAAAACTATGTGGCTCTTTAAGAGAGTTCAAGTATTTTAAAAGCTCTTATGGTTGGAAGATGATTAAGGATTCACAATAAAACAGATTCAGATGAAAAGAAAAACCTGTAAACGGGTTACAATGTGTGTAAAAGGTACATAGGCTTCAGAGAGAAAAGAAAGATAAAGTCTTTAAAAAGAGAAATAGAGTAATAAAAATATAGTAAACCATGTAAAGATGGAAAACAGACACAGAGTCTGGATTTTGGTTGTTACTGTGTTTTTAAAATTTTTTTAACTGTTTATGAGCTAACTGCAGAAAGACAATGGATTGCAAATGCAAAGGCTATTAAGTTAAACAAGAATATATATTTTAAAGGTATTTTGATTTTGAAATTTGTGTCTAAGGATTTATTACTTTGGAAGAGTTCTGCTTTTGTTTCCAAAGAAGATGAGAACCTGTGGATTGCTTCCAGGCAAATATGGTTTCATAAACCAAGAGCCCCTGAAAAAAAATCTCTGATGGGAAGAGATGGCCATATCAGCTTCAGGACTGCAGATTATGATCCAGTCTTAAGAACCTGTGAGATTTTCAACGCCCCATAATCAGCAGGAAGTAATAATGGAAAACTATACCCAATTTCCCCAAATATTGTTTATAAGTGTTTGTTTTCATTATAAATGTTAATAGTCATAGTTAATCTCTTTCTAAGAAGAAAAGGGGGATATGGTATATGACTTTTTTAAAAAAAATAGATTATTGAATTTACTTAGATCAGGAAATCAGCTGTTAATCTCCAAATGTTTTACATTGGTATGGATTTTGGTTTACTGATGCAAATTTAAGGTCAATTCTCTTATGCTGTATGTATTTTTCTACTTTTGTTTAAGATATGTTCATATAACTGATTTCAATTTGTATAGAAATATATGTTAGACTTTTAGGTATACAAAGATATAATTCTATTAAATAGGTAATCTTCAAACACTTCTAAGAACTACAGAATATGGCATTTAAAATGTTTTAAGAACTTAGACTTTTCTGGACAGTGAGACAGGTCTGCTCCTTGCAGCACTAATTTACTTCAAGAGAAAAATGGGCATCGAAGAAACTCCATATGGAAATTAATTTCGTCATGGCATCGATTACCCACTGGACATGAACCTGTTCTTATATTGACTGTTTGACAATATGCTGTTTAAACTGGACATGCAGTTTCCATAGGAAAGTGACCTCTGAACTTTGGCAGAACAAGCCAAGATGGTCCTTCAGGTTCCTGCTTTACAGAGAAAACTGTCAGACATTCTTCAGGACTCGAGGAGAAGCAACTGATGAACTATACCAGAATGGACAGAGCAGATTTCCTGCTTCACTGAAATGAAAAGAGACTCTGGGCCTGTAGGCTGAAGATGGATGCCCCAACTTTATAAAGGAACTTTGGGTGACTGACCAGGTAGATAGGTGTCATCTCTGTCATTTCTAGATTTTGGAAGTGGCTTGCACTTCTGGTTTACTTGGGTAAATATACCCTTCTGTGGTCTTTGATGTAGTTGAAGATTAGATAGATATAGATATAGTTTTTCTTAGTTATTTGAAAGGTATATTGGATATGAAACTTTAGATTCATAAGGATGAGGTAGATGGTAGAGTATTTTCTTTAATTTTGATAAATACAAATAGATTAGATATTGTAACTATAATTCTTACTTGATAACTATTTTGTTATATGTAATTTTGCTATGTTAAAATTGAAACCTTCCTTTTTGATCAGACAGAAAGGGGGAGGTTATGTGGGAATGTATTTCTATATTCCGTGAATGGTCTTTAAAGGAGCTGTTTTGGCCCATGACAGGCACCATAGAAAAAGGAGGAGGGGAAATTAGAACGTAGGTAGGAGGAGCAGGGTGGAGTCAGAGAGACTGAGCCAGCCGCCCAAGAAGAAGCATGTAAGGAACATAGGTGAGCCACGGACCATGTGGCAGGAAAGATTAATAGAAATGGGTTAAGATGAAAGAGCTAGCTAGCAATGTGCCTGAGCCATAGACCAAACAGCATGAACTTAATATAAGCATCTGCATCATTTTTGGGGCCTGAGCAGCAGCTGGCGGCTAAGGAGTCTGACACGGCAGGTCTGTGGGTCTGGGCCTCTGGCCTCCCGGGACCAAGAAACCACATTGTAACAGGTAGGGGTGTGGGAGATGGGGTAGAAATTTAAGGGAGGAGTAAGGGGTGAATACCATAAAAACACAATGTTCACATGCATAAAATTCTAAAAGAATAAAAATATAAAGTCTGTTTAAGTTTTTATTTAATGTGCATGGGTGTTTTGCCTACATGTACATTTATATACCACATGTGTCTGATGTCCTTGGAGCCCAGAAGAGAGCATCATATCTCCCTGAACTGGAGTTACAGACAGCTGTGAGCTGGGTTCAATCCCATGTGGCCACTGGGATTGAAGCCTGGTCCCGTAGAAGAGCAGCCAATGCTCTTAACCACTGAGACATCTTTTCAGCTCCTAAAAGTATATTAAAACAATAATAATAACAAATTTTAAAAATCAGGCTTGATAGTAGAGTGCTTTGAGAGATAGACAAGCATAAAGGAAACACCACAGTTGCTCAAAAGACAAGGTGTGGCCTGGCTTCTCTTGCTCTGGTCCTGGCCCCTGCATCAATGGTTCTCAGAGAACAAAACAGGGAGAGTTTTTTAATTTAATAATTTAATGCAATTTTTTAATTCTGAGATAGACATACACACCAACATACTATGATATGCTGTGGGATTATGCTCTGTACACTGTAAATATTTGTCACTCCTATTGGTTTAATAAAATGCTGATTGGTTAAGTAGCTAGACAGGAAGTAGAGGCAGGGCAACCAGTCTAGGAGAATTCTGGGAAGTAGAAGAACAGAGACGATATTGAGACACAGAGGAAGCAGGATGAGATGCTGCACTGGCAAAAAGGTACCAAGTCACATGCTAAACATAAATAGAAATATGGGCTAACTTGAAAGTATAAGTAATTAGCAAGTAATAAGCCTGAGCCATAGACTACTCAGTTTATAATTAATATAAGTCTTTATGTGATTATTTGGGACTGTGGGTCCAGACCTTGGGGCTAGGCTTGGCCAGAAACTTCTTAGAATGGTCTACTAAAGGAAAAAAATTAAATAACCAATTTTAATACTATTTGTTTCTAGCCAGATATGGTGGTGAATGCCTTTAATCCTAGCACTCAGAAGGCAGAGGCAGACAGATCTCTGAATTCAAGGTCAGCCTGGTCTACAGAGTTAATTCCAGGACAGCCAGGGCTACACAGAGAAACCCTGTCTTTAAAAACAGAAAACAACAAAAAATACTATTTGTTTCTCTTAGAAAGAAATAAAAAACTGCATGCCTTTAATACTAGCACTCAGGAGGCAGAGACAGGAGGATCTCTCTCTGTAAGTTTGAGGCCAGACTGGCTTATACAGCAAGTTAGGCTATCTAGTGCTGCATAGAGAGACATTGTATCAAAAACCAAAACAAAAACAGAAATAAAGAATCATTTTACTGTAAGGGTTGTGTGGTCTCTAGGATTAATGAAATTTGAACTATAATTTTCAAGAACACCTTGTCTATACTTCTACTTGAAAGGTGTCTGAATGATCTGCAGCTCCTTAAAAAAATTTAAAACAATTTGTGTGTGTGTGTGTGTGTGTGTGTGTGTGTGTGTGTGTAGTGTGAGTGTGGTATTGGATGCCCAGGCGCTAGAGTTACAGGTGATTATGAACCATTCTACACAGGTGTTGGGAAGCAATCTCGGCTCCTTGGCAGGAGCAGTCAGCACTACACCCCTCTGGGCATCTACATATATGACTGGTTGTTAGGAGTTGCCTGGTGAACTTCAGGAGTCATTACCAAGCTTAGTGATTTTTCTTCCTTCCTACTTAACATTATTGGAATCTTAGAGATTTTGTTGTTCTTAGTTGTTTAAATTGCATTTTATTATTTTGTTTTAAAAATAATTTATTTGTACTTTATTTACATCGGTATTTTGCCTGTAAGTATGTCTGTGTGAAGGTGTCAGATTCCCCCTAGAACAGGGGTTACAGACAGTTACGAGCTACCATGTGGGTACTGGGAATTGAACCTGGGTCCTCTGGAAGAGCAGTGCTCTTAACCACTGAACCATCTCTCCAGCCTGCATTTCATTTATTTTGTGTGCATTTGTATGTGGAAGTGCATGTGCTCTACGTACTGGAGGTCACAAGACAACTTGTGGGATTTGGTTGTCTCCTTCCGCCATGTTGGTCCCAGGGATTGAATTCAGGTCACCAGACATGGTGCAGGTGGCTTCTCACTAGCCCCATTCTTAATTTTTGATAATTGAAAGTTTCAAATACTACAAAATTTTGTTAAATCAAATATTAGGTAGAGAGTAGAATCGTTTTATAAAAATTTTAGTGGCATAGTCTCCCACTGGGGTAGAGTGTGGATATTATCTGCATGGTAAAAAATCTGATCTATCTTTTGAGTTACATTTCTGGTTTCTTCCTACACATTGTCCTAAGACTAAACAGAGGGAAGATTTTTCCTTCATTTATACTTTATTGTTAGTCAGCTTTCCATTGTTATAATGCCTGAGATAATCAATTTATAAAGGAAAGATTGGTTGAGACTCATGGTTTCAATTCAAGCTTAGTTAGCCAGCCCCATTGCTATGGGTCTGTAGTGGCACAATGTACCCATGGCAGAAGCATATGACAGAGACTTGTCTTTTGAAGCTAGAAAGCGAAGTGTGAGAGAGGAGGGACAAGGGTTCCCACATTTCCTTCAAGGACATGCTAGTACCAGAGTTCCTTCCTCTCAAAAGCACTATAAGCTGAGGAGCAAGGCTTGGTATTCACGTGGCTTCTGAGGATCCGTATTCAGGTCTCATGTTCCGGCAGCAAGTGCTTTACCGACTGAGCCATCTTCCTGCTCTAGCATGGACAATATTGAAGTGTTTCCAGTGCATCGGAAAAGAAGACACAAGATCTACCACTGAAATTCCTTCCTCCCTTCCTTCCTTCCTCCCTCCCTTCCTTCCTCTCTTCCTTCCTTCCTTCCTCTCTTCCTTCCTTCCTCTCCTCTCTTCCTTCCTTCCTCTCTTCCTTCCTTCCTTCCTTCCTCTCTTCCTTCCTTCCTCTTTCTTCCTTCCTTCCTCTCTTCCTTCCTTCCTCTCCTCTCTTCCTTCCTTCCTTCCTCTCTTCCTTCCTTCCTCTCTTCCTTCCTTCCTCTCCTCTCTTCCTTCCTTCCTCTCTTCCTTCCTTCCTTCCTTCCTCTCTTCCTTCCTTCCTTCCTTCCTCTCTTCCTTCCTTCCTCTCCTCTCTTCCTTCCTTCCTCTCTTCCTTCCTTCCTTCCTCTCTTCCTTCCTTCCTCTCTTCCTTCCTTCCTTTCCTCCCTCCCTCCCTCCCTTCCTTCCTTCCTTCCACCCTCCCTCTTTTTGATTTTTTTTTTTAATTTAACCATTGAAGTTTCTAAACGACTTACCTGGCCTGCAAATTTACTGTTTGGATTAGACGGAATAAGGACACCATCTTCATCCTTTTGAAATCCGTCATGAGACCAATATGCCAGGTCGAAGGTGAAGGTCTTCAAATGCTCTTTATTTTTAGGGTCTCGGATGGTGGTGCTTTGGGAATGCATGGAAATCACACATTGGCTTCCAGAGTTCTTTTCTCTCTATAGTTGGATTATAAATTCAAAATCATAGTACATTCTGGCCAGAAAAAGTCACTTTGTCCTGGCCACTTGTGGGTTTGAATGAGATTGGCCTCCATGGGCTCATATTTGAATGTTTGGTTTCTAGTTGGTATGGTGTGGGCTTTTGAAACCTCAAAGCCCACCCCAGTGACACACCTCCTCCAAGAAAGTCACACCTCCTCCATTTCTCTGCCTGCCTGCTGCTGTGCTCCCTGACACAACGGTCATGGACTCCACCCTCTGAAACTATAAGCAGCCTCCAATTAAATACATTTTTTTTTGAGTTGTCTTGGCCATAGTGTCTCTTCACAGCAACAGAACTATGAGAAAGCCTGATGTATAAGCTGTGTTTTTGCCAGAGTTGCAGAATCCGCGTAGGCTCATGCCTGTGCTGGTGAGGCTCACTCTGCAGCACCACCTCTACCACTCCCTTTCATCTTACGGCACCTCAAAGCTGGTTCTCATACAGCTTAAACGAATTGACAAGCCAATCAGAAAACTGATGAACTCGACGAGGAATAGGACCTTGAGCAAGAGGCCACACAAGATAGAGAGTTCTGTATGGGAAGGGCTTCTCTGCATGTGATCGTCCTAGTGGGACGAATTGCTGGTTTTTGAACAGCTGTTGGCCAGATGCCAGCTGTACTGCTCGCTATTAAAAGGAAGGGCAGTGTCTTGCTACTGTGGTGGGGTTGTTCTGTGGATTGGATGGCCACAATATCCACATGGCTACGGACAAAAGAGCTGAAAACCCAGAAGCATTGCAGCCTGCACGATGCTAGGGAACAGAAAGCTGGGAACCACGGAAAGAATCCCAGCTTTGTGCAGGAAGTAAAAATGGGAGAGGCATCAGGGGGGACTTGAGGGAAATGAGGAACCAGACTCCACCTACTGATTCTTGCTTTTCTGTGACTATTAACACAAAGGTGTAGGAAGTGCCAATGGAGGCAGAAAACAGGACTGTTCATGACCACACTGTAGCAGGATTCCTACAACTTGCTAATTTTTATTGTTTGGGAGTTTTCAAGACAGGGTTTTCCATGTAGCCCTGGCTGTCCTGGAACTCAATCTGTAGACCAGGGTGGCCTCCAGTTCACCAAGATCCACCTGCCTCTGCCTCCCAAGTACAGAGATTAAAAGTGTGTGCCAGCCACATCAATATCTTTTCAACAAGTATTCCTGAGAACCTTGCCTGCTTGAGTGAATATGCTCTGGAATATGGGAATGATATTTCTGTGCGAAGAAATAGAGCTGAGAGAGAGGCATTACCCATCATCTGGCCCAAAAAAGAGCATCCAGACTGTCTGCCAGATCCAACGAACTTGGTCCACAGTAGAACTGATCTTTGTGGCCATGAGAGGTGGCCAAATGAGGTGTGTGCCAGGGCTGGTAGGAAGCTCAGGGCAAGTCACACAGGTTCAGTTGATTCAAGGACCTGGGAAATCCATTTTTTACTACATTTCATTATTAGCATATATGTGATATGTGTGTGTATGTGCGCATACACGAGGGCCTGCACCCTAAGTCGCATGTGGAGATCAGGGAACTCACCCCTCTCCTTCCACTAAACCTATCATCAGGCTTGTGCTGAGCCATCTCACCAGCCCAAGAAAGCCATTTTTATGGATACAATGAAAAACAAACTTGCCAACTATCTTCTGAAACTATCTTCTGAGAATGGAGAGCCCTTACCCTGCTCCCCCTCCCCTATTCATGTAATGGTTTTTAAATGAAAACGGCCCCTAGGCTCACATTTGAATGCTTGATTCCCCCCCCCCCCCAAATGATTGTCTTACTTCCAAGTAGTTTTGTCATTAGAGGTGGCCTCTGAGGTTTCAAAAGTCCCATCATTCCAGCTGGTTCTCTGCCTGTGGCTGCTGTCTCAGTATGTCTCAGCTACTGCTCCAGTGCCTGCCTGCTGCCGCCATGAGTCTTACACTGCTAAACCCTGAGTCCCCACATTAAACGCTTCCTTTCATAAGTTGCCTTGGCCATGGTGTTTTGTGACGGTAAGACCACTAAGCCCAGTTTAGGACACGGACAAGGCTATTGATGGCCTTTGAGAAGCTGTGCACATCCTGTCATAAAACCTGACAAGACAAAGCAGAAATGAAGGGGAAGGGAGGCCGAGTGGATGGCGCTGGGTCTAGAAAGCAGGAATGAACTCCAGGATGGGCCCAAACCATGGTCCTCACCTTTTCCTTCTGCTACCCCACTGAGAATGAGGATTCTTGTAGGGCATAGGAAGGGGAGCCAAGATTTTATCTCAGAATAAGCATTAGGGTCACACAGTCCCCCAAGAAGCTACTTCCCCGAGCCATGAAGACAAGGAGCCCACTGCTCTGGTGGATATAGGTGCTGAAAACACATGGCAATTGAGGATGCTTTCTAGGGCCATAGAAAGTAACTGGTGGAAATCGAGAGAAGATCATCACAGAAAAACAAGTGTTGTTTCGTGCTTGGGACTAGGAGAGCACCTTCCTTATATTTTATAACAATATTCCTGGTCCCTGAGTACATTTTAGGAAAGGCATTATAGACCTGAGAAAGGAACACTTCAGAACATGGGTTGTAAAGGCAGTACTGACGAGGGAGCAATGGGGCCCCTGACCCCCTTACCCTGTAGTTGCTCCTTTTCCCATGCTTGAGCAAAGCAATTTAGGGAAGAGCTTATCTGGGCCATTTCAGGCCACCACGTGGGTTAGATATGATGGTAGGGGACTGGTGGCTGCAGCTTTTAACAGTTTGTTTACAGTCTAGTGGATCAGGAAGCCATGATGGGACTCTAAGCGAGCTCAAGCTGAAGGTCTCTAGCTTTCACAGGGCAGCGAGGCCCAAGTCCCAAAGGCTCCACATTTTCCAAAACAGTCCCATTGGCTGGGAAGCAAACATTCTGCCATGTAGGCCCATGGAAGACATTTTATATTCAAAGCATTTACTACCACACAAGGAAGGTAACAGTAGACACAGGTAATGTAAGCTGTCAGATGAACCAGATGAAACTGGAAAGGCTGTGAAATGAGAGAGGCTGGATTTTTGACTTACACTCCCTTCAACAGCCCAGACTCAGTGAGAAAGCCAGATGGGACTTGGCTCATAAGACATCTCCAAGCCTGACTATATACACAGGTGCTGGAAGAAACCACACCCTCTCTTGATCTGTGTACACCGCCCTGACATTAGCTGGTACCATCCTGAACATCCTTTATAACCGGATCCATAGAACTGGACATTCTAGGTCCTGCCCAGTAGTCGTCACACAGACTAGCTATCACAAAGCAAAGTAGCTTCCTTTACTGGTAAGACTTGGCTCTACTATAGTGATACTATGCTAATTGGTGAAGATTATAATCCTTTAGAGGACACAGTAGGACCATGTACTAATCTATCTACCCATGAGGGTATGAGCTGTTAGCATCAAGATTCAGGATCCTGGTTATGTGAGACATTCTTAGGGGTGACTGATAGGTTAAATACTTTTGATCCTTGACATGGGGTACACGAGTATAAAGTGCAAACTTCTTATTTCCTATATGGCAAAAGATGGACAGGGTCTGCAGACCTCCCAGAAGATCCTTATTCATGTACTGTGATGACTATGCTGGAAATACAAGCTAATGAAAACAGGAGCCACATGGGGCTGGGATGATGTCCTCAGGAAGCATTTAATACAAATTGATATTCCAAGCTCCAAGAGATAACCGAGTACCTCCAACAGGGGTGTCAGTTAAGTTAGCTGCCACTTGCAGATTCATGAGCTGGGCTCTCAGATAAGAACAGGATAAAAAATACCTCTAGGTTTTTCGTCTCAGCTTTGAAAAGGAGAAAACAAAACGACTGGCTATTTAGCCTTATTTAAAAACTCTTAGATTTCTGGGTGTTTTCCGTGCATGTAGTATGTACGTGCCTGGTGCCCATGGAGGTGAGGACATTAGGTGTCCTGGAACTAGTTAGGACAGTTGTTAGTCTCCCACGTAGGTACCGGAAACCAAACAGCCAGTGCTCTTAACCACTGAGCCATCTCTCCAGCCCCTCTGGATACTTCCCTTTAGAATTAGCATTTTCTGGCAGTTTTATAGCAACAAAACTTCACTGGTCATGCTGGGCAGAGGCAAGCCCAGCATGATGGAAAGGATGAACAGCAGGTCCCAGTGGTCACAACAGGCAGGACATAGCTTTCTACCTGGCAAGTTCATGATGGCACAGTATCCCCTCCAACTTCTCCACTGACCTGCGTGGTATGGACAAGTGCTAAGATAGGGTGGGGCACAGGCAAAGGGAGGGGGTGGCCTGGTGTACAGGAGCTCTCAAGAACAGCAGTGTTTCCAAAAAAGCTACAGGTTTGCACACAAAACTATCAAGTTAAGTGTGGTCGGATGTGGTCTCATATGTGACTTAGGTCTTAAACTTGATTCTCCTACTTCAGCATTCTGAGTTGGGATCACGGCGATCTGTCTACATGTAGCAGGACCTACTTTTATAAAAGAAGATAAACATTTTGGGTTTTGAGATAGGGTTTAATGTAGCCCAAGTTGGCCTCGAATATACAACACAGCCATGAATGGCAGCTTCTGGTCAGCCACCTCTAATTAATGTCCCCATGCCTACTTTTACAGAGTGCTGATGAGCCGCCCTGGGGATTCATGCATGGCAGGAGAGCACTCTATCAACTGAGCTACATCTCTGCCCCCATACATGTATTAAAAGCAGTTACCACACACTTTAATGTACCAAACTGCACTGGTTTAAATAATTATTGACTTGACAGTATTTCTTGTCAGGTTTTTTATTGTGCTACTTGTACCAAGGAATGAAACTGTTTACTAAATTATGTTTAGATCTTTGTTATTCATTTAACAAATTCATTTAAATAAGTTTAATATTTCATAAATGACAAGCAGCTTAAATACAAATTCAGTACTGTTATTAAAAAAGGAATAAAATCAGGCAGTAACTGTCAACAAGGCAATGACCGTGGACTGACCTGGCTGAAAGGCCGCACACGCACGGCCACTCTCACGCTGTCTGTGCTCGGTGCAGGCATTCCCCCACTTCTCATCATCCAGAATGCTATTTGGTAGAAAAATAACATACAAAGCACACTGCTACACTTCACACAAAGACATCCAGAGCTCAGCTGACAAAGGCATCTGTTTCTAGGTATCAATTATTAAAGGTCCACTCATTACACACTATCAATTACCTGTCATAAATTATTTGACAACACTTATTTATCATAGCCTCCGTCAAGCGCCATAACTTGTGCACATTCATACTTGCAGAACAGGGCGTTTTGTTTCTCCTTTCCATCTCACATTCTTCCACTCTTGATATCTGTGCCTGAGGTCCTGTGGGAATTGCAGTTTTAACCCTGAATACTAAGAGGCTTCTGTGATTCAGTGTCGTTCACAGCTAATTTGTCCGGACTCCTCTTCTCAACACGAGGCACACACCAGGTGTACTGAGTATCTGTGGCAGATTAGTCACATTTCTTCTAAAATCCTTTCATGAGGTTGCTAAGAAGCAGTGAACCGGTCAATCTAACCTGGATAATTAGTCTCCAAATTGAGAGACAAGATAGTCTTTAAGTTACTGAACAAGAAATGCCAGCATTATAGTTAACCAATGCAACTGGAAAATTACTCTTTTGAGGTAGATTACACAAAATTTGTAAAACTACAAAAAGGCAAAAATCACATGCCCACAATCCAAATTCACACAGTATCAGGCAAAGCCCAAGGAAAGTACACATAATGATTATAAATCTGAGTAACAGACTCAAAGTGCATAAATTATAAAACAGCAACTTTAAAAAATAATCAACAGCTGTTCACCCTCAAAAATTAAGACTGGTTCTAGTATCAGTAAAGAAAGAAAATGGACAAATGCCTACTAGCACATAAAGTCATGACTAAGACAGAAATCCCCTCACAAAAATCTAACAGACACACAGTGTATACTTTACAGTAGTTTATTTAACATCCCAATAATAAGCCATATTTACATATTATATAAACGTATGAAGTTTTATAAAACGCCCCAACTAGAAGAACCACACTCCGTACGGAGCTACTTTACTTATTTACTTGTTTACAAAATTGTACAATTTATATAAATTATTTCCTTCCAAATTAGGTGATTTTAATAATCCACCCCAATACTGATGATTTTACAAACAGGAGCATGTTAAAATCTTGGGCTAAAAATTACAGCATTTTCCTGCGTAAAACTTGCTTCGGAAAGGATGACAGCTTCTTTTTGCCCCTTCCAAGAGTTTTTCCTGCTACCTCTGCAGTTTTTCGTGGTTTGCCGATCTTTATTTCATCGACAGGGCTTGCCAAGGGAGAAATCAGCTTAATTTCTACAGGGGGAGGTGACCAAGAACTTTCTTTTCCCGTGTTTCTGGAAGAGAGATACACTTAAGTAAGAACAGGCACAGCGCCTCACTCTTGTCAAGAACTTTACACTGCAGAGAAAACACAGCTGTGGGCTAACGGCAGTCGGGGTTCAAGTGTCAACCCCCAACATACTTAGCTACATATACATATAAAAGATGTTACAAGATGGCCCAAGTACCTATGGTTAGTTCATGGGATGAGAGCCAGCAGGCCCATGCAACTTATAAAATTCCAGTATCAGTAAGAGGAAAAGAAAGACAGCTGCTGATTTCCTGCCTAGCCAAGGCTCCATGTTCTAAAGACCTAGTCTAAGAAGAAAAAAAAAGGTAATTCAGGGCTCAGCTTTAGGTGTACAGCACTGTGCCACAAAAAGGATGGGGGTGGGTCATACTCAACAGTAGCAACTGGTGAGTGTGTGTATCATAAACACAATTTACTTATTGTTTATTAAATTTAGCCATGCCTACGTACAGCATGAACAAGATACTGTAAAACACCAGCATCTCAAATGGACTGACTGACCACAGATGCAGTAACATTGCTAGTAGTGAGAACCGCTGGGGGCTGTACAGTTACAATTCCTTATGAATGAAGAGGCAAACTACCCTCTCTCCCAACACACCCAGTTGGGCCATCGCCTGTGGAGAAGGCTCTTTTCAGGAGCCAGTCTCGGCGTGTCCAGAGAGACGCGCTGCTGCTTACCTGCTTGCATTTGTCCTCACAGTCCTGCTGCGCTTGCGTTTTTGTTCTTCCGTGACTTCTAATGGCTTGGGGTCACTCTCCTGTTGGTTACAATCAGAAAATGTAAGCTGACTAAGCAATTAAAATCTTTGATTTAAGACAGCAGTTTCTCTGTTTCTTTTTCTCTACGTAGCCCTGACTGTCCTGGAACTTGCTCTGAACAGGCTGGCCTTGAACTCAAGAGATCTGCCCATCTCTGCCTCCTGAGTGCTGGAACTGATTTAAAAGGTATCCTACTTGGCCAGATGGTGGTAATATACACCTTTAATACCACACCTGGGAGGCAGAAGTTTTCAGCCAGCCTGGTCTATGGAGCAAGTTCCAGGACAGCCAGAGAAACAACCCTAGACTCTAGGTAGACCCTTGTAGCTCTTAATGACCTAGAACAGAACTGCTCTTAATTCCTCACCTCCACAAAGCCTCCATCTTGACACAATTTCACTTTGAAACTTTCACTGTCCACCACCCTGACTTGATATAGCTTCAACCCTATGTCCAGGCTCTCACCATTTTGAAGGCACTGGGTCGCCAGAGATGGTTTTCTTTCTTCCCAGATGCTTTCTACAGACACTACCTGAAACCACCACCCTGCCATGTTTCTGAATCCCCAAAAGCTGTTGCTTTTTCTTTGAGAAAGACCTCTCCCCTCAATCCCTATATATGCAGAGGTATTTAGACAGAATAATTTATTCAACAAACTATTATCAGTTGAATTATTATTGCTGCATAGTAACTCAATCATGAAATAGAATCTAATATATGCTTATGAGCTGACATTTGTAAGTAAAAGTAACTGACATTGAATCTATGAAAAATGTCCATGGAATCAAATTTGAAACTTTCTCTCCAAGGATACTCTTTGAATGACACAAATACCTTACATAAATACCAAGATCATTTTGATGGGGTCTCGCTGGCATTCAACTCAAGAAGGCTGCCTATCTCTGAGTCCTAGGATTAGGGCTGCATGTCACTATACCTGGCAACCACTTTTAATTTTAAAACTGTCATTCTAGTGGACAACTGGAAAATTTCTGTTATAAGCAATACACCAGATAGATCTTGAAAGCAGTAAACAGGCATGTTGTATTCTTAATATAAATGCAGGATTTCTCTGCTCTGTAGACCAGGCTGTCCTCAAACTCAGAGATCCGCCTGCCTCTGCCCCCTGAGAGCTAGAATTAAAGATGTGCACCACTACCAGATGCAAATTACCTTTCTTTAAAAAGCATTATTTTATGAGTCTTGAGTATTTTCCTACATGTGTACCACATCCATGTCTGGTGCCTCAGGAGGCAAGAGCATTGGATTCCCTAGAACTGGAGTTAGAGGTTGTAGGGAGTGAGCTGGGATCTGAACCTAAGTTCCTTGCAAGAACAGCTAGTGCATTTAACTTCTTTCTGAGCCATCTCCCTAGCTCACATGTCATCTTTAAATAAATTAATTTTTCAACAAATTTACTTAAGAGAAATTCACTTAAAAATCTTTGTAATCTCAGCACTCAGGGACCTGAGGCAAGATCAAGACAATTGATTTTCAAGACAATTCCAAGGTAAAAAGAGCCTATCTCAAACAAACAGAACAAATCAGAAAAACAATATGCACAGAGGATGTATGAATAAATATATATATATATATATATCCATGCATTCCTTACCAGCTCATCTAGAAGTTTGGATGTGCTGGACATACTTTTCCTCCTGGTTCTCAAGGCAGGAGGAGAAACAACAAACTGAGATGATAAATCTGATACCAGCTCTTTCAGCTGGGCAGTAGCCTCCATTTTTTCAGCTAAAGACAAGTGGGAAAGAAAGAAAAACATTTACCTGTAACTATGTACGGTTATAAAAATGACAATATAAAGACAATTATATATACTGCACCAAAAATCTTGGACCAAATGATACACACTAGAAAGACAGAAACACATATACATTACCCCCCATGTCAGGAGACAGAAATGATACTGAACAAAAATCCATTATCATTTAAATTTAAGTAAACCAAATGTTCATGAATATTTTAGGCTTCCAACTAAATGATTGCCACCACATAAAGATGGGACCCCACGTTTTATTTGATCCCAGTGATCCTCAGT
Source organism: Phyllotis vaccarum (assembly GCA_033318265.1). NCBI lineage: Eukaryota > Metazoa > Chordata > Mammalia > Rodentia > Cricetidae > Phyllotis > Phyllotis vaccarum. Next base: position 15,360,728 of record JARWLC010000017.1, on the reverse strand, counting down.
TCCTCTCAGGAAAGCAGGGGTCCCATGAGACAGTGTGAGCCTCAGTTTCTAGAGGAGGTTTGTATTACACAGGGAATCTTACTTGTGAAGAAGAGACTCACTATAAAATCTCTTTCTAGCTACCTTATTCTGAGCTACTGGCTCTAGTGGGGTGGAGAGCAGCAGAAAGGCTTAAATCATAAAAACAAGTTAAGCTGACAAATAGAAGGCTCTAACAGATGGAGACTAGCTGAAGAATTGATTTGGAGGAGGGGCTCATGGGGTGCTCCCCCTTCCTGAGGTTTTAAAATGTTAAGTTGATGGGTGTTGGAGATGGTTTTTACCCAGTGGTGTAGCCATTGATAAGGTGGTCCATGCTCCTGTAAAACACTCCATAATTGAATCATACAAATAAAAATAAAAAGGAAGTAAAACCAGGAGGAGGAGCAGCTGAGAAAAGGAAGGGAAAAGGTAAGGAGGTAGGCTGAATGTCATCAACATACATTATGTATATACATGAAAACGTGATAATGAAATGCTTATGTAAATTAGTACATGCCAATGAAGACATTTAAAAAAAAACTGGTTCAAAGCATACAATTAAAATAAGTAACATGTAGACCCTCCTTTGAACCTCCTAAATAGTGTCTCCACAACAATAACATTGTGACTATGGAATTGGCACAATGCTGTGTGCCAGAGATTACATACCGGAGTTCGGACTTATTAGGTGTGCCTCAGCTAATAAAAAATGCAGATAACAATTATATTTCGGCATTGTGATGCATAGATCAGAACAATCCAATATATACAGCAAGGACTTTATCAACAAAGTGTCTTCTATATGATATGCGTACACACGGAGACACAAATAAGATTGCCTGACCAACATCAGATGTCAAATCCTGCTAATATGATTCTTGCCAGGTATGAAAGTCCATACCTATAGTTTCAAGCAGGATGTAAAGACAAGAAAATGACAGACAAGTTTGGGGCCCAGCTGGCCTGATCTTACTTTAAACAAAACAAAGCAAACACCACCATCACTCAACAAACCTCAACCCAAATCATGACTCTCTTGTTCATTCTTATGTGGATGTGCATCCATGGACATCAGAGGACACTCTTGGGTGCTGGTCCTCAGGTGCCTGTCTACCTTTCGGTTGATGAATGACTCTTACTAAATTTTACCCCAACTAGACCAGTCTAGCTGGCACATGAACATCCTGTCTTTGCCCCTGTATCTCTTGGATGTGTACCATGCCAAATGGGTTGTGGGGTCCAAACACAGGTCTTCAAGTTTAAGAGTCAAGTGCTTTACTGTCTAAGCCATCTCCCCAGCCCACAAAAGCCATGGCTCAACAAAAAAAAGAAAAACACTAGTAGCATCCAACATCGTCACAACCAACTTATAGGAGGCAGAAATTACACTTCAGACTGATGGTGAGGTACCCTTCCTACTGTTAAAAAAATACAAATCTGCCTGTATTCCTAACAGGTTTTTTGTTTGTTTGTTTGTTTGTTTTTTAACTACCTGGAGCAAAAACTTTGGCTTTCTCAGAGCACCTCACAGTCCACTTAAGCTTTCCCATTTACTTCAAGGGACTCTGAAGAGAAATTAAGAACTCCATACCATGTACAGAAATATTGGCCTATTCACTGTTTCTCCTATATGCCTGTTTTAGGGCACAGACGAAAATTTTATTACAAGACAATGTCTCTTCTACTTCTGCAAATGTCTGGCAAACATTAGACATGACCAACAGTGAATATGGATGTATTTCTGTTGATCAAGGCCATAAAATGCCAGATAGCTGGCCACAAAACCATTTGGATCTGTAGGTATCACTGGGACACAAGGCAAAAGCTACGGTACTTTATAAAGAAAAACAAAAACCCAGTGATTCTAGGCCACACCGGCAGCACGTCTCTGTAATCCTTGCACTCAGGATCCTCCTCAGAGGAAGGAGGACCAGGAATCAAAGTGATTCTCAGTTACATAGAGTTCAGCTCAAGGCCAGGCTGGGCTACGAAGGATTTTGTTCTAGAAAGGGTGTCTGTGTAGTTCTGGCTGTCCCTCATGAAGACTGGCTGGGATTGATTGGCACGAGTCATCATCATCCCGCTCAAAAAGGTTATATTTGAAGGAGACAAAGTCAAGTCACTTAGACATAAGGACAGAATGGAGAGAGATACAACAAAACAGAACCCGTGTCAATGGACTGAGGGACAGAGAGAGCTATAAACTTTTCTTTAGGAAAAACACTCAGTGCTTCAAATCAAATAATGAACTTAAATCTGTGCATTCTAATAAGATAAAAATGAAGAAAAAAAATGAAATACCTTTTCCTTTCTTTGGAATCTTCACTGAAGGTGGAGAAAAGAAAGGCTCAGCTTTGGGTTCAGAAAAGTCTGTCAACAACATGGTCTTTCTAGACCTAGTCCTTGTGCTCCAGGGAGATTTAGTCAAAGCTGCAGGGGCAAGCAATCTTTCTTCTTGGTCAGCTGGCTCATTGTGGGTTGTTTCAGCCTCTTTGGGGCCTTTGTTTGCAGACTTCTTTGTAGATTTGTTATTAGAGGTCATCACCATTGCAACTTCCTCATTTGGCACTAAAATGGATTTTTCTAAAGTACTCACATTTCTAACTGGGGTGTTCCGTGTAGATCTTCGGACACTTGGAACTTCTTTCTTCTGGGGGCTTGTCTGTCCCTTAACAGCTGTGGAGCCACCATCTTCTAATGACACTATTTTCCTTGGTCTACCACGTTTCCTAGGTGTGGCAGCAACATCAGGTTCTGTTTGAATTGGCAACTGGGATGAATCAAGTGAAGGCTCTTCTGTCACACTCGACACACTCATTTCTCTCCCTCTGACCCTTCTTCGTTTTAGAGACTGTTGCTGGTCACTGGGCTTCTCCTGTTCATATTCCACATTTTGGGAATCTTCTAAGTTAGCATTCCTCATTTTTTTGACAGTCGTGCCATGACTTGCTGCTCCACTAACATTTAGATCTTTTACAGTTTTGGCAGTCTGCTCGTTTTCTACAGATGTAAATCTTCGCAGACTCCCTTTTCTAACAGATGAGAGCTGGACTTGTGTTCTAGAAGGCACTTCTTCAATGGCTAGCTCCAGTGGCTCCTGCTTCTCTGAATCAGGGTTTCCTAGTATGCCCGGGCTAACTTGCCTTTTCTTCCTTCCTCTCCTAGGAGTGAGGGAATTCTGGGGGGCTAGCTGGGTCTCCGATGCTGCGTTCATATCCGAATGGGTACTCTCAGAAGACCCAGGAAGTTCTTTTACTTTTCTGGTTTTCTTCTTAGGAGTAACAACTGCTGAGGACTCCTGTTGTTCTGATGTGACATTCAGGCTTTGGGCCCGCTGCCTTCTTGTAAGAATTCTAGTAGAAACCATGTCATCACCCTGGCTAATGTTTAGAGTCTTGGCACTTGTTTCCTGAATGGTCTTCAGTGTAGATTTTGTTAACCTGGAGGAATGTGTAACCTTTGGGCTTATTAATGATACATCTTCACGAACAACCTGTTCCACTGCTGCTGAAGTTGCTTCTTTACTTCTTGTGTCTTTAATTACATCCAACAAATTTTCTGCAATTGCCACTTTAATTGGTTCAGGCACATATGGTAAAGTGTCTACCTTGTGGGATTCTTGGTCACCAGGTACATCAGATGGCAAATCTGTAACATGTTCTTGATTATCAGGCTCTACTGGGGACACAGGGCTTTCCTTGGTTGCTAAGCTTGTTGCTTTCAATGACACATTCGTTGCTGCAGAGTCACCTGTCTCAATGTCTCCTTCGTCACCTTCCAATATCAAGGTAAAGTTGCTCTGGGCCACAAAAAGTTCTCCATCTACTTCAGCGACATCACATTCAGCAGAGTCCTTGTCATCACGCAAGTCACAAAACTGCTGCTCAATGGTACCAAAATTATATTGAAGTTTAAGTGTTCCTGAGGGATACAACTCATTAAATGAGAGATTCTTGGCTTCCTCTTCTGAATTCTGAACTTCAAGTTTTTCATGTCCAATTAGCTAAAATAAATTAAGGTAAGAAACTAGTTAATGAACTAAAAAAAATACACTTTAACCTAAAGCATACAGAATTGTAATGACCATATCACTCTGTGTGTGTCCATTTTACAATACAAACTATACTTATGGCAAAGGCTAATGGATTTACTTCATAAAATATTCACTTAAGAAAAGAAACCTCAGTCAAAATAACTACACAGAAAAGATATTGAGAGTATGGTTGGAATTAAACTAGGAAATTCCACATTTCCTTAGCTATAATGATAGTACTAATAAAATTTTGAAAATCATTATGCTAACAATTCTAAGAAAATTAAAGATTTACTCTCTTACCCAAGAAAAAAAAACTTTAACCAGAGAAAAGGAAATAACCCCATATAATAATTCCCAAATTACCTAACTATCCATACTTTTCTAAACAGCATGATCCCCGTAAGGTTGAAGAACAATTCACCTACATAAGCTCCCTTGGGCTAGACTCAATCTTCTTCCCTTTGCTGGGGTTGCACAAACCATGAAATTCCTAAGGCTGTCAAGTTCAGAACCTCTCCTGCAAGGGTTTGTGGAAGAAGGAATGGTCCTTGCATTTACCTTTTGGTAAGGGAAGGGGAGAAAAAGGAGGAGGTAGAAAGTAACAGAGAGATCTCCTGACCAAGAAGGAAGACATTACCACCCATCTAGACAAAGACATTTTCCCAACTCCCCATAGTGAGCTCATAGGCTGGACAACCTAAAATGAGGAGTCCCATTACACTACACCCACATTTTTGTTAGCCTCCAAACTGAAGAAATAGGAAATTTAGTACCATTTATTTCCAGAATAGAATACTAACGATAAATGTGGATGAATTTATAAGTAACTCCCCAAATTCCAAACAATTAGATTTCTATAAGTAATTAGAATGATTAGAAGAGATGGCTTTTAATCTTAAATTCATTTACTGAAAGTTCCCTTGATAATGAAAGGGATTCAGTAAGATTTTAGGAAAGCAGGAAGCCCTATCAAGTACTAAGTGTCTTTCTCCCACAGAAATGCAGGGAGACCGTTTCACCATATTCACTTATCACAGATGGAATCTAAATGTCAAGCAATCATGTTTACTGATAGCTAAAAAATTTACATTTAAATAAATAACCAAAAAAATAGACTGTGGCTTCTATAATACATTTTTACGGTTTTCCATAAAAATCAATCTCTTAAAGGTTGTTATTTTATATTCTAGAAAGTATGTATTTATTTTTTGAGCAGATCTTTATGTTGTCAAATGAATACACTAAGTTTAAGTGATCATCTTTTAAGCCCAACTAAATAAAAACTCATAAAACATTAAAAAAATTAATATTTTTACATGAATTTCTTGAGTATCAGGAGGGCTGATAGAAACTTGAGGCTTTTCTTCTGGTAAGCCAACATGTGTATCAGCTTCTATGTCATGATCTTCTTTTGGGTTTAATGTTAGTTTCTGGTCAAGGCTATGTTCAGAGGTAACAGGGCACTTGGAGGTGATGGGCCCAGAGCTTTCACTACCTTCAGCCATGTTGGCCAAAGCTGGAAAAAAACCCAAAAAACAGAGAAACTTCTTACATTCCAAAACCAAAACCTTGATTCATACAATTCAGAAAGCATAGATTTCCAACTTCAGAGTATCTGAATACACTGTTGGAAGGTCTGTGTGGTCTTCAGGAGAAAGATCTATCCATGGGTCTCCTCTTTGGCCAGCTGTTTCACATCCAGGTTAAGATTAAAGGTGTGGGCTATTATTTGGTAGTTTGCCTTGAACTCACAAACACAGAAAGATCTTCTTTGTCTCTGGAGTTATGGGATTAAAAGCAGGCACTGCCTGCCTGGGTGGGAGCCTGGAACTCCTTCTGTAAACTAAACTGGCCTCAAATTCAGCTTTGCTGGGATTAAGGGCGTAGATCACTACTCCCTGATCCTCCTAGACTGTTAGTAGATCCCCTGATATCTCAGACTATATTCGGTATACCTAGAATGTAATATTAGTACAATGAGAAATGAGTTACACCCATGTTTGGCACCATAACCCACCTCCCTTTTTACATCAACCTTTAATGGAAAAAAGCAATAATAACTGACCACTAAGCTATGTCTACCCAAGAGAAATATGACACCCAGTAAAGAACCAACGAGACAATAACTGACTAAACTATTGTGATCAACTGCTTACTAAACACTAGTTATGAAGTATGTCACAAAATGTACTGAGATCTTTATCTCCCTCTCCCTCCCCCAGGGTTTCCTGCCTTTGCTGGGATTTAGACATGCGCCACCTGGGATTCTTATTAGGAGTCTCTTGATATCCTTAGAATGCTTTTACATCAGGGAAGCTAGCCAGAGCACTGAGGGAAAAAAAAAAAAATCTAATAATATCCTTTTAAGTGCGTAAAAGTGTTGCTTCAAAACACTAAATGATACATACATTCATCATGGTCTCCTCTAATTGTGAAGGCTTGGCTTTCAACAGCCACTACTCCATCCAGAACTGATGATGCCTTGGATCTTGAGGTGGGAGTTTTCCTTGAGAAAGAGAAGGTACGCTTGAGTGTATGAGAACAGCCCTGTCCACCTTTTCCTCTGTACTTGCTACTTTGTTATGAAAATCCAAACTCAGAAGCCACAATCAGGCAAAGCTACGCTACTCCAAGTGCTGGACTAAAAGAACAAAGGCAGAGGAGTAGCTCCAAAGATCATACAGACTGGTTGGGTCAATAATGGAGCAGTAGGTTGACATTTTAATGTAACCTTACAATTAACTATAATCTAGGAAGTAGAATGTGCTAGACTGGGTCGTCCCTCCACCCCAATACTGGAAACAGATTCCCTGTAATAACCCAGACTGACCTAGAACTCACATTCCTCCTCCCTCAGCCTCAAAATGAACCACCCTATCCACTAAACTGTTTCAGATAGCAAGTGCTGATGTAATCCTCCAGTACAACTTGGCTTTGCTGGCAATAGAAATATAATATTTTCAAAGACCACCAGAAGCACGTTTTGATCTTTTGGATTTTTTGATACAGGGTCTCACTACTTAGCTCTAGTTGTCCTGGAATTCACTATGCAGACCAATCTGGTCCTTAACTCAAGAGACTCGCCTGCCTCTGAGACTCTCAAGGGCTGAGATTAAAGGCATGTACCTAGTACAGTTTTGGGTCTATCACACTCAAACAGAAAAACTGGCTTAGGAAGTGAGGAAACAGACTGGAAGGGGGTAGGGAAGAGACCTACATTCTCTATGTCCCCTTTTGGGTGTGTGCGTCCCTGTGTGCATGCCAACTTAAGAGATGGCTTTTCTGTGTGTAGTCCTGTTCTTACTGTTCTGGAGTTTGATCTGTAGACCAGGCTGGCCTCAAACTCAGAGATCTGTTCTGCCTCTGTCTCCTAAGTGGTAGGATTAAAAGTGTATGCCACCATTGCCCAGTGCAGGCTAGTCTGGTAGACCAGTAAGGCCCAGGATACTTTTTTTTCCTTTGAGACAAGTTTTCTTTGTTTTGACTGTCCTGGAACTTATCTATAGACCAGGTTGGCCTCTGCCTCCCAAGTTTTGGGATTAAAGGCAAGTACCACCACCATCCCGCCCCAGGATCCTCTTGTGTGTTGAGAGCTGGTACTCTAGCATACACTATGAATTTATATAGATCCTGGAAATCTTAACTCAGTCTCCAGAAACTGGAGTTTATAGATAGCCATGAATCATTTCATACATATGGGTGCTGGAACAAAACATGGGTACTATGGAAGAACAGCCAAGTGTTCTTAAATGGCAAGCCATCTCTTCAGCCCAATTTACTTTAAATGTGTGAGTATGTCTGTGGGTGGGCATATGAGTGTCTAATGAGTTCAGAGGCATCAGATCCTTAGAGCTGGAATTATTGGCAGTTTTGTGCTACCCAATGCAGGTGCTTGGAATTGAAGCTGGGTCCCCTGGAAGAGCAGTACACACTCTTAACCAACAAGTTATTATCTTAAAACCCCTTATTTGTTTCCATAAACTTACCCTTCACAGACTGATGACACACAAAGAGAAGCTTTAACTTTTTGGACAGGGCTTGAATGACTGGATTCTGAAAAGGCCTCCACTCCAGCTTCTACAGTGCCTATAAACCATACATGTGAGTTCTTGTTAAACGTCTTACCACCACTTCAAAGAAACTGTTGGTCTTTCTTTTGTTTTAATTTGTTTTAATTCCTTGGCATCAGGCTGTTAGCATTTCCTTCTAATTGTTTCTGTCTAGCTAAAGGGCCCCTTTAACTTCCCACTTCCCATTTTGCTATAATAGGCAATTAATTAATTCTCAATATCTGAATTAACTTAATTCTTAATATCTAAAGAGATAGTATAAAGCTATATGCTCAGCTCAGACCACGGCCATGTTTAGAAGCTGGGTGAAGATTCCAACTTAACCTATTACACTCTAGGGTTTATGTTATTTGCTATCCTCCAAAAAGAGCTTGAGATTGCTTAGTACTGCAGAAGCAATTAATTAATGCAGATATTTCTAGGAATATCCTTATCTAAGGGTAACCATTTAGATACTTTAGTGGCATACAGCACATTAAAAAATAAAGCAGCATGAAATTCTAGACACATTTTCTATTTATGAGCCAAACCATGAAGGTCTTAGAACAATTAATGTCTATGTTTGCTAAAGATAACACAATCTAAATATACTCACCTGTTACTAGGCTAAAAACATTAAGTGTAATCTACTTATGACACAGGTAAAGTTTCATATACCTCAGGCTAGTTTTAAATACCATGCAGCAAAGGAGCACTTGGAACTTGGTTTTTCTGATCTACCCTTTGAGTGAGATTATAGCTCCACTATGCCTGTTTGGGGTCTGAACCCAGGGCTTTGATGCATGCTAGGCAAGCACTTCAAATGAGCTAAATCCCCTTAGCCAAATGACAGATTATTATTGTATACATTTAGTTTTACAGACCTAGAGAAATACCTTTCAGAAAGCTGGTCACATTTTTTAGATGTAAAAAAGGCATTTGATCCACCATTTCTAAGCCAAATCTCCCATTCTGATGTCCAGTTGGCCCCATATCTCAGAAAAGGATTAACAAAGTTGCATTTTAAGTGTCTGTCAATACAGTCCACTATGTTCTACACAACACAGAGGCAAGTACTGTATCTAGTGCACTCACTGCAGACAGTCAACAGCAAGCACTTACTGTAGGGTGGGGAAGGTGAACTAGAGCACATACTTTAGGGACTCAAAAAAAAAAATCTCCAAACAATCTCATCACTGGAAAACAATCAATAACTTTTTTAAATAGACAAATGATTACTAAGACAATAGATTCACAGGCCTGAGGACATTTATGACCTTCATGTGCTTATTTCAGAGAACAGAATCAAAGTCTGGTTTCTAGCAAACAGCTTGCTTGGCACTGGTCCTTCTCATAGTTACCAGAAACCTTCAAGGCAGACTACAGCACCACTACTGCTGCTTTCCCACGCTCACAGCTAACTTCCCTTGTCATCAAATGTCTTACCTACTTATCAAAGAACACAAGGAATTTCCCCACGCTTAAATAAAATTTACTTTGTCTAGGACCCAGCACACCGGGAATAAAGAATTGTTTGTTTAGCCCTGATGCTTCCCTATGGTAGAAAATCCTCTATTATGAAATCTGAAATATGTACAGAGTTCCTACCCATTTGTTTCTGCACAGCTGAAGGAATACCTTCTGACTTGACTGAATCTTTATTGTTGCCTTTCTCAGTTTGTAGAGTCGAGTTAGTAGTTAGTTCAATGGAAGCACATGCTGGCTTGGGAGACACAAATACACCATCTTCCAAGTCTTCTGGTGCTGGTGCATCATGATATTCTAAAGAAGTCTGGTCTGATCTGGTTGAAGCAATGCTGTCTTCCTTGCTCACATCCAGTTTCTCCAGACTTTGTGAGTGGGTGTCCAGTGACCCTGTAACCACTTTCTGATGGCCCTTTGCAGGGATATCCAGAGGAAAATAAGAATTCTTATCACTGTTCTTTGCCCATTCAGTTTCTGCTGGGAGTCCAGATTTATGGAAAGATGTATTAACAAATTCTTTTGCATTACCATCATCTGTAGCCTGGAATTATGGAAAGAAAATTAAAGCATCAAGGTCCCCAGTGACCAATCCCAATCACCCACCCACCTTTTCCACACTTCCTATCTTAATTACAATTCATTTGTTTCAAATCTATTTTTTTCTTAGTTGTATAACTAAAAATGAGCTGCTGTTAACATTTTTCTAATCAGTAATTTATCACTGACTAAAACAAAACACAATGTACAAGATAGACAATGAAAACGGATCATGTGGGTAGATTCTATTACTACAGTGGACCCCACAGACACTTCTATAGGTAAAGTAACAGGGCAAGAACTGTCACAGGACACTGGGCGGAAACCAAACCATGGGAAGGTGTATATCCATCCTAGGGCTTCTGTCACCAACTATGTAGCTTACAGTGTTTTTACTCTAAAGCATATCAGTAAAACAAACAAGCACTGATTTTATTTTCTTTGTAGAAGACATATATTGGCTTAGTCCATATTCTAATCCCCCCCCCCCCGAACTATTTTGTAGTTAAGACTATCCACAAGATTGCATAAAAAATAGAAATAAAATTCTGTGCTGCTTATCAAACTTACTTTATCAGTCCAATGTGTGTTCATGCCCTCTTCCATGAATGAAATCCTTGTTTCTTTAAGCCTGAAAGGAGGGGTAAGAGATCTTCCCGGGGACAGAGAGGGAGACGCTAAAGGTGTTGTTCGAAGACCAGATCTAAGGATGGATGGAGGAGTAAAGTCGGCAAATCCAGAAGAAGTAGCTGACAGAGCCAAGGACTTAGCTCTCTATGATGAAGAGGAAAGAGAACCCACATTAGCATCTGTAAGTAATTTACACACCGGCAGAAAGAAAGAAAGCAACTTCAAAGCATACACACTTATCTTTACAAAATAAAGTACATAATTTTATTCCAAAACAGTAGGAATATACAAATTCAATCACAACTTTATGTTCAGTTTACAAAACAAATTTATGTTTTGTCTTGTTTTTTAAAGACAGGGCTTCTCTATGTAACAGTCCTGTCTGTACTAGAACTCATTTTGTAGATCAGGCTGGCTTCAAATTCATTGAGATCCACCTCACATTTTCCTCTTTAACTAAAAAAGATACTGAAAAATACTTGGAAAATGAAAAATGTGTATGCCCATTATTACCAGTCACCTCAAGTTTGGATTTCTTCTCCCCAGTAATTTATCAACTGATAACAGGAATTCAAAGTAAAACCAATAAAAATAAGCCTAAAAGTAAAGCATTTGGAAAAACGCAAACATGACAATTCTCAGCAATAAAATGTGTGTGTGTGTACATATATACACAGAAAGAGACTCATATAGATTTACATTATATTCTATATAATACTTTGAAAATATAAGCATAACCAGATAGTAGTGGTGCACACCTTTAATCCCAGCACTCAGGAGGTAGAGGCAGGCAGATCTCAGTTCCAGGCCAGCCAAGGCTACACAGATAAAATAATAAATTAAATAAAGAAAAAAATGTTAAGTAAAGCATTTGCCTACCCATAGTCATGCCATAAACAGCTTAATTTTTCTGTGCCATTGAAAATTGCTAACCCACAGGATGACAGCCAGGTGGCACTAACCTTAACAACAGGAGGAGTTTCAAGTAAAAGTAACTCTGAAGGCCTGGAGGTATTCTGATGTGGTCTTTTGAATTGAGAACTTGATGGCAATGAACTGGACAGCAGACACAAAGGAGATCTTGTGGGACTTTGTTGAATAAACTCCAAACACTGAGAAGGCTGGGGGATAGGATGAACAACCAAATCCAGTAATCTGTAATTAAGTAGAAAAAACTTAGTAACTTCTTTATTAAGTTCAAAACAAGGACTCATATTTGTGTGCTCACATATAAATAATTTTAGGCAAGTAATGTAATAAAAATACCAACATTAGTTTAAAAAATCTGAAGCTATTTCAAAAGCAAAAGGGAATTAAGAATTATAGGTAACAATTTAAAAACGAAGAACATTTCAGTTACCTACCTACCTTACAGCTAACTTCAGATCACAGTATGTGGTGGACCACATGTACAGGTGGTTCTTCCTCACTGTATTAGTGAATGGTGTGTGTATTGCCTGATAGGCTATACCATCACCAAGTAGTGGTGGACATGCCTTTAATCCCAGCATTTAAATAGGGAGATGCAGGTGGATCCTTGCGAGCTTAAGGCCAGACTGGTCCACATAGATGACATGACCACAAGGAGAAATCCTGTCTGCAATGCCCTCCAAACCAAACAAATCCCAAACCACCATCATTTACTTCCTCCAAAATGCGGGGATGATCATAAAGAAGTGTGACCTGCTTTGTGTGTTTCCGTGGAATTCCAGTCTTTTGGTTTAACTACTCACTATTACAGGAGGGAGGCACCAAACTGTTACTAAGTGGGAAATACTGGTAGAAACCATTCTTGCACAACCCCCCACAGATAACTAATTTATACTTTTAAAAAAGAACCATGAAAAAGTATTTCTGATTAAGTAATATAAGAAATGCTAATCATAGTAGGTCCTAGGATTTCCTCAAGTGTTTTGGTGTGATCTAAATATGAATAGACTTTCTAGCATACACACAAACACTAGAAAACAGCAGGTGATCCTTAGGAAAATGCCAGAGGTGATTCATTCATCATAAGATGACTCAGATTTATCATGTATTTGTTTTCTGCTCAGTAACGTAAATCAATATAAAAATACGGAAGTGGAGAATGTATTAATTTTTCTGAGAAGGCACACAGTCACAATTAATAGAGTCTCTGTCATCTGAGCAAATATCAGCTTCTCATTACACCTGAAACCTGAAACCCTTTGGTGGGGTTTTCACTAGTCTTCAACTAGCCTTCTGCTACACTCTCTCCTGCTGAGTTAAAAGGGACCAAGGCAGTGACTTCTGAGACAATTGCACTAACGAAAAGACAGAACATCAATCACAGCTTATTTACATCAGCTATGATGACATAATGAAAATCATCTAACTAAGTTTAGTCTAAAAAGTAAGTCCTTCCCAATTTTCAAAATATAAAAGACCCACAAACATCCTTGGTTTCAACTATTTGTCATAAACTTATGCCATGTAACTCATTGCTAATGTAAAAACCCTCAATTTTAATTTAAATAATGCAGGCACAATTTTTGACAACACAACTAAGAATTTGAAATACTCAAGCATTATTACTCAGAATGAAAAATGTTGTTAGTAATGATCATGAATACTTTTTAGCTATCCAATGTCTTAAATACAAACTTAATCACAATTTTATTTTTTACATAAGACTTTAATAATTACTTAGGGTAGATCAAAGTATTACTGCAACCAAGCGACACAAGATATCTCAGTGAAGCCCAGTAGAAATCCTCACCAAGTCAACCAACTACAGAAACACTAATCTTTTAGAGATCAACAAAGAAAACTAAGTCTGAAAGGCAGCTTTCTGAAGATTTTCCCATGGTTTGCTCATTTTCACCAAGCCACACGAGGTAAGTTAAACAGAAATGTGGAGTATACTAATAGCCAATTTATAATTATTAGAACGAATATACACTTGTCCAAATTATAACAAAGTATTTAAATTTTTACTTAAGAATTAAAAATAGCACTTGGTAAAACTTAAGACAATTACAGTTTTCTTTTCCAATATAATCCAGAAGTCTCACCTAGAAATTCTCTGGGATGTTTTTGAAACTGGTGTTCCAACAAATGCCTCAGGAAGCTCTGGATGCGAGCAAGGATGAACTGTAGGAGATGGTTGCTCTGTTTTAGGACTACAGAGAAATAAAAACAATCTATTAGACGGGAGAGGACAGAGAGGACTTCTATCTTTCACACTGTACAACAACTATGCACTATTTACAAACAAGTCACTTGAAAATGTGAAATGGGGCTAAGAAGGCTTGTGGGAGATTATGTTGTTCCATTGTAAATAATTGCCTCACCCACTGGCTCAATAAAAAGCACCGATTGGCCAAAGGCAGACAGGAAGTATGGGTGGGGCTAATAGACTAGAAGACTCTAGGAATAGGCGGAACAGAGCAGAATGCCAGAGAGGCTATGGAAGAAGCAGAGGACAACCATGCTGCTCTGAGAAAAGGTACCGAGCCACATGGCTGAACAGGATAAAAGTCATGGGTTAGATTAAGGGTAAAGAGTTAGCAAATTGTATGCCTGGGCCTTAGGCTAATCAGCCTAAAACTATCGTAAGCAGCTATATGTCTCTGCCTGTCAGTGGGTCTGTGGGCCTAACCCAGCATTTGGGAAGCAGAGGCAAGTGCATCTCTGTGAGTTCAAAGGCAGAGTGATCTTCAAAGTAAGTTCCAGGACAGCCAGGACTGTTACACAGAAAACTATGTCTTGAATTTGAAACATATCCCCACACCTTTGTTTGGCTAGGGTGATTGACTCCACCTAGATTCTTCTATTTCTTTCTGTTTCTGAACACACCTTTAATCTGCCAAGGTCCTTGGCAAAGGATTAAAGGTTGATAGGGTAGGTGGAAGGCTCCACCCAGCCCCTAGTCTAATTTCATAGAATTTATCTTTTTAACCCAGCTACTCTGGGAATTTTAGAGTCCATATAATCACCAAGTAAAGCACTGACATCTGCCGTTCATTAACTCCATTTAAGTATTAAGCAGCAAGGCCTCTTAAAAGACTCACAAGTGTTTTGCCTCTAAGGCTGAATCAGGAAGTTTCTCTTAAAAAAGCCAAGCCTCAGTTTGCCTCTGGCAAACAGAGCTGATTCAAGAAAACATTGACTCTAGAAAGCCATCTTTGATTCTGTTCCCTTTTTGTCCTTATGAACAGAAATCTCAAATACATCATTTACAACTTTTTGCTTATATTGAGGGTCCTGTGAGACTTCAGGAAGAAGCCATTTTACACCTTAAGCTGCACTCCAAAAGCCCGCCACTGTAGCCTAAGCCCACACAACTCAGCAGGGCGTCTCTGTACCACGGCTCATGTGAGAGACACAACTCAGAAGCTGCTTTGGGCTCTAGACCATTTTTTAAGATTTCTATGGCATTATGTGAGTGTATTTTACCCACGTTGGGCTGCCATTTGTAGTAGGGGGTTTCTGGCCTGGACTTTCGGGCCTAGCCTCAAGGTTTAGACCCACAGACCCGCAGAGACACACAGATGCTTAAGATAGTTTTAGGCTGATCAGCCTAAGGCCCAGGCATACAACTTGCTAACTCTTTACCCTTAATCTAACCCATGACTCTTATCCTGGTCAGCCATGAGGCTCAGTACCTTTTCTCAGAGCATCATAGTTGTCCACTGTTTCTTGCAGCTTCTCTCTGGCATTCTACTCTTTTCTTCCTGTTCCTAGAGTTTTCCTGGTCTGGTAGCCCCATCTGCACTTCCGGTCCGCCTTTGGCCAATCAGCGCTTTTTATTAAACCAGTTGGTGGGACAATAATTTACAATGAAATAACAATGTCCCACAAAGGCTCAGCAGGTAAACAGGTCCCACTGACTGAGTTCAATCTCCAGAACCCACATGGTGGGGAGAACTGACTCCACAGACAGACAGGCAGGCAGGCAGACAGACACACATGCACGTAAACTCAATGACCAAACAATTCTTTAACAACATAGCTAACATAAAGAAGTTTCATTTTTTTAATACTCTATAATAAACTGACTAACAATGAGAGTGCCCTGCTGATGAACACTGCTGCTGTTCTGGAAAGACTACATGTAGCAGGACTTGTCTGATACCGGAGTTTGATCCCTGGGACAATATAGTGAAAGGAAAGAACCAACTCTTGTAAACAGTTCTCTGTGAGCTGCATGACTTATCCCTCCATCACACACATAAAGTAAAATTTAAAGAAAATTAATAACTATACCTATTGTAAAGTGAGCTGCCATTTCTAGGTTTATGACTTGCCCACACCTCTCCAATTTTAGACAACACATTACTGATGAAAGTAGATCTTGTTAACACTGTTCCAGTTATGGCTTTCTTTGGAAATGCCGATAATGGTTTGGGTCTAGAAACTGAAAAATAAAAAATACAGGACTCAGTTTTTATAAAAGGTAACAACGTGACTGTACAACACAAGGAAATGATGGTGGTGACCCCAAGAAGGCTCATTCTGTATATTTTCTAGCCTGAGTGTAAGCATTTTGCAATGAAATCTTACCTTCCTGAAAAACTGATGTTGATAGATGGTAAGGCTTAGCTCGCTCAACAGCTAATTTTCTCTGGACTCTAGGTAGGATTTTCCCATATTGGTCTAATATAGAATTTCGAGTCACTGATCTCTCCCGTAAACGTGGGTCCCGATCACTCTATTAAACACATTATAATCAACAAAAATTTAATCTTTATAATGTTTATATTTATCACTAAAATTTTAATTATGAATGTCTTTAGAGTATATTCCTTCTATCTACATTTTTCTAGCTCAGACTCATACACTTCCTTAAAACTGTGAACACATCTATACATTCCAAGTACCTATTAACAAGCCTTGATGCTTCACAACACATACAATGTGACACAAAATACACTCATTTACATGTACCTTCACTATGGTGAGAAGAGGAAGCCCTGACTGTGTTAAGTTCTAAGTGAATGTGTGTTGCTGATGATCCTCAGGCACATGGGAATATGGGAAACACCCCATCCACACACATAGAGGTCCATATGTGAGTGTTAATAGTGTACACAGAAACTTTCTTCCCCTGCATATTTATGGCCCAAAGACCGCTTCCACCAAGATTAAATAAACTGTCTCCTTGATCCAGCTGTATACCGTAAACCCTTACCTCCTCACTTATCTGTATATAATAACCTAGCATCCTTGTTCAGCTATATGCTATAATACCACCTCCCTGGTTAACTGCATATATAAACAAGCTGAGCGTCTAGGGTGCTGTGGTTTCTCCCTTTAAGAGCCTATTTCACCAGATCCCAGTTCTTCTGTGTCTCTGTGTTTATTTTTCTTCATTCTCTGAATGCTCTAATCAGGTCCATCCCTGGAGACATGCCGCATATGGCATTTTGGCAGACAAGCTCCCAAATACTGTCATTTTACAGATCAAGAAACCAGGCTGAGAACAAGTTAAGTCAGTCACCTCCCTCCGAATCCAGTGTTTTCTGTACTCTACAACTACTCTCCAGCAGTGTTCCTTTCGTTTTCTCTAAGTGAAGTGGTCCCTATCAGAACACAGTGTGCACAGGCAGAATTCTATAAATAGTAATACCCAGTTCCCAATGAAAACCATACCAGTGAGGATTCTCCAAAGTTCAAGACAACATAAAGCAAACGGTCATTAAACTGTAACATCTTCTAAGACAAGTAAAAAAGGTTTCAGTTTTCACTCTTGTTTCACTCAACAAGACAACTTTAATCATACCGTGAGATTATTCTTCAGAGTCTGGTTTAGTTTCAAGGCAGAAATATAATTGGCACGCTGTAAATGGTGAACTAGAAGAAATTCTTGATTCTGAACACTGGTACTGGACTGTAAAAATTTCACTAAACATTCCTAGGAAGAACAAAAGAGATTTGTAAACTAACAATTTACCCTAAATTTCTTTAAGTCTACACTGACTGGTGATTAATACCTGCTCAGTGTCTGTAAACGGCAGCTTCAGTAAATCCTCCATTAAGCCTGTCTCCTGACAGACTTTGTAAGCGTGCTTCAATAGTTCCTCTGCATTCACTCTGCTTGAGTTCTGTCGAAGAAGGGTCCAGGCCTCAACCATGCACCTGAAATCAGCCCCAAAGGTTTAAAAAGCCAAAACACAGACAGAAGTCACCTGCTCAGAGCAGTGCAACTATAAAATACTTGAAATGTTTAGTGAATACTGATAACTAATGAGTCCTACTAATGTCAAAAAGACAACTCGGACAATACTGATAGCTTACCTATTAATAGAGAAAATGCAAGAGTACTTACAGTTACCATGTGGATTGCTGTACCCAACTGCAACAAAACTAACATCTCAGCAGGGTTAAATCCCTACTTATAAATGAAAGCGTTTAAAGAGTAAGGAGACTCAATGGTGAGTTAAGGCAGTGGAGATCATGTCAGGTCGGCACTCTGCCTGAGCTAGAATATACACTAATCTACCGAGCATGGGAAGTAGAACGGGATGAAAATCACCACTAGCAGCTACACAAAGGGGCTTTCCTTCCTTTCTATAGGAACTGTACGAATTGTAACTCAAGCAATGCTAAGAGCTCATTACTAACTATTGTGCATTGTGGCACATCCGTAAGTACAGACCATAAAACTGAGAAACTACAAGACAAACAAGGGGCAGTAAAGTCAAAGTCAGCAATGAAGCTACAGGGTTTGGTGAAGGACAACCATGATAGCTATTAGTCACCACCGCCACTTGCTAATGAATGACAACTCTACCAAGAACTGTAATGACATCTATGCACTTAACCCTCAGATTATTGCAAACTTCCAAAGAGGATAAACTACAGCTTAGTGTGAGCACATGTGATGTGGAGGTCAAACAACTTTGTGGAGTCACTTTTCTTCTACTTTATGTGGTTCCAGAGACAGGTTTATCAAGCTTGCGCAGCAGGCACTTTTGCTGACTTGAGATTCTTGGTTGGTCCCAGGAGAATTTTTTTTTAGAATTTAGCATAATAATAAGCAGTATCACTAATAAGTAGTTAAAAAGCCACAGGATTACTTCATTTGCATAGCATAGTCTCAGAGAAGGTGTGACTGTTAATGTTTGAAATACTGAATATTTTTAGCTATTAGCAATTTTTAACTATGATTATATAATCACTGAGCCTTGAATGCTAGAAAGATTACTATGTGGTCCAACCTTTTACATTTAAGCTCAGATTCCCTAAATACAACTGTTTTGGTTCAAGGAATTAGTGATTATGACACCTGAATTAGAAACAAAGGTATACAGGAGAAATCAAGTAATTATGTGCTTACCATAAGACATGCCCTGGACTTTTATTTTATTGTACACTGTAGAATAATTTGCTTTGCTTAGTGGCTGTCTTTTTCCTCAGAAAAGGGGAATGCAGATGATGCTTAGAAATGGCTTTTTGCTCAATGAAATAAGGATGTCCTTCTTCCATTTTCAGTTAATAAAGCCAGAGCTATTTTTCCTCCAAATACTTTCAATAAAAGCAATAGCCCTCACTGACATAATATTCTCCAACTCCTGAACCACACTCAAGTCACTGTGAAGCCAGACTGACGGTGGGTGTAAGGGAGGGAAGGGGGCTTGCTTTCAGGAGCAAGAAGGACATCCAATGTTGACTTTTTCATGAGAAGTGTATGGCTTCTACATGTATACATATTTGATATGTACAAATATGTATAATATGCAGTGTGCATACACAAATTTTAAAAAGCTCTCTCTAGGGGAATGCCATGGGAAAATGCTCTTGTACACTGTAAAGATTTGCCAGTTGTATCTGTTTAATAATACACTGATTGGCCAGTAGCCAGGCAGGGAATACAGGCAAGGTGACCAGACTAGGATGATTCTGGGGAGAGGAAAGGCAGACGCAGTAACCAGCCAGATGCAGAGGAAACAAGATGAGCATGCTGGGCTGAGAAAAGGTAGCAAGCCACGTGGCTAAACATAAAGCTATGAATTAATTTAAGTGTAAGAACTAGTTAGAAATGTACTTGAGCTTCTGGCTCAGCAGTTATTACAGCATTAAGCCTCTGAGTCAATTATTTGGGAAGTGGCTGTGGGGTATTTGAAAGTTTCTGGCAAGACAGAAACTTCTGACTTCAGGGGGGAAAATACCCCATGTTTGTTCAAATCTCTAAAATATGAAACTCGTACTTTTCTTAAGTCCATACCTAACCCAGACTGTTCATCTAGGAGACTATGTCAAAGAACAGCAAACAATGGTCAGTGCTCATCTCAGGCAGACATACTCTTACTCAAAGGTAGCCATCATGTATTTGTCTTATAAGGATATTAGGGAATGTGCTCAGTGTAAAATGTATTTTTGTTTTCTTGAGAAAGGGTCTCATGTATCTAGGCTATAATCCATAATTCTCCATTTTCTGAGTATTGGGATTATAGGTATATGCCACTTCACCTGGTTATATATATATATATATTTTCCATTTATTAACCAATTTCATTTATTAAACTGTGAACAATTATTTTCAAGATGTACTTACTTATTAAAAAGCAAAACAGTGAGGTGGAGAATGACATCATTGCTACTGGACACTGTTGGCTTCATTGTCTGAAGATAGCGGAGAGCCTGTTTATGCTCTCCCTGACTCATAAAGGCTTCAATTATTTTTGAATGCTGCCACGATGCAGGTTTTGCAGTAACTGGGTGAAACAGAAGGTCTAAACCATTCTGCAAAATGATGAAGTTTAATGTAAGCTAAAAGGAGATAATCTATGGTAGAGTTCAAAGAACATAAATGTCATACCTTTGAGGCCTCGTATATAAAATTCTTCCTATACCAATTTCATGCCCTTTTAACAAATTCTGTCTTGTCTTTTCTGACTCACACCAAAACCCAAACACATCTCTTAACACAACAGCCAGTTCTGCACCATTCCCAACCACCCACCTGTAAGATCCCTTTCTTTAAACAGCAAGTAACCTGAGGTTATCAACCGGTACTCTTGCTGCTTGGTGAAAGTGCTTTTTTACCTTTAGATATAGACAGCAACATCTTACGTCAAAATCAGTCTAGTTATACATCTTTCTAGTGTGCTAATTTACAAAAACTTATATTCCACGTGAATGACTTACCTCATAGTCATTATGATCTAGCAGCCAAAATCCTTGAACTAATTTAACTTGGCCCCAAGAAATAGCAAAGGCAGTTGGAAAGGATTCAATGGGAGTATCTGTTTTGTTTGGAAAGGAATACATAATATCGAGTAGCAAATAAATGGTCTTTAAAAAAAGGATTAAGGACAATAAACCAAAAAATCCTACATATACACTAAGAATAGAAGGCATATTAAGAGGATCTAAAGCACGCATGCATGTTACAAGGCCATTAGGAGTATCTAGCTATATGAATATAGTTCATTAAACATAGGCAAAAAAAGCTCTATGCCAACCTTACTTATCCTCTCTATTTTAGTGCTATAACAAATTTATCTCGTTCATTAAAACAAACAGTAAATTCAAGTAAAATGTTAACTTTATAAATCAAATTCTTATTTGGTAAAAGCTGGCAGTTTAAACATATCAAGTATCTTATAAATTATGAACAAACAACATATTAGGCTAAAATGACATTAGGACAAAACATTGTCACAAAAAGCATAAGATTTAAATAATGCCCAAGGCTGTGTGAAGCTAACTTTTAAATTTTGTTTGTGTGTGAGTGTACCCGTGTGCTTATGTGTGTGCTCAGCTACATAGAGGGTCCAGAATATAGGGAGGTAACTCACCGGATACTGCTCACATTTTATTTTGAGAAAATCTCTTTCTCACTGAACCTGGATCTTATCACTGGACTCAACTGGCTGACTAGCAAGGCCACGACTCGGCTTCCTTAGCACTAGGACTGAGAACAGGCAACAAACGCTTTACCCACCGAGCCTTACTTTATCTCTAGCATTCTGAGAGAACTGTGAGTGAACAGCAATGTAACATGTCTCTTTCCAGGGCTGGAGATCATGCCCACAGCCCAGTACATCCTAGGTATGTCCACCACCACATCTATTGACTCCTCTCATCCCAACTGCCAACCTCAGAGCAACTGTTTCTGATATATTTGAGAATCTGGTAAAAGGTACAGTCACCCCAAGAATAAGTAGCTTAAGGCAATTATTTTTATTTACTTTTGAATTTATCATCAGGAATTAGAGCCTGACCAACTGATTCTCAGTAAAAAATACAATCTTAGGTGTGTATATTGGGGGGAACATTTCATGAGACTGGGTTAGGTATTTGTGAGTCCTGCTACTGGAATTTTATGATCCTAGTAATGTACAAATACTTATTAAAAATTTAAAGGATACAATTGCATGTTTGCTTGTTTCCGTAATGTTGTCTAATAAATATATGTCAAGTAGTGCCTATAAAAAAAAAAGATCAAAATATCAGCGCATTTTAGTCTTTTCTTCATGTCCCACTTTTTCTAGCCTGTGTTAGGCATGAAAACTTCACCCAGTTATGAACTCCCCCTCCCTCCACCCACTCTTTCAATGATCCCAAATTACTGTAACCTACATGAATGCTGGCAGGAGGATATTTCCCTGTGCCTCCTTCATCCCGTTTCCACAACTTCTCAACCTGATCTCCTAGTTGAGAAACTAATCCATCAATCATCAAGCAATCATGGTTCCACTTCCCTCTGAAATATGAGAAACATTATAAAGATTATCTGTGTTAATGTCAACTATAAATATCAAAATAGTAAACATCAAGTGCTCAAAACTATCCAATTATCTATCAGAAGACAGGTGAGAAGCAGATTTCACTTATATCATGAGACTGCAGACATAAAACAGCATTGGTCAGAAAAATCCCTAAGTTGCTTCAAGTTCAGTCATTACCAAGCTAGCCAGTGAAAATAACAGAAAAGAATAGGGTCTAAGCAGCAATATGGCTGAGAATGCTCTATTTTTTACCATTCTGAGTTACTTATTTATTAACAGCCACGGGTAGTAAAAATATTTCTGACCCAACTCAGAGCTGAATCCTGATTTATCCATTCAAAAATGTATTACAGTACTTCCAATGTGATACAGATACTACCCCTGCCTATTTCCTCACCTATCAACAGCAATTATTTACTGAAACTATCCTAAGAGTCAGACATATATACTAAGTGCCATGCACATTTAACTTGTATATGTATACTGCAGCTTACAAAATAAAGCAAACCTTCCAAAGGACATACACTTACAAAATAATGGCTATAAAACTTTTAGATACAAGACACAAGAGACTAAAGAATATTTAAAACCAAAAACTCAATCAGTTCTCCCTCAAGTTCATGACCATCATCCTAGAAGTTACACTAAAGGACTGGTTTCCAAAGTTCACAGAACATTAGCATTATAGCTCATCCCCAGGAGAACCAGACCAGGAAACCTGGAGTCAGTCTAAGGAAGAAGGCTATAGAATTCCACGTTTCTTTTACTGTTAACTTTTTTATTTCAGAGCTTTTTACTTTCATGAGAAAACTACAAATACTAAGAAAAGGAAAAAAAGACTGAAGTTTTGAAAATTAACTTAAAATAACCAATTCATGATATGAATTTACAAGTTTCCAATGAGTAGAAAATTCCACTCTTTTTTCCAAATAATCCCTGGGGTGGAGAGTGACAAATCACACACAAATATTTTAATTCAGAAATAATGACAGCATGCTCTAGTAAAGACTTTAGGTCAGATGCCATTCTTATTATATCAATCTTACCAATCAATGATCATGGGAGATCATCCCACTCTCTGAATCTTTTTTTTAATTTCTCTTATGCTACACTTGCTTGATTAGGGTACCTCAAGATATTTTATCTTTTGAGGCTACTGGAAAAGATACTGTTTTCCTGATTTCTTTCTCAGTTTGTCCTTTGTACAAAGGAAGACCACTGACTTCTGGGTATTAATCTTGTGCCCTGCTACTCCGCTTAACATGTTTATTAGCTATAAAATTTTCTTGTTGGAATTTTTAGAGTCACTACCCATATTATTCTATCACCTGCAAGGCCCCATTCCCTGAGTTAATAATACATACTTAGGTGGGTGTGTGGTTAGATTTCATGAAGCTTACTGTAAATTTGAGTTCTATTACTGGAATTTTATGATTTAGATACTATACATATGCTTGCATACTACCAGCAGTAGATAGCTAACATAAAACAAACTAATAACAATACAAACGGTATACAAATGGTATTTTTGTCCCATGTTTTGTCTGGGCATTTTATTCTTGCCCTACTGTCTTTTGCTTATACGTTATAGTTTCCCATTATGTGCTTTTAGGGGTCTCTGTGCTTGTCGACGTATTTTTTTGTGATTTTTTTTTGGCTCTAGGTTTTCCTGTTGATTTGTTTGTTTTGTACTGATGAGGTTTGCTTCTATTTATTTGCTTTTGTTTTGTGAGAGAGAGCAAGACAGGATGTGGATTTGGGTGGGTAGGAGGATCTGGGAGGAATTGGAGGAGCTACAGTCAAAATATATTACATAAAAAATTATTTTCTATGAAAGAGTATAGACATTTAGTTATAGCAAACAATCCAACCAGTAATGTAGCCATGAAAATACCTAAGAAGTTCAACTGTTCATTCTACAGTAGTGAGGCTGTACTGTACCTGGGTGAGAGTTCACACTTCTGTCGACGACTGGTATAGTAGTTCTGAATAATAGGGTAATTGTAGCGTAGCCTTGAAAGCTGCAGAGAATCATCTGGAGGTTTTATTAAGGTTAGGAAAAAAGTTAGTAATATCGCCAAAATATACTCTAATCACATAATAAATTTTTAGTCCTGCTAAAATTTATTTATTTACTTATTTATTTTCAAGACAGGGTTTCACTGTATAACCCTGGTTGTCCTGAACGTGCTGTGTAGACGACCAGCCTGACTTTGAACTCAACGGTTCTGTTTTCATCAGTCTCCTAAATGCCAGGATTAAAGTTGTCACTACCACCCAGCCTAGTCTTGATAAAATTTAATCAATATAAGAACAAACTCTTTTCCAAAAAAAAATTATGTATAAAGTTGAAAAGGGGTGCGCATTCTATCCGGGAGAAGTTTGAGGAAAAGCACAAGTTACAAATGACCAATATATTGTGTCCATATATGAAATTCTTAGAGCATTAAGTATTTATTTAAATCCACCTAACAAACAAATTTCCCAGTAAGGAAAACAGCCTCTCATCACATTTGTAATAAGATGGTGGGTACAATTTAACAGCCCAGAAAGTACTGTGGCACAAAAAAAAAAAAAAAAGAAAGCAAATAATATTCATCATCTGTTCAAGTTTGAATGTAAAATTATAAAAGAGTAAGATCAACAATTACACATGCAGTAAGCAATGCAACTTTGAAGTAAAATCTACGATTCTTCCCAGCTGGGTCTTCGTTGTGCACAAAGGCTATCAATGCCAGAACTGAGAATTTCTCAAGATGGATCTCATTCTCATTATTTATATTATTAATTAAAAATTAATTAATGGCAAGTATTAATAAGCATATAAATGCTGTCATGGGATATACACCTTTAATCCCAGTATTCAGAAGGCTAGGCAGGTGGATCTCAGTTTAAGACTAGCCTAATCTATAAATTGAATTCTAGGACAAGCAGAGTTAAATATTAAGAGCCTGTCTAAGGGGAGGGGGCACAAGGTAAATAAATATATAATCCTATTAGGAGAACATTAAATAAGCCAGGCATGTTGGCAAACGACTTTAATCCCAGAATATAGGAGGCTCGTCTAAATGAGTTTCATGCCAGTGAGACCCTTTCTCAAAACAAAAGCACTAAACAAGACAGCAGTAAGTTTGGTCATAAAAACCGAAGTTCCATAGGTCTAAGCTATAGGTAGTGATATTTTAGAAGCCATATACCTCAGATTTTTCTTATTTTATATGCTAATCCAATGAACATACAGTGTCTGTGTGAGGCAATCAAGATACAAACTATGGGAGAATGGAGGCTAAAAAACATAACACAATGGCTGAGAACAGAACAATATCATCCATATTAATATAAATACTTTACCTAAGCCCTCAGGTAGAAGCCCAGAATGAGAGAACCACAGAACCATTTGTGCATATTGACAGATAAGTTGGGTGACCATATGCTTATTTCTCAAGTCCAACAGTCCTATAAAAATTAATTAACATTGGTTGTGTAACTTTCAATTTATTGACCACAAATGACAAATCAGTCAACAGAGTGCATATATATTTTAGTTTGTATTTATATACACTGAGCCAAAGAGAGGTTAAGCAAATCTCTAAATCACAGACTATAATAGGCATTTTTATGCAAACTACAATTAAATGTTTGATGCAAAATGCAATTAAAATAGATTGTTCAAATAAGGCCTTTAAATACAATTGTACTTCCTTTGTTCAAATAGCAAAATAAAGCAAAACCAAAACAACAAAATATCACTTCTTCAATACAAAAAATACATATTTAACTTCAATTTTCAAGTTCTACTGGTAGTAAATTTTAAGGCCAGCAAAATGGCTTGGTGAGCAAAGACACCTGGTCAAAAAAGCCAGGAGGCCTAAGTTCAATCTGTTGAACACATAAAAAAAGTAGACAGAAAGAACCAACCAAAGCTGTCATGTGACATCTGGACAACAGAGCATATGTGCATGTACATTCACACCTACCATACAAATAATTTAAAATAATTCCCTCTTTATACAATGCCTCACCAAGTAAATTAAATCTTTAATAAGTGAATTAAACAATTGTATAAAGTACATACCTCGTTCAGTGATGCCTTGGGCCTCCATTGCAAAACAGCTTAAAACTGTATTAAGGTTGCTAAGAAGTAAATGGCATTGCTGGATAGACTGTATGGTTTGTGGATCGATGAATCGACACGAACCATCAAATAATGGTGCACCTTTCCAAGGATAAAATACAAAATCAGAGTCTTAAAATTAATGTAAAATTTCTTGAAGTCCCATTATTCTAAGGAATATATTTTAAAAATACAGGCTATCAGGCTGGAGAGATGACTCAGAGCTGCTCTTCCAGAGGTCGTCCGGAGTTCAATTCCTAGCAACCACATGGTGGCTCACAACCATTTATATGCTCTCTTCTGGCACACAGGCAAAATACTATGTACATATTAAACAAATAAATCTTTATTTATAGGCTAAAACTGGAGTTTAAAAAGTGTTTTCATCAATATAAAAAAAAAAACCAAACCAAAGTCAAAGTAAGATTATAAACTCAAATAGGTCTATAGCTTATCCTCCTAACTACTATGGGTCATAAGATATGGATTTACTGTAATAAACCATTTAATCACATCAATATTTAATGTGTTACTAGTCTGAACAATAACTATCTTAATTTCTGAGTCCCTTAAATCAAATTTTAATTTCCCTCTAATAAATTTATAATAGTGTATCACCATTTGAATTATTGTAAGAGGTTAAAAACAACAAAAAGCCAGAAAGTCTCCATTAACCAGCATAAAATTAAAAACTTCAACAACAGGTGAGTTACACCTGGTGTGGAGGCACACAGCTGTAATTCCAGCATTTGGGAGGTAAAGATAGAATTATCTTTGGCCACACAGCTATGATGCTGTGCTAATGTAGCTTATTAATGTGTTGCTAGTGAGAAGAATTCGTTAAAAATTGTTTCAATCACTTTAATTAAATGTTTTCTTCCAGGACTGTATATCTTAAAAAAAGTTTACACCCTCAAAATATCAAAACTATTACTGAATTAGATGTGGTAGCTCATGTTTGTAATTCAAGCACTTGAGGCTGAAGGAGGCTCACCACAAGTTTAAGGCATGCATGGACTGTAGTGAGATTCATGTCAACTTAGGTTACTGATACCTTGTCTCCAACAAATAAAGATTAGCTTGTAACTATTAAAATTTTTCCTGAATCCAGATTTAATACTTACAAAGCCTGTCAAATTCTTCTTTTGTGAGAACCACTTTATTCCATGTCCATTCAAGAACAAATCGTAGATTAATAGCAGAATTTGGTTGTTCTTATTTGTGTTTATAAAAGAAAAAAAAAAAAGGTTACTAAGGTAGGAGGAACCAGGTAGGAAATACCTTAACCAAGCTCACAATTTAACATCAGTTTATACCAAATGAAGTTGAGGAGGGGTAGGGAATGACTATAAGGAAGATTAATAAATATAAACTAGAAATCAATCTTTAAAAAGAGCTGGGCATGGTGGCACACACCTATAATCTCAGCACTCAGAAGGCAGAAGCAGGCATCGGATCTCTGTGCTGTCAAATACAGCCTGGTCTACAGAACAAGTTGGCTCCAAAGCTATGCAGAGAAACCCTGTCTAGAAAAACCAACCAACCAAATAACCTAGGTATATAGTCTTTTAAATTTGACTCTAGAAATCTCATCAGATGAAGGAATATTAAAAGATTCAAAACATGGTAGGCATAGAGGCACATGCCTTTAATTCTAGTACTTAGGAGGCAGAAGTACTGAGATCTCTTGAATTTGAGGTTAGCCTGATCTACAGGATGAGTTCCAGGACAGTTAGGACCACACAGAGGAACTCTGTTTAGAAAAAAAACAAACACAATCCCTCCCAAACAACTCAAAAACACAAAAGATGCCATTTTCCTCCAAATCCCTCTAGCTATAAAACATTTCTGGAACACTGGTAAATTCTCAATTGGTGTTAACCTTCATTTTGTAATCACAAATTTGTTTTCAGATAAAATTGACACTTTTTTTCAAATGGTTTACAACAGAACATGAGGGCAGAGTACATGTATGCATATGTGCATATACACATGTAAAGAGCAAAAGAGATACACACAATACTGTGAATGTATCTCCAGGGAATTTAGCCGAGTGGAAAAAGCATAAAAAAGCTATACTGTACATAACTCATTTTATGACCATATGATAAATGACAAAACTGTAGCATCACAGAACAGATTAGTGCTCAAGCACTAGGCAAGGAGGAAGTATATTGGAGGGCAATGCTCAGGGATTTTGGATGTGATACTGTATAAGAGGCTAGACTGCATTACTCACTCGGGGGAAAAAAACTATACAAATACCTCATGAAAAAGAGTCTAATTAATAAGTGAAACCACAAACTGCAATCTAAAAAAATATAAATATTTTCTTTTTACAAAGTCAAACTGTTACCTTCTGTTATCCACGATCTTATGTAACCAGTCAAAAGTCCCAGAGAACTTGTCTGAACTGCTGCCCACAATATAGCTTCTAATTGTTCTTCCTAAACAGTGTTTAAAAAAAAAAAAAAAAAAGACAGCATGAAATCACAAGCAGTGAAAGGCTAGGAAATAATTTTATAACTCCCTGGCTTGGCTAATGGCAAAAAGACCAAAAATCAGTTTGAGGCCAACCTAGTGAGCAAGGCAAAGGACTTAACAAACAGCTTTGCTAAGGAGGTGGGAAAATGAGAACATCCAGAAGACAGTATGGCATGTTTGATGAAGCTGACTAGACAGCTCAGGGAATTACAAGCTGTCTGTTTGTACTTTTACTAGTTGTAC
The DNA here is from genome assembly GCA_033318265.1 of Phyllotis vaccarum. Classification (NCBI taxonomy): domain Eukaryota; kingdom Metazoa; phylum Chordata; class Mammalia; order Rodentia; family Cricetidae; genus Phyllotis; species Phyllotis vaccarum. Next base: position 15,331,430 of record JARWLC010000017.1, on the reverse strand, counting down.
TGGGCATGAGCTATACATCCACTGAGCTATACATCCTCAGTCGTCTTATTTTACAACGGTCTCACTAATTGAACAAGCAAGCCTTGAATTCACTGTGTCCAGCTGGACTTGTGGTCTTGTTGCCTTAGTAACTAGGATTGCATGCTTAACACTGCAGGCCCACCTCTATGTTGTGACTTTTCTTTTAAAGGTATTTTAAAGGTGTGACTTTGCATGTGTAACCTATATGTATGTATGGTGCCTACAGCAGTCAAGAGGGTATCAGGACCCCTAGAACTGGAGTTACAGATGGTTGTGACCCACCATATGGGTCCTGGGAATTGAAACTGGGTTCTCTGCAAGAGCAACAAGTGTACTTAACCGCTAGCCATTTTCCTAGCCTAGTTAGGTTACTTGAAAGCTGAATCCCCAACATGATCAGCAGCATGAGGACACAGAGTGGTACCATATTACCCACTTTTGGAAGAAATAAGTAATAGATTTATATTTCTATTGCAATAGAGATAGATAATAGCTGCAATTGAAAAGAAAGCAAGAATGTATTAAAATATCTCACTTGACTTAAACTGGAAGGCTGAATGTCAGTAAGTCCTGGTGAGAGAAGACCAGCAACAAGACACCGATTATAACTGTCAGGAATGACTTCATTGAGAGATGGTCCTGACTTCTTTAAAAATGTCAAAGTCTGGAATAGAGAAATTAGTGCAACATCAACCAATAATCAATTCAGATCCAGTATTTACTTAAGTAAAACTTAAAATACTTATGGAAATAATGCAAGAATAACTAAATCGCAGGATCAACTTAAGGGGCTTACAGATTCCTGAACTCAAAAGATATTTATCATGAGTGATACGGGCAGTTAGGCCATGACAACTATTTACATATGTGGCTGACTACCACACATCTATAGATCATGTTACCCCAGAAAACTATTTTTTGCACCATTCCCATGTCAACTTTGTATTATTTCTGAGAAGCCAAGGAGAAGGAAGCCCTTCCCAGGTCACCACACAAAGGATGAATCACACTTGCGGTATAGTCTTTAACACCAGATTAACCTGTGAGTTCCAGAACTGTCACTGCGACACTGTGAGACCCGTCTCCTAAGCAATCACCCAGATGTGATAAGGCACCAAACACCTACTTGGTGTTCAAGTAGATAACACCCATATAAAACTGTTAAACACTTCAATGCCTCTTCTAGCAGGCCATTATTAAAACAGAAGAATCAAGATGCTAAACTTATAAGAAACTACTATTTAAGATATATTAGTTTATACAAATACCATGAAAGTTTAAACCCATAAAATCATACATTTTCTAATATGCGATGTTAGCTCAATTATCACTCACTTTGTATGTTATTAATTCATACATACCTCCTTCTGAAATCCAGTACAAGTTACATGGATAACTCCAGAGTTTAACAAACAAGTAGCATCTTAAAAAACAAACAAACAAAAAAAAAGATTTAAAAATTCTAATTAAATGTTTACTGCAGGTAACCAAATTATTATATAGAATAAATCACCACCCTCTTGCCTCTTCCTGTGCTGGGGCTAAAGGCATGCGACACCACACCAAGCAAGAATAAATTCTTAAGTAAACGTCTTCAGATATTTTCTTCTGAGACTGTGACAAACTTTACCACTAACATATTAACTGACATATTCAAAATAGCACTAAGTTACAAACACTAAATTTATACATATTTTTCATTCACATGTAAATATGTATATTAAGTTATCTAAGTTAAATGCCAGTGAGATATGAACAGATGGCACGTTAACTAAATGTATAACTGACACACTACATTTACACACTATTTTCCTCAAAATATTATAAAAATACATACCAAAATTAAAAGTACTTGGGTTAAAAAACTGCTCTGGAGGTGGGTATGAAGGAGGAACTCCTCTGTTTAAACTTCTCTCATGTACTAGTATGTCCAAGATGTGATGTGGAGAAGTCCTACTCACAACTGAATCCAATGACCACAACGCAAAGTAAGAGCAATTATGTAGAGACTCTCCTGATCTAGAAGACAATTTAAAAAGTACTGAGACACTGATCAGTTATACACAACAATACTGAGGGATAAGGAGGTGAGAAAACATAGCAACCATACCGTAATGAATCTGGCATCTGTGCATGATACCAACGGTTTATGTCAAAAAGTCCTAAGTATACAGAAGGCTTTCCCTGTCCATATATATTCACTTGCCAGGTAAAGACAGAAACACTAGTATCAGGGGATAGAGCTGCAAACAAACAAACAACAATTATTTTTCAAAAAACAGAATAAAGAATCTAAAAGTATAACCACAACAGAATCACAGTAAAATGTAATTCATATTTCAATAGACGTATCACAAAACACTTGCATCATCTGAGTCTGTCTCACTGATACCCTGATATTCTTTAGCTATCAGGACGTTCTCATCAGAAGGCTCTTTGTCTCAGTTAATACTTCAGTGACTCTGAGACACCAAAGTAAAATGCAAAGTGATTTCAAAGAATATTCCTGCAAGGATGGCACACATCTAGCACTGAAGTTAATCTAATACCCAAAATGAATGGGTTTTGTTTGAGACAGGGTTTCATAAGAGCCTTGGCTGTTCTGGAACTCTGTAGAACAGGCTGGCCTCTAGCTCAGTGATCCCCTTGCCTCTGCCTCCCAAGTGCTAGGATCAAAGGTGTGGGCCACCAATGCCCAGCTCAAAATGGATGTCTTTAAGTACCAAGGTTTCACTCTTTATAGAAACTTGGTTGAGAAAGACAGATCTAGTCATATGATGAAGGCAAAACAGACAAATACCAAGACTGCGGCCGTGGACAGCACCAGAAGGGGCAGGAAAAGTAAAAACCTCAGACACCACTAATAGCAACTGAAAAGGGAAGAAGACATGGACAGGAAATAAGTGAGATGGCATGTTAAGTTTTTGACTTGTTCATTTGGATGTGGAAACAGGATCGCAAATTATAAGTGGCATGACACAGGGTATCTCTGGGTTAAATGAACTCACTAAAAGACAGTATCTAGATACACATACAACCAAAGTCCCCGAGGCATCTCCAGAACACTCTCCTTTAATCCTTATAAAAGGCACAGAATATCATCTCATCTACAGAAGGGGACGCAGGACTCAAAAATACAAGTTAACTGTCAAAGGCCATCCCTGCTGACAAAAATGGAGAATAGAAAATAGTTCAATGCTGAACATAAAGAAATCAACCCCAGGATCTTAGCCCAGAAGAAGGAAATAATAAAAGAAAATTGGGGAGGGAGGTCTAGGTAAACAGAGCATGGCTAAAAATAAATAACAAAAACCACAGAGGAGAAAATCATCCAAAGACAAGTTACACTAATTAAAATGGAAGCCAACTTTGTGTTGAATTGGAGCCAAACACAAGGACCTTTAAATAACATAACCAGGATCTTGATTTCCAACTTCTGGAAGCCTGGCATAAAGTCATCACACAGAATAGCCGAGCACTCTAAACCAACCTTCTCTCATACTTTCTTCCCTGTCTCCATGAGATGGGAGTCGTTCTATGCTCTGGCACCCCAACAATTTAGTATTACTAGTCTGTCCCCTTAAGGGGAACACGCCACTCGCTAGGTCCAGTGTGTATCTGTCTTCGCAGTATTCTAATCCCTGCAACATAAAATAAGCACAAATTTTAACATTATCTAAGAAAAAGTGTTCTAAATTTAATATTTCCATGCTAAAAGTTTTCTCACAAAGCTTTAATAGAACTAATCACTCCAAAGGCTGTAAAATTATACGCACGTAACTATAAAGGCAAATATCAAGCTTTATACTTGCATAATAAAGATTTATATCCTCAAAAATAATCACCAATAACTGTTGTAAATTTGTATAAAACATGGGAGCACTCACACACTATTAGCTGGAGTATAAAGTGGAATACCCTAGACTAACAAATCTTTCTGTGTTTTCATGTAAATTTTTAAGCATAGGATTTTATTTCTGTTTGTTTGTTTGGTTGGTTTTTTCCCATTTTGTTTTGAGAAAAGATGTCTATGTAGCCCAGGACGTCGTAGAAATTGCCTTGTCTCAAAAGACTGAATATTAATTCTTAATCAAAAGAGAAACTTTTGCTCAATAAATAAAAAGTTTTTAATATCCCCCTCTTGTTTTTGAGACAAAGGATCACTATGTAGCTCTAGCTGCCTTGGAACTCACTATGTGGGTAAGGCTGGCCTTGATCTGACTGCCTTTGCCTGGTGTTGAACTAAATGCTTAGAATTCTTTTTTAATCATAGATTTCCTTAAGATCTAAGGCAAGGTTGAAATTTCCCCAGGAAAAGACATAATCATTAGAGTTTATAGACCCCTTAAAACCCATCCAGATACTGAAACACTAGGTTCTGAAAGCCTGTTCTGGAGTTGAGAAATGCAGCTCTTAGTAACATTCCTCTTTTTTAACTTTAGAAATTTGGTTAGCAAAATAAGCAGTCATCTGAGCATTCTGATGTATATACTCTGAAGTTTACTCCAAGGCAGATATTGTTTGATGTTAGGACAAAGTTAGGAGCATTTCTCCTGGTCACAAACATGAATGTAGTCCAGCCTCTATTATGGGGGAACATCCAGAAACACTTAACAGTGACACAATGGCAAAACAGGTGAGAAATATTAGGAAACTCATGCTCACTAACCAAGTATTTCTTCCACTAGATGATAAATACAATTTTAATTTAAATAGGAAATTTCGGCATGGTAAAGCAGAAAACAAAGCAAAACAACCCCCCCAGATGATAGGTAATATTCTAATTAATGACTTACCTCATATAGGATTTGCCCTGACGCCAAGCATTTTCTATCACCAAAGGCCAGCTGAAGCAGATGTAAACTCAAAACATCCCCTTCACTGAAAGAAAAATTACCAGAGACTCTAAAACATGGAGCTTGCCTCTTCCCAATTGTTTACATAACACACTGAATCCATGTGACAAACTACAGTTGCACAGAAGACTATCATCTTATTTGTATAAAATATAATTAATGCATATGTGCCATAATCTACCATTATTTTTTTACCTGATACTCTTTCTCAGATGTTCCACCTTCAATAGCTGTATTTTAATATATATAGTTGTCCTAAAATATCACCTGGATCTCCTACCTTTCTCTGCACACCGCTATGTCTTGGCCAATAGGAGTCTGAACAGAATCATCCTATGGCAACTATAGAGAGCATCCCTTCAAAGATAGATCCTTTTCCCCTCCACACTCTTACCTATGAAGATCAAGCCCTACATAAAAAAGAGGCCTTTACAAGGACATGAAGTGAGGCACCAAATGAATCAGGCACAATATATATATAGCACGAGATATGGAGCCATCACAACATCTGGCAGTGGTAATATAATTCAAACTTTTCAAAAGAAACAAATTGTTCCAGCTTGACTCCTTTACTGATATGTCCTTAACTTTAATGACATGTGTTTTTAAAAACCACAGGCATACTAACCTATCTTGTGTGGATTGGACAGCCCATAAGTAACAGCAGTTGCGAGGATCATTCTCAGGTTCTTGAAATACAACGGCATACACAGGAACTCTTCCACCTTCTAACTGCGTATAATACCTAAAACAAACAAAATAATACATTGTTTATTTTTAATTTAAAACTTTTATCTCTGGGGTAAAGAAAACACCTTGTATAAAAATTTGAATTAAAGAGACACTTTTTATACATTTCCTTAAATTCAGTGATTTGGGGGACCTAAGTCACCTTATTTTCAAGATAAGACCATGCCATGCTAGCTACCACACTCAGGCAGGGCAGTTATGACAATGCTAACTCACACGTTTATAACTGTGTGATAACTAGCTTTTAAGAGTCAGATGAATTCACAACATAGTATAACATTCCTAAGAGAGTATAAGAGACAGAAAAACTGCCAGAATATTCCAACTTAACACTGGGAACGTTATCGTCGATGTTTGCTAGGTAGCAGAAGCCTAAACTCCCGTTCCTTTAGAATCCATCTCCTCAGTGCTAGAGGCATGAGGGTGCTTATCCATGCCTAGCTGCCCTCTGGGTTTAAATCACTACAAAAACAGTAGATGAAGGCTTATGAGATGGTTCAGCCTATAAATCATATAGCACCAAGCCTGACAGCCTGAATTCCACATGGTAGAGCAAGAGAAGAAACTCCTGCAAGTTGTCACAACAGTCACACGTGCATGCACACACACACACACACACACACACACACACACACACACACACAATTTAAAACTTAGAAATAGTTTGAGAAAACAATGCTGCAAATGTAACATTTTGCAGATGCTGTTTTACGAGTAATTCAAAAGCAGAGCTAATAAAAAGATAAAATAGAACAGAGAGGAAAAGCCTCTAAGAAAAATACCCAAGGAAACATACCAATATATCTGGGGGATAAAATAATAAATAATAAAAACCTGAAAACTTATAATGCACAATAGGCAATGGGGTATCTCCTAACTAAAAACTAAAATCTGGTGTTTAACTTGCTGCTTTCCTCAAAATTATACGCTGTTTTACTCCCACCATTTCCAATTAAATTAAAGGGAAATTTTGATAGCATAAAATTTTTTACCAAGTACACTTAAACTAGTGCTTTTAATATATCACAGGCAACCAAATTTCCCAAAGAATCCATACTATACACATATTTTATCCATAGTCATACACGATAAGCAAATGGATCATCACATCACTATAACACCCTTTCTTTCGTCTGTTTGAGCTAGGGTTCACTATAAACGCCCAGGGTTGCCTGGACCTTACTTTGCTGTCCATGCTGACCTCCAATCTTGATCCTCTGAGATACTAGATCAACTCTCAAAGAACCAACCTAAATTCACATGCTAACTAATTTCCTTATTAAATTATGACTTAATTCAATAAAAACTATCCTGTCATTTTTCTCACACTAACTTTCAAATAATACATTATATTAAAACAATCATCAACTAAGAGGAAAAGAATTTACTTACTCTCTTTTCATGCTTTTCATATTCCAAAGTGCTAAGTAGCCATCAGAAAAACCTACAGCAAGCTGATTTGTTCTGCTAATGTAGCTGAGGGTAGAAATGGCTATTCCTGAGGGGCTGACTAACTGGAAACACAGGTGGCGGCCTTCTCTCATCACACCCTCTCTGATGTGCGGTACTTCAGCTGGGATACCAGTTACAACTTCAAGGTCTAAAATAAAGAGACAGGTAAGATGAACACATAAGGAAGGGCCAGCAGAATCCAATTCCTAGTCTATATGTAAAGGTGTACATTGGGGCATGTCCAGACGCCTCACCTGATAAAAACATCTACCACGCAGACCTGAGGAGAGTCAACTCCTGCAAGCTGTCCTCTGACCTTCATGTACACCATGCACACTCCCCCTCTCTCACACACACACATTAAAAGGCAACAAGATGAAGAGAACTGAATCCACAAAGATGCTCTTGACCTCTCTACACAGAATGCCTAACGTCATCTTCTGATCTTCAAAGGCACAGGTATATGCAGAAAAAACACTTATACATAAAAATTTTAAAAATAGATCATTAGGACATATATGGAAACAATTATCCTTTTCTTTTTATTTCTTCCTTTTATTTTTCTTGACAAACGCCTCATTAAATAGGCTGAGCTGGCCTGGAGTTTTAGAGTCCATGCTACCCAAAATTCATAATCCTGCTACTTCAGCCAACCTAGTCTTCCCATTTCTCAAAAGTGAATTATCCAAGAAGATTACAGTGCCCAGGCACACATGATAAAAGAATTTTCTATATGAAAAAATTTGGCCATTTAAAAAAACAATCCATAGCAGGACATTGATGGTACATACCTTTAATCCTAGCACTTGAAAGGCAGAGAGAGGAGCATCTCTGATTTTGAGGCCAGCCTGGTCTACAGAGTAGGTTCCAGAAGAGCCAGCATTATAAAGAGAAACGCTGCTCTTGAAAAACCAAAACCAAAAATCTCATTACACAACATTTTTTGTTTCCTAGTAAAGAATAACTAAATTACCTGACGCCTCTACTTCATTTTGACTGCATGACAAGTCATCCAAACATAGGTCAATAAGAAGGACTTGTCCAACATCAGTTACTACAGCTGCCACTCCAAAAAGCCATCGAAGACTTGGGTGTAAATGCTGCGTACTTGCGCTGGCTCCTCCATGATTAATTATAGGTTCAATAGCTGTTACCTAGTAAGCAGAACATGTGATTAGCTTTTCTAAAGTGAAGAAATACAACCAACTGTACAACAAATAAGATTTGATATTAAGGCAGGTTAGTAACTTGAACAGATTTAAACGTATACAATTATAATTGCATGACATTTATGAATCAGTAGACAGTAAAAATTTTCAGATATACTACAGAATTGAGTTTCTATCTCAACATGATAAAAAATGAAAATTAACTGATGTTTATTGATAGGTTAGCCTATGCTAGTCATTTGCTACCTGGCTCCTCTGTTTGAATGCCTAGCCTAGTCACCAAGGAGAACTGTTTGATGGGATTAGGATTAGGAGGTATGTCCCTGTTGGAGCAAATGCTGCCTTTTGGAAGAAGGGTGTGACTGGGAGAGGGGGTGTTAGGGAGTGGGTGGTGGTGTGTTGAGGTTTCAAAAGCTCTTAATAGACTAAGATATTTTCTCTCCCTCTCCTTTCTCTCTCACATCAGGATGTACACAGCTCTAAGATTCTTCTCCATGCCCACCTGCTTGCCACCATGCTTCCCTGCCTTGATTATAATGGATTAAGCCTCTGAACCTGTAAGCAAGCCCCCAGTTACGTTCTTCTCTAAGAGTTGCCTTAGTCAAAGTGACTAAGATACCTTCCAAATAACAAATGGAAAAGAGCCAATGTTGCACATCTCACTAGACAAGATTTTTATTTCTACCAAAGGGGGGTAAAACCAGATATGAAAAATGCTCAGTTATTAACAGCAATGACCACTCTTCCAGAGATGCAGTGTTCAATTCCCAATACCCAAATGATAGCTAACAGACATTTTTAGCTTTGTTTCCAGCAGATTCAATGCCCTATTCTAGCTTCTATGGTTATTACAAGCACATAGTAGTATACATACATGTACACAAAATACCCATAACAAATTAAATTTCAATATCTTTTAAGAAAGGGGTACAGACTCTAAATGAGTTATAATCAGCCTTTTTTGTTGTTGTTCTCTTATTTTATATATTTTTAAGACAGAATATCACTGTGTAGCCCTACTTTACCTGGAACTTACTACATATACATAGACAAGGCTTGCCCGGAATTCAAGAGACCCAACTGTGTCTGCCTCCTAAGTGAGGGTTAAATGTGTATACCACCATGCCTGGTTATCTCAAATTAAAAATTTTCAAGGAGCCAGTAAAATGGCTCAGATGGTAAAGCTACTTGCTGCCCAATGAGATAAGCCCAACAACCTGAATCTGATGCCTGGAACCCACATAAAGTTAGAAGAGCTGAGTCTACAAGTTGCCTTCTGACCTCCACATAACCATGTGATGCATGTACGTACACACACACACTCTCCTAAATAAAAATAATTTTTGAACTTTATATTGGAGGTCATAATTACATGAAAACACATTAATTGTAAACATACAGTTCAGAGTTTCTAAGGTAAACACATCTTGCAAGCTTTCAGCTTAGAAAGCAAAACTATTAAGGTATCTTAAATAGTACATACCCTTCCAGGAAGAACAACTGCTTTGACCACTCTTGATATACCAAGGTCATAAAGACATAGAACACTTCCATCTGCTTCTTCCAATCCTATTAACAATCCAGTTCTCTTATGCCAAGAGAATTCTTTCACTGCAAGGACTACAGGAGACTGTTCATTTACTCCACTGAATCTATATGCAGACAACCGCTCTCCTGTCAGAGAGTTCACAACTTCAAGTTGTGGACCACAAGCTAAGTATGCTAGTCCATTTTTGCCTACAGAGAGAAAAAATAAATTAAAAAGGAAGCAAAATCACTGCTTACTGTAATACCACTGCAACACAACAAATCTAGTAGTTAGTTCTTTATATATTAATACTTAACTTTATTACACAGATGATTACAAATCTCTCGTGAATTGAAAACAAAGCATTTATAGAGCACATCAATCCTCAAAAATAAATAAATAAAATAAAGAGCAAGTACAGCAGTAAAATCATGCAATAGAGAGACCATAATGGCACCGAAACTCATCATTTTATTTACTCCTCATTACAGCTCAGTAGAATATAAAATAACTAAAAGCTTACTGTATTTTATTTAACTCATATAAAGTCACACATTTACAAAGTTAACACAAGTAAACACAAGTAGATCCAAGACCAGGTGTTGTGACACATCCTGGAAAACCCAACACTTCACTGGCAATAAGAAATACAAACCATGAGCTGTAGCAATCTTAGAGTTTATAACCTTAGAAGATAGAATAGTTTAACAACAGAAGGTATCAGAATCCCCTCTTTGTCTCCTAATACTGTTCAAAATGCATTCTCTTGTCTCTAAAGCCATGGATAAGCAGGTAAATAATCTAATTTGTTTAATGTTACTCAGCCACTAAGCAAAAAATGGACAAGAAAGCAGAGTAGATAATGGTGAAATAATATAATAGCTGGTGGCTTTGAAAAGAATGGATTAAAGTTTCATCTTACAGACAAAATAGGATTCGCTTATTGGTGGGTATATATAAAAAATAAAAAGAATTAAGAACAGACTGTAAGTTGGACGTGGTGGTAGGTACATGCTTGTAATCCCAGCATTTAAAAGACAGAACAAGGGAGCTACAGTGAGACCTTGTCTCAAGGAAGAACAAAACCAAACATCCTACATTTTCAAATGAGCAACTAGATGAATGAACCTCACTATTATGAAATGCCCATTCTTGCTGTGGACCAATTCTCTTCTAATGAAAACCCTATCCCCAAGACAGGGGAGGTTCATGAGACCCAGAAAGCAAAACAAACTGTACAGTTGGGAAAACTTAAACTTGTGACTTATGGGGCTCCTCCTGCTGGGGAGATTCTGACCAAAAGAACTAACAACAGTCACTGCAAATTGTGACCTCTGAAGGCCCTGTTCTACATGGTAAACACGCATAGATGTAGCCAAAACACTCAAAAACATAAACAATAAATTTTTACTAGCTACTGCGTGTTATTAGACAAGACACAGTAAATAAGACTCGAAATACAACACCATGGAAAATGGCTTTTTGTTTTGAGTCAGGTTTCTCTGTGTAGCCCTGGCTGTCCTCAAACTCAAGAAATCCACCAGCTTCCAGGATTAAGGGTGTGTGCCACTACTGCTCAGCAAAAATGGCTTTTAAAGAAGACGATTTTCAGGCCGGAAAGATGGTTCAGTGTGGTCATGTCCGATGATCTAAATTCGATCCCTGAAATCTGTATCATGGTACACATGACCTTCTCAAATCTAAAACAAAAGCAACCCTCCCCCCCCAACAAATAAATACATGTATATAATTCTCAGTGGAAATTTTAGAGATTCATGACGAATGACCAACTATCTTCTTATATGAATCTAGTATTACTTTTTACCACTTGAAATAAATGGACATCTATTATAGTTTGACATATAGTTTCTTCAAGAAATGAAGGTGGCTGGTATATCCCTTTCAGTTTTGGATGTTTAGTTGGTTTTGTTTTGTCTGTCTTCCTTCTATCACTGAGAGAAGAAAATGTGTCTATGTTAGGAATCCAACATGGCCTTGGCTACTGGAAGGCCAGCTGCAGGTGGACTCCTGAGATTTAAGGTGTCCTAACAATAATAAATTAAAAGCTTCCTTTAAACGTTTATAATAAAAACTAAAAGTTCATAGTAAGCATTCTAACCTCTCCCCAGATAAGGAAATGAGTATGTAAGGCAGAAGGCATTAAGTGACCTGCTTCAGTCCCTTTGACAGGTCTCTCAGTGTACTTGGAACTAGGATGGCAGGCAGCAAGCCCCAATGACCTTTTTTTCCCCACCCCACGCAGCACTGGAGTTATAGGTGTGTGCACGCGCGCGCGTTAGGGCACAAATATACATGTGTGTAGTTGCAATTGCTCATATGGAGACCAGGATTAATTTGAGGTATCTTTCTTTTATGGTTCTCCACCTTATTTTTGTGTCTCTCATTGTTTCTGGAGCTCCCCATTTTGACAACAATGGCTGGGGAATAAGGCCTTTGAGATGACCTTTCTCCCCACAGCAATGTGCTGGGGTTAGATATGTACACTACTCCTTGCTTTTACATGTATGCTGCAGTTTGGAACTCAGGTCTTCATGTCTACTAAACACTTTTAGTGAGTTCTCTCCCCACACCTCTGGGTTTTAAATAAAGAAAACAATTAGAACCCACTGCCCCATAAATTTACTGATAATGTAATCCAAAGCATATAGTTTTACATAGTTATAGGTATTATAAGGAGATATGTTGCTTTTTTTTAAAAAATAGAAACTAACATATATAAACATATATTTACAAACAGAAACTATTTTACAAACTAAATTGGTAATTTTTGTTTTTTTAAAAAATATTTATTTAATTGTACTTATGTGTGGGTGTGTTTGTCTCTGTGTGAGAATATGAGACTGCCTATGGAGGTCAAATGTGTGTTAAATCTCTTGAAGCTGAAATTATTAGTTTATGAATGGTCCAACATCCTAGCTCAGTCCTCATGATTAAGCAGCAAGTGTTCCTAACTGTTGAGACTCCTCTGCATTTGTGTGTGCATGTGTGTACATGCACATATATAAGGTATAATGAAAACCAAATCCAGGACTGTGAGTAGCACCATGCAGCAAACACTTTACCACTGAGCTCTAGTCTCAACCAGTGAATCTTCAGTCCTGTTATTTACCTGCAGCAAACTTTCCTCGAAGCACAGACTCTAATGTTATTTCATCTTCTCCAAGAGCCTCAACAGTCACTTCTGGGAAATGCAGGAGGTCACTAGTCACTTGAGCTGTTAGGTCTTGCATACTTCCTCTGTAAATATTTAAAAAAATAAAATTAGTATGGTTATTTGTTCTATTAAACAGTACACTTCATTATTTCTAGTCAGATAAATGTGAGGAAAAGCAGGACACGCACTAAAGTAAATAAAGCAAAGTGTGTACCTATGGGTCTAACATAGCCTCGCCTACAATATCTTCCTAAAAAATTATTTCTTTCAAGCAGCCTTAGGGAAGTATTTACAAAGCCAGAAGTCCTGAGATATCCTTTATTCCCACATTCTGGATGTAGCTTACCTTACAGCCCAACCTCAGCAAGCAACAACAGACACAGTTAACTGGGAACTACCCTATTTTAGAAGTTCTCTCTCTTCCACACATCTTTTCCTTTTTGGATGCTGGGAATTGAATCCAGTACCTCTGAACTAACATCGTCAACCCTGAAAATGTTGATTTTTCAGAGGAAGAGAGAGAGAGAGAGAGAGAGAGAGAGAGAGAGAGAGAGAGAGAGAGAGAGAGAGAGAAAGATTCTCCAGAAACTTCAAAAATTGAAGTTTTTCCTATCTTTTACTAGATAGGAAAAAAAAAAATCCAAATTACTTTTAATTTCTTATACAAGACTAACATCTCTTCAGGACTTCTGTTGTAAATAACCAAAAATGTAGGGCTGACAGTTCAGTAGTTATGAACACGTGTTGCTTTTGGGGAAGACACAGGTTTGGTTCACAACCAATAAATAACTCTAGTTCCAGGGGATTAATGCCTTCTTCTGACCTCCACAGGCACCAGGTATGCAGCATGTGTGTAATTCACACATATGTATGAAGGCAAAACACCATACACATAAAACCAAACATTCTGGCTAAATATATAAGCATCTTTCTGAATGCATGAGATGAAAAACGGGAAAGGAAAGAGGGAAGATGGAGAATGGGAATTCTGAGATACAAGCTGGTTTGGTAGTGAATATTAACTATGAAATCTAGTTCTAGTAACCTTATCTTGTTTAAGGCACTCTTTTGAGTTCCAAAGAGGGACAGACACTCCTCAGGCTAGCCACAGTGTCACAAGCCTATAATCTTGATATTTTGGAGGCAAAAGGAGGAAGATAACCAGAACTTCTAAGCCAGTCTGGTCTACATGGTAAGTTCTAGATCAGCAAGGAATGTACTGCAAGACCTTAAATAAAAGTAAAGCTCAGAGGTAACAGAGTTTAATGTAAGCCTATACTGTCAGAATTACTATACAGGTTGGTGCATCAGCAACACCTCAAGGTAAAGAAGCCAAGTTTTTTTTTTTTTTTTAAAAAAAATCACTTGAAAGAGACAGCAAGACTATGTTTAATATAGAAAGAGGTAAAATACACAGATGAATAGTCAGTCAAGATTCATGAATTTTAAGATTCATAGCAGGATGTAATAACAGGGGAAAAGACTGGGCAGGCTGGATTAGAATCCAAACTGAAGGCTGGTTGGTAGAGTAGCATGTCTTTACTCTCAGCACTAAATAGACTAGGGCAGATCTCTGTGAGTTTAAGGCCAGACTGGTCTACAGAGAGTGTTCCAGGACAGCTCCAAAGCTACAGAGAAGCTGTCTCAAAACAACCAAAAACCCAACCTGAAGCAGCCTACTATGTGTAAATAGATTAAAATAAAGAACGAACTTGCTTTGTAAAACAAACTGGCCTCAAACTCAAGACATTCTCCTCCTGAGTGCTGGGATTAAAGGTATGTGCTACCACACATGACCACAATAAATTTCAAGATGTAACTTTTAAAACCCTCAATATTCAGCTTCTTTTATTTTTAAGTATCACCATTTTGTTATGAAGAACAAAATTTATAAGGCTAAGAAATTTGGGCAAAATACTATAAATCAGTTTTTGAAGTAAAATTCTACCACCAAAGAACTCCAGCCCTAGCTATTCATTACGTATCTGATCTGAAAACAAGTGGACCAATTCTTTCCATTTTAATCCAAATATCAATCATCCATTGCTTTACTTTTTGTTTAGTTTTTGTTTTTAGACAGGATTTCATGAAGCACAGGCTGGTCTTGAATTAGGTTCTGCCTCCAGTTTCCAAGTGCTATGATTACAGGCAGGTATCACCATTCCTAGCTATCTACTTTTAAAACACTGTGCTGGGAAAAGTGGAATCCAAGGGCAGAAGTACATTCTGATCTCCAGAAGTTTACATTCTAGAAAAAGACATTCATAATCACAATATCAGACACAAGACTAAATGTCATAATAGAGATATTCAAGCTGTGAAATCCTAGGAACGAACTGAGATTAAAAAAAAAAAAAAAGTAGAGACAAAAGGAGTTAGTTAGAGGCAGGATTTGAAAATGTGAGAATGTTAAAAAGTAAGGCTGGCACGACAAACTGAAGAAACTAGAAACAAAAAACACCTTTTCAAGAATGTGAGCCCAGAGCCCAGGAGTAGTGCTGATTCTGAATGGCTAAAATAGAAAATCTGTGAGGTAAGGCTGGATGGAATAGACAAGTACAGAGACCTTAAAGCTAACCTGGAGGACATTCTTGGAATCGCTGTAAATTTACAAAGTTAGAATCTGAAAAGGCAATGTTTTAAATGGAGATCTATGCCCCAGCTTTAAATGTTTACAAAACACTTAGGTTGCCTTACAAATTGGTTACATTTTAATACTAAGTTACTATGTGCCTCTCGCCTGTAATCCCAACCATTCATTGGGTTGAAGCAAGGGGTGGACTGCCTGAGCTACATAGTGATAACTGTCTCTAAAAAGAAAAAAAAAAAGTTTAAAAAAATTGCTCAAGGTAGTTCCCGAGCCTAAAAATGTGAGGCCATAGATTCAAGCCCCAGAACCACCAAAAAGTACAAAATATATTACAGAATATGGTCCTCACAGCGTGTCATCATTTATGAACAAGTAAACTCACCCCAACAACTTGTCTTCCAAGTTAAAGCTCACGAAAGACAGTTCTTAAAGCCCACGGATTCTTTAAGATACCAAGAACCAAATTATGTTTTGTGCTAAAGAGCTTACGTTCTTTGAAATACGTCTTCAACTGTCTTTTTTATTTTAAATCGAAAAACAAAAATCTGCGGCTCGGACTGGAGTTCGGTGGCGGAGCGCGTGCTTGACATGCGCCGGTAGTAGCTTCGATCACTGACATCAAAAATAAACAACGCTCATTTTCCTATACCAACACGCCTCTAAAATGAATGCCGTCCGTTTTGGGAACCGCAAAAAAAAAAAAAAAAAAAAAAACAAAAAAACAAAAAAACAAAAAAACCAAGCGATCGCATGAATGGGGACGCAAAGCAGTGGTAGAGCATTTGCCTGGCGTGTGTGTGAGGACCTGAGCGCGATCCTCCACGGTACCTACCAAAAAGAACCGTTCCACAAAGTCAACAAAAACCACCTGTCTCAGACTATGTCTACCTATCAATTCTAAAAGCAAATATGACCGATTCTCTAACAAGCCAAATACAAAAGTAATCGCTCCTAAACCCCGCAGATAAGCTCTTGACGCGGTTATCTCAAAATGTCCTGTACCAGATCCATTCACTCCTGTGGCCACCGCGAGTCAAACTTTCTTCCCCGCCCAGGACTCACCCGAGCCAAGCACAGGACCATGTGGAGCACACACCAACGGAGGAGAGACTCGGAGCGCCCGCGACTGCCCGCGGGGAACGCCCCACAAGGGTACCCATCGCTCCGCTACACCTCGACCAACCAGGGTCTCGAGTCAGACCCGCCCCGGGTGACCGAGATCCCGCCCCAGGGCGCGGGAGATGAACGCCGAGACGCGACTCTGCCGCCATGTGCCAGAGCTCGCCTCTAAGGTTATGTAACTAACGCCCGAGCCCCGGAACGAGCCGCACCGGTAGCCGCTCGCGGACGCCGCTTCCCCGCGCGGCGGAGCGCCCGGCCTAGGCCCCGGCCTCGCCGCCCCGCCCGCCCGCCCGCCCTCGGCGCGCGGGCCTGCGGCTCCCCAACCCTACCTGAGCCCGCGGGCCAGGCCGCTGCGCCTGCTGCTTCCGTGCAGTCCGTCACAGCATCTCCCTGGAGACACGGCCCGGCGCGCGCCCCCGCCCGCGGAAGCCGCTTCTCGCTCAGCCACTCGCCGGCCCCCTCAGGCCCGGGGAGCGCCTTCGCCCAGCCGCCCAATCCCGGCTTCGAACTCGACCGCTGCCCGCGCCGCGTCCTCCCGGCTGGCTACTCGTCTTACTGGGCTGGCAATGCGCGGGCCGCGCTCTGCGCAGTACCCCGGGCGCACTGCCCGAACCCCACACACCGCCTCTGCGCCGAGGGAAGGATCGCGGCCAGGGCGGGGAGCCGAGCGCAGATCGCGCTACGGGGCCCGGACTTCTCGCGAGGGTTCCGGCCTTGGGCGCCGACTCCGCGGGAATTTTCAAACTTTCCCTATTAGGCTTTGCGGAAAAGGAGTAAAGGACAGCTGCTTTGGGAAGAAAGGTTCATTTACGTAAAGCAGGGTCTCCCCGCCTCCTAGGAATGGATGGGGGGGAAAGACTACAAATCCCACAGTGCTTTGCACGCTGGGCGTGGCGTGAGGAGTGGCAAGCTTCGCTAACCTCCTGGTGGGGTATTCTGGCGGCGATTTCTGCTGGCACCCAAGCGGTAATCTTTCATCTTTGACTGCTACATTTGCCTCCGTGTTTTCCGTTCTGTGCTCCAACTGTCCATGCAAAAAGCGTACCCCAGACTTTTCAAAAAGCAGTGCGCTCACACCTCCTAGCCTAATCTTTTGTCATCTATCTGAACCTGGTTGTATTCTGTTGGCATAGCACGTGCTTGTCAAGCACGAAGCTCTGGGTTCCATTACGCCAAACCTATGTTACTTTTTGATTTGTTAGTAGTGAGAGATCAGGAGTTAGACTCCTTGGTAGGCAGACAGATAAGGAGAAGGCTGTGGCGAATTTCCAATATAGCCAGCTTCTTCCTCAACCGCCTGACTTGAGACGAGCTTTTGTCTCCTATTAACACCCCACCACCACCACCATGGACTGCTTCAATATATTCAAGGCCTGATCGGGACACATCACACAATAGTGTGGGATCAATCAACTAACCACCAAGTCCAACCCGAGGAAGGAAGATTAAGTAGAGGCTTTAAAACTCCGGACCTCAGAAGAGACGGGATTTTTCAGCTTCCCTAGTACCTGCTCTGCTTCACAGAGGGTCTTTTTCTTTGCTGCATGTGGGTGTGTGTTTCTTTGCTCCCAATTAACACCTTAACTACTAATTCTGCTACTTATCTCTCTCTTTTCTTTTTAGTTTAATTTAATTAATTTATTTACTTACTTACTTACTTACTTACTTACTTACTTACTTACTTACTTACTTACTTACTAAGACAGGGTATCTCTGTGTAACAGCTCTGGCTGTCTTGGAATTCTCTTTGTAAACCCCGGTGGTCTCTAACACACAGAGATCTGCCTGCCTCTGTGGCACCTTTTAATTCTTTCACTGACAGTGAAGACAAACTCAAGACCCCAAGACTGTATCATTTCTAGAGTGTATCATTTTGGAGGCTCATCTCAGGGATTTCTTCTGTAGATTATTAGTATCTCTCCTTGAAGAGATACTCCTAGCACCAAATACTTTTTAAACAAGTAAGTATTGAACATCTCTTTAATACTGAGTTGCAAATAAAGGATTATAAAGAAGTAGGAAACTCAGACAGTGAGGAGGATCTCTGTGTGTTCAAAGCCAGCCTGCTCTACATATTGAGTTCCAGGGTTACATGGCGGGACCCTGTCTCAAACAAACAAACAAAAAAGAAGGATCAGGAAGAGAAAGGGAGAAGGTATTAGTGAGCTGTTGTAATCGGTAATGCTTATCTTCATTACTTTCTCCTTACGTACTTTTTGAGATAAAGCTGCCTCTTAGAAATGTAATATTTTTTATCTTTATGACTTTTTCTTTATTCATAGCAAGCTACAAAGGTGTAGTGCTTGTTTGCACAAGGTACTATGCTAAATCATGGCAAGACAAATTAAAGAAGATTGCTTTTCACAGTGTGGGTTTGTTTTGTTTTGCCTGTGGTGAATGACTGTCTCAAGTATACCATTGGCCTTGACTCCAGTTCAGGGATTACAGGAATGCAGCCCTCTCCCAATTTAGGTGGTTCTGAGGATCAGATTCAAGGCTCCATGAACTCTATCAACTGAGCTATACCACCCAGCCCTCTTCCTTTTTAATGTGGTGCTGGGGATTGAACTCAGGATGTCTACTCACCCTGAGCCCCATTAAATAGACTCTTAAAACAGAAAACATTCCTTTGCCCTATTTACATGTTAGTTTCCATCCTGGCGTTCCTCCACAGCCTACATTTCCATCCTTTCCTTGAGTGTTAGATTTCTTGATAGTAAGAAGACAAAGATTTTCAGCCCAGGAATTTTGTTAGTGAGCTGTGTGACATGGAAATCGGGTGACCTGGACTTTAGCTGTCAATCATTTGCAGGGCAAAGGGGACTGAAGTGAAGAAATGACTGATTCTTTAGGCCGACATTTATTAATGTTATCAAAAGTCCCTGGGGTAGGGGGGTTGCTAGAGTGGTGACTTAGTGATTAAAAGCACTGGCTGTTCCCCAGAGGACCAGAACTGGATTTGTAGCACCCACAGGGTGACTCACCACCTGTAACTGCGGTTTCAGGGATCCAGCACCCTCTTCTAACCTCCACTGGCACCAGACACCCATGTGGTACAAAGACATACATGCAGGCAAAGTACATATACATATGAAAATTAAAATAATGAAAAATATCATTAGGTTGTAAAATTTAAAAAATCTGTCCTATGGTACCTAATACCCAGTTCAATACACCATCCTTCAGATTTTAATCTTTCCTCCCTTGATTCTCACAGTCTGATTTTTTTCTGTGATTAACTATCAACTAATTAATTCAACCATACCTGTCCTACTTACCTATAAACTTTCTGAGAATATTTTCTTTGCTTTTTTTCCAAATGTGTTTTGCTTTTTTGCATCCTTTTCTCCCATTTAAAAAAAAAATTCTACCACTTAATTACATCCGCGCCTCTTATTTGTCTGATATAGACTATCTCCTAATGCTGCCTGGGATGACACTATGCTGCTGATCTCACTGCCCACCTCCTGCAAGCTGGAATTATTGATGTGTTCCACTGCAAAAGGCCTTACTTGCTGCCAGAGATTGAAGTCAGGGCTTGGCACATGCTAGACAGCATGCTAGACAGACGCTGAACTTAGTTCTGTTTGCTTTGTTTTGAGACATTCTTGCTAATTGACCAGACTAGTCCTAAACTTAAGACCCCCCTGCCTCCATCCACTTATTTCAGGGTTATGTCCTGCATGGCCGTGGCCTCGTATCTAAACCTTAATATTCCTGTGTGGCCAACTCAAGCTTTCTTTTTTATGGCAGCTCCTCTCTGTCACTTCAACCCACACAACTAAAAACTTGCATTGGAAATATGCTGTATTATTTCTTGCCTGTTTCCCTTTTTGCCTCTGGCTCTCTCCACTCACCCACCACCCCCACCCTCCAGCTATCACAGGAGCACAGACTGCATCTTTTGAAAGTGCTTCCCTGCTACTTCTTAACCTTAATTACTTTGTAAACTTAATTTCCAATGTAAAGCTCTCAGCTTTTCCTTGTTCTTCAGTCATTTACGCATATACCAGATTATTTTAATTAGTTTCAAAAGACAGTGATAAATGTCAAGTGTAAAGAGGAAAACGTAGTCTCGATGGTTAACAGTGACTGTAGAAAAGCTGATTAAATAAATTAAGCGATTCTTTTACACAACACTTCACTGTCTTTCACGTGCTTGGCATTTATCAAAATTACTTGACTGTGATGCCCACTTATACTTGGGGTAAATCTTGTATCGTTGGTGAGCCACAGAAGAGACTTGGATAAATACA
Source organism: Phyllotis vaccarum (assembly GCA_033318265.1). NCBI lineage: Eukaryota > Metazoa > Chordata > Mammalia > Rodentia > Cricetidae > Phyllotis > Phyllotis vaccarum. The sequence goes on along the minus strand of JARWLC010000017.1, from coordinate 15,310,511 downwards.
GCTGCCAAGTGTTCTCCTTTAGAAGAATGTGACCCCTGGGCCTGTTGACATAGGTCTGTAGTTTTAGCCAATCAGGAAGCTGAGGCAGTAAGACAGCCAATTCAAGATGTATCTGATCTAGAAGTGAGTTCTAGTCTAGTTTGGACAATTTAGTGAGGCATGATCTTAAAAACTCACAAGTTAAGAAAGGGCTAGGAAGCCAGAAGTGATGGCTTATGCCTATAACCTCAGTACTTGGGAGTCTGAGGCAGGAGGGTTGCTTGGTTTGAGATCGGCCTGGGTTCCAGGATGGCCTGAAGTACAGACTGAGACGCTGTCTAAACAAACAAATAGGTTTTTTTTGTTTGTTTGTTTTTTAAGGGTCAAAGGGCTGAGTATATCTTGGCAGAAGAGTGCTTACCTGTCATTTCAAGACCCTCAGGTCAATGCCCAGTCCTGAACAAACAAAGAAAAACAGAATGTGATTATGTGGAGCTAAACCAAATTGCAATACTTCTCACTGCTTCTAGCTCCATGATTTTAATTGGATTCTTCCCTTTCTGAGACTATTTCTCAGCTAAGAAAAGATTATGTTACCTCTGTAGGATTGTGGCAAAGATTAAAAGTGAACAGTTACCTAATTTGTTCCCTTCTTATCCATGGAACCATGTTTCAGAATAAAACTGAGCTGCCAAGGAAATGGCAATGGCTAGTCCAGTCTTTCATTCCTGAATCCTGGGAGTGATTGACAGCCGTCTTATCTTTGAAGTGGGGTGAATTAAGCAGCATTTGTTTGACCAAGTAATAGAGAAGGCACTGTGTTCCTTCATCAACAACTAAATAGAGCTGCTCTGTCTGAAATAAAGATAATGGTCTTTAGTCTAACAGCTCCATTTTCATCATGTTTTGTAGAGAATATGGGGCACAGCAAGCTATCCCCATCCTGGATTTTGCCAATTAACAATTCAAGGGGTAAGCAATGTGTCTGTCCCATTCTGCTTGTCTTATGTTACATTTCTTATAATGATGAAATGGCCAGCTAAAGCAATGGTTTCATAAATGAGTAAATCAATTTCACCATTCAAATAAAAATACATAATAAGATGGCGCAAAGCCTAGTCCTCTTACAGAGAACCCAGTTTCTACTCTCTTGTGCCAGGTGACTCCCTTAGAATTCCAGCTCCAGGAGAATCAGATGCCTCTGGCCTCCAGGGCCTTTTCACTTGCGTGCACATAGCCTCCCCCCCCCCCAAAACACATCATTTGAAGTAAATCTTAAAAATACAAAGGGGAGCAAGGTGTAGAGGCTCATACCTTTAATCCTAGCGCTGGGGAGGCAGAGGCAGGCAGGTCTATAGAACAAGTTCCAGGACAGCAGAGAGCTACATGGTGAGACTTGGCATGTATATCCACAATCTAGGGACCCTAGATCTCTAGTGTTATTCTAAGCCAAGGACCTAGCTGAAAAGAAATCGTCAAGTGATTTACCAGAGTATTTTTTATTTTTGTTTGCTTCTTCTCTGCTCTGGAACTTTTTCCTAGCTCTTTTCTGTTTGTTTATGTTTCTCTGTTCATTCAGGTTGGAAAGTTTGTTCATTTAATTGGAGACCGATAACTATAGACAGTCATTCACATACACACACACAAACACACACAAATGTGCCACACATACATAGTCACACATACACACACACAAACACACACAAATGTGCCACACATACATAGTCACACATACACACACACACACACACACACACACACACACACACACACACACACATTACTGTGATATACTGGTTGGCCCAGGGATCCTCCTGTCTCTGCCTCCCAGTGCTGGGATTATAAACTCACAGCTTTTATGTGGGTGCTGGGATCAAGCTTGGGTCTCTGGGTCCTCTTGCTTGCACAGCAAACAGCCAAATATTACCTGGCAGTATCAGGGAACCAAAACTTTGCCATTCCATTCTTGGGAGCTCCAGCTGGGTCTGAATTCATTTGACATAAGGGGTTAACCGGGGCAAAGATATGTAATAAACGCTTGTGGTAGACTGAGCACAGTGGTGATGGTGATTGTGGAAAATAAAAATTCAGAAAGGCCAGCGGAGGTCTGTTTATACAGATTTTTCTAATCCTCGACTTCCCACTCCTAGTGACAAAAGTGTGCCACCACGCCTGGCTATTCTTAAGTTCAAAAAATTTAATTTAGGATTTTAACAGCTTTGTACCTGTATATGATATATTCTGGTCACTCTCCCCCCATAACCTCTCCTGTTTTCTTCTCACCCCTACTATCACCCCTCATCCCTCCCATTCCTTTCCCAAGCTGGTGCCTTTTGGTTTTGTTCTGTGGCTGATTTAGTTTAGCCAGGGCCATCTGCATAGCCATTGGATTGAAAAGATGCACCGGAGCCTGCAGGACCTAGCTATGTTTTCATCTACACCTCATGCTGCCTAGGCTGGCTAGACCCTGTAGAGAGCCACCTCCCAGGCATGAAATCCAGATGCATTGCCAGAACTCCCGAGCCTCAAGGACACTGGCTTGTAGTTAACACAGTCCTAGAAATTGATGCATAAAAGTTCTAGCCAGGCATCATGCTGTGTGTCTATAATCCCAGCAGAGATGGCAGGATTGTGAGTCCAAGTGCAGCTTGCTTCACATAGTGAGATCAAATCCTAAATCAAAAAAACAAAAGAAGGCCAGGAGTGTAGCTCAGTGTTAGAGCACTTACCTAGTCACACAAGGCTTAGGTTCCATCCCCAGTACTGTGTGTGTGGAGGGGGAGATTCTAGTTTATAGATTTGTAATTATAGCTATTTCTCACCTTCAGTACATACTCACTCAATCCAGGGCTCCCCCTCTCCCCCACCCCAAAGCACATAGCAAACCAAGTAAATGAAATATTACTCAGAGATCATGAAATCTAAATGTGACTCTGTAGAGAGATTTCACCCAGGGCTGGGAAGCCAGGTGACTCACAGTTGCCTCTAAGTAGAGAACAGGCCTCTGGCTTCCTGTACTATAGACCTAGGTTTGCCTCTGCTGTTCTGAGTGCCAGGCTGATGAGATGGGACACATCACCACAGAAGGTCTTGCTGGTGGAATTACAGTCAGGTTCATCTCTTGTGACTGTTTGTTGGGTGCTGTGTGTAGTGCGATGGGTTATTCTTTTCAACCGCCCACACATTCGCTTGATTGACACCCTCTGATGGTCAAGTGAGTCTGGGATGCTCTTTGTTTCATTTTCTGCCATTTCATTTGTTTAATTTTCAAAAGGCAATGTTATTCATCATGAGTCTATTTCCCCCAACTTCGGTAACCAGCCCAGGCTAATGTCAAATCTTTCTAGTACTCCTAATGAAGAGTTCTAATTGTTATTGCTTCTCATAACGTAACTTAGATGTTATAAAACTATGGCCAAAAAATGGGAGAGATGGCTTAGCAATTAAGAGCCTAAACAGAAGCCGAGTATTCCAACTTACCTAGAATCTCACTACTTGGGAGGTGGAGACAGGAGGATCACTGGAAGTTGGAGTCTAGCCTGGGCTATGCATAATGAGACCTTGTCTCCAAAAAACTTAAGCAAAAACTCAGACAGTGAAATGCTCGCCACACAGTCATAGGACCTGCGGTCAGCTGCAGACCTTTTCTTTTTTTAAAGCCAGACATGGTCGTGCATACTTGTAATCCCAGCTGGGGAGGTGGATGCAGGGGGATTCCTGGGGCTTAGCCTACTTGGTGAGCTCCAGGCCAATGAGAAACCCTGTCTCACTTTTTTTTTAAAAAAAAAAAAAATGTGTGTGCTTGTTAGTCATTTGTTTGCTTATTTGTCTTATAAAGAGGAAAAGAAAGGGCCTGGTGTTGGGTCTGTGGGGAGGATCTGGGAATGACTGATGATGGGGGGGTATGATTAGCTGGTATGAAAAAATTTCTTTCAATTTAAAAAAAAAAGAAAGCCAGGACATGGTGGCTCACACCTCTAACCCCAGCACTAAGAGGCAGAGGCAGGTGGCTCTCTGTGAATTCTAGGCCAGCCTGGTCTACAGTTTCAGGTCAGAGGTACACAAAGAGACCCTGTCTCAAAACCAAAACCCAAATCCCCAAGACAAAAAGCAGAAGCTATTGTCATAGCTCAGTGGGATTGCTCATACACACAAGGTCCTGGTTCAGTTCCCAGCACCAAAATACCCAATACATGAAATTTACAAGAACTGTAAAGTAAGTCAACATTTGGTTTGTTTTATGGAGTCTTGGTATTTAGTCCAGGTTAGCTTGAAATTCTCAATCCTCCTGCCTTAGCCTCCTGAGTTCCAGGATTATTGATGTATGCCACTAGGCCTGCCTGAATTTTATCGACATTTTCTTGCTGTGGTGGCTTTACTGATCAGCTTTGGGAAAATTACTCAGAACCACTCCCTGACTCAGTTTCCCCTTTGTAAGAACACATAGAGGTAGCAACTTTATTATTGCCACAATTAAGTGGTTTAATATGCTTCAGACATTTATTAAAGTATTCTGCTTGGTTTCTTGCGAGTGCTTAAAAGCTATTAGGTAGAGCCAGGCTTGCAGTTCTTCGATAAAATGCTTGCCCTGGTGTACGAGGCACTGGTGCCCTGTACTGAAAAAAAAAAAAAAAAAAAGAAAAAAAAGAAAAGAAAAGAAAAAGTAACCATATAATCCTTTCAAATCGAAATATACTACACAGGTATGCCTGATTTCTCAGACAGATAATAGGAAGTAGAGGGTTGTCCTAATTTTTCTCTGGCTATAAAATGGATACAATTGGTATTGTACTTTTTACACAATTAAAGTACTGTCGTGCACATCAAGAAACCTTCAGGATGATGGTCTTCTCCAGTCGTGCCCTCTCCAGCTAGTTGTTTAGGGAAAACTGACTGGGTTCTTGTTCTTGGCTACAGGCTTAATTGCACCCCTCCCTCTGGACGTTTTGAAACCCTAAACTCTAGGATTTTCAGAATGTGACCTGCTGCAAAGTACATTGTTGCAAATGTAACTAGTTAGATTGTCAAACTGGTGATTGTTAGGCCTTGCAGAAGCCAGGGAACTGTGAGTGTAGTCACCCTGAGCTACATATCAAGAGCCTATCTGAAATAATCCATAGTAAAACCCTTAAAACTGGGGGCGAGGAGGGGGGAGGCTAATAGCCCAGGTACAGCTCTTAACCCAGCACTTAACATTGATTAATAATAATTAATTAATATGGACCTCAATTTTGATTGTTTTAAGAAAATTTACAGGGAACTGGATATGGGAGCACCCATCTTTAATCCTGGAATTTAGGAGGCAAAGGCAGGCAGGGCTTTGTATTCCAGACCAGCCTGGTCTACACAGAGAGTTCTCAGCCAGTTAGAGTTACGTGGTGAGATTCTGCTTCAAAAAAGAAAAATGAAAGCATACAGAGATCTTTAAGGGGACTTTTAACAGTCACTTCTCAGGTATAAACTGGAGGAAGGCTTCAGTCAGCCCTTCAGCCACACAAGAAAGGGGATTCTGAAGAGCAAGTAGATTAGAGGAGTATTTGGCCTGCCACAGATTGGTTTTTGTGTTGCATTTTTGCAAAAGGCCTTAAGGAAATCTCCTGATTCTGTGTGTGTGTGTGGGGGGGTGGGTAACATGGGGTGTATATGCATGCTTGCATGGGTATGGGAGCATATCGGTACTTGTGCCTATAGAGACACAGGGTTGATAATGGGGATTTTCCTAGATTGTTCTTCCACATTATTCTCTTGAGGCAAGTTCTCCCAATCACATCCAGAGGTTTTTTACTAGGCTAATCTAGATACTGAGCTTGCTCTGGGATCCCAGTTTTCTCCTTCAAAGGCAGGGTTTATAGGTGAGCTACCATAGGGACAGGTAGTCACATTTATGTAGGTTTTGAGGGTTTGAACTCTGGACTTCTTGCTTTCGTGACAAAGCACTTCAACTCCTAAGGTGGTATGCAGGACAAACTGGGAGAATCCAAACCCAATGCTAGGCTATGTGAGACCTTGTTTTAAAAGTAAACAGGTCTTGGAGACATAGCTCAGTTGGTAGAATCCTTGCTAAGCATACACAAAGCCCTGGGTTTGAGCTCCAGCAACCCATAGGTGCAGCTTCTTACTCTTGTAATGTCAGCATTCCAGGGGTAAAAGCAGGAGGAGGAAATTTAGGTAATCCTCAGCTACAGAGAGAGTTTGAGGCCAGCCTGGGCTACATGAGACACTTTGCTTTTATTACCGAGGGTTTCTTATAGGTATTAAATGTTTGTGATTCAGGATTAGTGACACACATGGACTCTGATAAGGCCCCTAAGCATCTTAGGGGATTTCCCCTTAGTATTGGAAATTGACAAATCATCCATTCTTCCTTCCTTAAAACAACTCTTCCTGTGTACAAAGACACGAGCAAAAGGGTGGACAAATGACTTCTTTGTGCTCCGCTGGACAGAGCTCACTAATCAGGCCATCTGCCTACAGTAACATGAGGAACTTGTGCTGAATCCCCCAGAGAGTTGAGAACACTAAGAACCATCCAGCTGGAGAGCAGACCCTGGTGCCTAGGCTTGCATTTCTAGCCCCATTACCCAGCAGCTTACAGCTATTCCAGAGAAAGAGTCCAAACAGACTTTCATGCCATTTTTATCCAAGTTGAGCCCATATTGCTCCACCTTCCTGGGGAGGAAGTTCCACCTCCTGACTGCCAATCACTGGAACAGAGGTCTTACTGTTACTGCAGCTCTTACAAGACAACCAAGACACCCCATGTCATGAGAGATACACGTTAGGATACCAGGAGGTTTCAATCATCTAGCATTTTAATATGACAGGTTTTTTTTGTAGTACCAAATATTAAATCTAGGCATGCTAGGAAAACACTCTACTGCCAAGCCCTCTTTTTTTTTTTTTTTAACTTCTTAGACTTATTTTTAATGTGTATGAGTGTTTGCCTGTCTGCATGTATGTGCACCATGTGCATGCAGTACTTACAGAAGCCTGAAGAGGGCATTAGAAGCTCTGGAACTGGATTATATACCATTGTGAAATGCCATGTGGGTGTGGGATACTGTGAATCCAGGTCCTGTGCAAAGCTTTAAAAAGTGCTTTTAACTAGTGATCCCTAAGAAAAAAATTCTTTTTAAAGGAAAAAGAAAAGCATAGTGAAACTAAATCCATTTTTGGAAAGTATAATCCATCATAATGAGCTCTTGAAAAATATTTGAGATTTATCTCATAGTTCCTGTATGCTTTAAAAAGCAATAGATTTTATCATAAATATAATACTGGGGAAGGGCTGGAGAGATGGCTAAGCAATTAAGAGCACTGGTTGCTCTTTCAGAGGTCCTGAGTTCAATTCTCAGTAATCAATAATGGCTCACAACCATCTGTAATGAGATCTAGCACCCTCTTATGGCATGCAGGCATATATGCAGGTAGAATAATGTATACATAATAAAGAAATCTGTTGTTTTTGGTTTTTTTTTTTTTTTGGAAGGCCCACCAATCTGCACCCAAATAAACCACACATGGAGGCTTATTCTTACTTATAAATGCCCGACCTTAGCTTGGCTTGTTTCTTGCCAGCTTTCCTTAACTTAAATTATCTAGTCTACCTTTTGCTTCTGGGCTTTTCCTATTCTCTTACTTCTGTAAATCTTACTCTTACTCCATGGCTGGCTGTATAGCTGGGTGGCTGTCCCTGTCTTTATTCTTTTCTGGCTACTTCTCCCTTCTTCCCAGATTTCTTCTCCTATATATTCTCTCTCTCTCTGCCAGCCTCAACTATCCTTTCTCCTGCCTTGCTACTGGCTGGCTGTTCAGTTCTTTATTAGACCATCAGGTGTTTCAGACCAGGCACAATAACAGAGCTTCACAAAGTTAAGCAAATGCAACATAAACAAAAGTAACAGACCTTATAATAAATAATATTCCACAACAGAAACCTTTATATATATAATATTAACTCATTATTAAATGATAAAAGAATATGAGCTAAGCCTCATAGCATGTGCTTGTAGTCTTAGAACTAGGTAGACCAAAGGAGGAGGATTATTGTTAAATTCAAGGCCAGCCTGAGGGCTGAAGAGATGTCTCTGTGGTTAGGAGCCCTGGATACTCTTCCAGAGGTCCTGAGTTCAATTTCCAGTACAAACATGGCAGCTCACAACCATCTATAACTGTTGTCCCATGGGACCCAATACTCTGTTTGTTTTAGCTTTTACCTTTTTTTTTTTTTGAGTCAGTTTTTCTCTGTGGTGTGTGTGTGTATGTGTAGGGGCGCCTGGAGGTCAGAGGAGAACATAGGATCCCCTGGAACTGGTGTGAAAGCAGTTGAGGGGTGGTGTTCAGTGTCTGTGCTGGGGAATGTACTCAGGCTTCTAGAACAGCAAGTGCTCTTAACCACTGAGCCGTCTCTCCAGCCCTCATGGTCCTTCATTTTTTTGGAACTATTTGTGGTGATCTCAGTAACTATTGACATATAACCTGAATGAATAGAGAGAATGAAAAGCATCATGGCTGAGGTCTCATACAATGGACTTATCACTTAAAATGGAACTAAAATTATGTCCAGTACCAACTTCTTTACTTTCCATAAATGATAAGTAGCATCAGAGAAAGCAGTGGGTCACTAAAGAAAACCACTAAAACTATGATATTATACTATATTATATATAGCAACATATGCATACAATTTCCCCCAAGGCCTATTCCCTCCTTGAGAGGGGATTTTTAGAGTAGCAATGTCAATCTCTGAATATTTTGACATAGTTCCCTTTTTGCTGATATAGTTACAGCGTCTTTGAACAGAAAACAGGAAGTATTACAATCTGTTTTCTTGAACAATGACACGGCAAAACTTGACAGAAAAAGAAAAACAATTCTAAGTTAGTTAGGAAACTCAGTTTTTTTAAAATCAGTAACCAACACATTTAAATTAATTGGTTACTGCAAAACATGTTAGCTTGCAGCAAGGTTATCATATAATGTGTTACTTTTCACCTCTCACTGGCTTCACAGCTGGAAATGCAAAACAAGCTGGACACGGTGGAGCCTGGCTTGTCATTGAGCACTCAAGAGACCAATGGAGGAGAATTGCCTTCCCGTTTGAAGTTAGCAAGTATCAGGTCAAGCTGAACTGCCAAGCAAGATTCCCTGGTCTTCTGTGTGTGCCACCATGCTCAACTATATTTTGTTTTGGATTTTTTATTGTTTTGGCTTTTGAGATAAGATATGTACCCTAGGCTTGCCTAGAGCTTACTTTGAAACCCAGTCTGACTTTGTCATTTATGTATTTGAGTGTTGGGTCTTCACACATGTCTGCACACCAGAAGATGGTATTGCCGGGCAGTGGTGGAGCACACCTTTAATCCCAGCACTCAGGAAGCAGAGGCAGACAAATCTCTGTGAGTTCAAGTTCAGCCTGGTCTACAAAGAGAGTTCCAGGACAGTCAGCTGTTAATGCGGAGGAACCCTGTCTCAAAACTTAAATAAATGAATATTTAAAGAGTAAAGAATCTATGGAGCTCTTTTAAGTTCAGAATGTTTTGTTTGTTTGTCTGGAGATAGGATCTCACTATATTATCCAGGCTGGTCTTGAACTCACTGACTCTCATTCTCTAAGTAGCTAGGACTACTGGGCTACATCTCCAGTTCGAGTCATTTATTACTTATTAAATGTTCATCAACAAAGGTGAACTTTTTGACTTGATTCATTCATTGAAACTCGTAGAAGGGTCAATTGAAAGTCAAAAAAGTCGTCTATTTCAAAGCCACTCTTAAAATCAAAGACTACATGCTTAATTCCAAGCACTATCCTTAGCATCATGATTAAAAATTTACACGCAAACCATTCCTATAATTAGGCATAACACTTCATTACATCAAAAGCCACCTCCAGCTGCACTGGCCTGTAATTGTCTGCTCATTCATTCATGTGATAACCATGTATTACTACTTCCTATTTCATAAGCATATAGAAGCTTAATAAAGGCTTTTAAGTATATGAATGCAATTATTTACCTCTTACATTGTGTGTTTTAAAACTCTCTGCCCCCATTATTGCCATGCTATACTACTGCCTCCATTCCATAAAATGGAAGGCCATTGCCATATAAACTACTTATGCCCAACTGAGTTGCTTTGACAATAATCTTCAAGTTCTGTTCCTCCTTTTTAGATAAACTTTCAGAGATCTTTCTAGAATATCTACTTCTCACCCTCCTAAGTCTACTTACTGCCTGTTGTTAGCCATACTTGTAGTTTGTTGGCTTCAGACTTGCTTCTCATCAACCTTCTCCTTCAGGGAGATGTAAGGTGCTTCCTCTCTTCTTGGCTTCTGTCCCTAGGCTCGGCATCTAGCCCAGCTTTCCTGGTGTAGGGACTCTGGGTACTGTGATCATTGACTCTAAGGTTGACAAGATTAGCAAAGTGTTTTTTTAACTGTCCCCATCACCAGTCAAGGGAATAGAACCTTTCAAGAAACAAGACAAAGGGGAGGAAGCCTGAAAAGATGTTTCGGCAGTTAAGAGCACTGGCTGCTCTTCCAGAGGACACAAGTTCAATTCCCAGCACCCAACTGTTCTGTTCACAACTCTCTGTAGCTCCAGCTCCAAGGTATCTGGAACCTTCACACCAATGCACATAAAATAAAGTTACATAAAAACGATTTTTTAAAGGTGGGCAATAAGCCACAAAGCCCCACCGAAGATGATGTTTCTATCATGGCCTTTTATAATGGACGGGAAGCTACTGACCAACCGTGTGGCACCTCTGCCACCCACTGGGTGAATTTGGAGGTTCAGCTTAAGCTTTGAATTCCATTACCACTGGCACTTTGCAGCCAAGTAAGGGGAAAGTGACCACTGATGGTCTGAAATTATCATGTAGTGAAAGACACGACACCTTCAAGTGACCCAGGCTACAAATACAGTTGTCATCCTAGACTCCTGCTCTGCCTTACACCTCACAATGGATTTATCTACCCAGAAGGCTTCACTTCTAGTGTACCTTCAGACTCCATAGCCTTTTCCATCAATAGCTCTGGATATTGACCTCACTGATAATCGTCCACGTTATTCAAATGAGGACCAACTAGTTTCTTTGTATCTGGCTTTATGACCGTTCCATTGGTGTTTTGTGAGAGTCAACTTTCTAAATTACAACACAGGCAATGACCAGGGTGGTAGATCACGGCTGGATTTGGGCTAAAACTTAGAGATAGGTCTGATGATGAGCTGAATGAAAGGTAAGAGGAAAAGGGAGGTGATGATGATGTCACAGAGTCTGAGCCACTGTTGAATGGAGCTCTACTGGGTACGGTGGAGAAGACTTGTGGGGACAGATTTGAGGGATGATTGGTTCTGTTTTGAGACACACCAAAACTCACCCTGAGCACCTTGTCCTGTTGGGACATCTTTAAGGTTCCCTGTGTATTATTCTCATGCTGTGACAAGATGCCTGACAAAGAGGAGGAAGGGACTGAGGCAGGAGACTGCATTTATGACTGAGTACTAAGGTTCATGCTGGAATCTGGCAACTCAAAAGACTATCCCTGGGACTGCTTGAGACTATCACCCCAAGGATTGTACGATTCCTTCCAGCAAACAAAGAAAATTAATCACCCAGGACAGCCAAGGGGAAAAAAAATGCCTCTTCCTTCTCTTTACTAATAAAAAGCCACGGACCCAGTAAGCGTCAACTGTAATGGGACACTGAATTATAGCTATGCCATCTCATGAAAGTATTCCTAAGAATACTTTAAGGGCTAACAAGACTATCTTGGGTAAACTGGTCTCTAGTCATTTAGATGAATCATAAATTCCTAGAGTAAATGGTTTCTGGACCAGCCATACATTCCTGTGCAATGTGTACCCTACCTAATGTTTATGAGAACTGCCTGATCATTTAACTGCTGTCTTTCTGCTTCTGTAAACAATGCTTGCTTGCTGCAGATGTCCAGAGCTGTCTTTCATGTCACAATTGCAGGTTTTGCCTTTAAAAACTTGAACTGGAGGTCGAGGGAGCTTCCTGCTACTCTACTTGGGACAGATAAAGACTCCATATGACTTACTTACTCAGGCATCTCGGGATGTTTTATTTTTGGGTACTTCATAACCAGAACCACACGATTGCTTGAGCCTGCTCCCACCCTATGCAGTATACGCTAGGCTTTCATCCTCTCTTTAAGCAACTCTATATTTTCATGCTGCTGCTCCACATCTTGTCCAATTCTTTCTTTGAGACATTAAGAACCGAGGCATTGCATCATGGAGTACCCTAAGACCACTTCTAGCTACAGAAGGTTTGATTTTATTAACTATTAAAATTTATTTTACATACCAACCACCGTCTCCCCTCCCTCCTCTCCTCCTGTTCCCTTCATTCACCTCCTTTGCATTCTCCATCCCCTCTTCAGAAAGGGTAAATTCTCCCTGGGAGTCGACAAAGCATGGCATATCAAGCTGAAGCAGGATCAAACTTCAGGTTCCAAAAAGCCAGCTCGTGCACCAGGGACAGATTCTGGTTCTACTGTGAGGGGCCCCATAAACACACCAAGCTATATAACTATATACCACATTCAGAAGGCGTAGGTCTGTACCATGCAGGCTTCCCAGCTGTCTGTATAGAGCCCATGAGCTCCCATGACCTTGGGTCAGCTGTCTCTGTGGGTTTCCTCATTATGAAGCCTCTCTCCCTTACTTACATAATCCTTCCTCCTTCTCTTCAGCTGGACTCCCAGAGCTTGGCCCAGTGCTTAGCTATGGATCTCTGCATCTGCTTCCATCAGTTACTGAATGAAGGTTCTATAATGACAATTAGGGTGGTCACCAATCTGATTATAAGAGAAGGCCAGTTCAAGCACTCTCTCCATTATTGCTAGGAGTCTCAGCTGGGGTCTCACTGTGGATTCCTGGGAGTTTCCTGGCACCAGGTTTCTCCCTAACCCCATAATATCCCCTCTATCAGAATATCTCTTTGGCTGTTCTTCTCCATCCCTCCCCCAACCTGACCATCCCAATCCCTCATGTTCCCATCCCCCATCTCCCCAGTTTACCCAGGAGACTTCATCTATTTCCCCTTCCCAGGGTGATCCATACATCCCTCTCAGGGTCCTCCTTGTTATCTAGTTTCTAGGGCTGTGGAGTGTAGCCTGGTTCTCCTTTTCTTTTGACATCTAATATCTACTTGTGAGTGAGCACATACAGGAATTTATGGCTAGTCCAGAGACCATTTACTCTAGGAATTTACTCTAGAAATTCTTGTCTTTCTGAGTCTGGGTTACCTCACTCAGGATAATTTTTTTTTCTACTTCTGTTAATTTGCCTGCAAATTTCATGGTGCCATTGTATTTTTACTGCTGTGTAATACCCTGATGTATAAATACCACATTTTCTTTATCTATTCTTCAGTTGAGGGACAGTTAAGTTGTTTCCAGTTCTGGCTATGACAAATAATGCTGCTATAAACATAGCTGAGCACGTGTCCTTGTGATATGATTGAGCATCCTTTGATTATATGCCCAAGAGTAGTATTTCTGGGTCTTGAGGTAGATTGATTTCCAATTTTCTGAGAAACAACCATACTGATTTCAAAGTGGCTCTGTAAGTTTGTACTCTCGCCAGCAGTGGAGAGATGTTCCCCTTGCTCTGCATCCCCTCAGCATAGGCTGTCATCTGCATTTTTTGATCTTAGCCATTCTGACAGGTATAAGAAGGTATCTCAGTGTTTTATTGATTTGCATTTGGATTATTTGTTATTTTGGTGTTTAGCTTCTGGAATTCTTTATATATCTTGGAGCTAGTCCTCTGCCAGATGTGGGGCTGGTGAAGATCTTCTCCCATTCTATAGACTGTCATTTTGTCTTATTGACTGTGTCTTTTGCCTTACAGAAGCTTCTCAGTTTCAGGAGGTCTCATTTATTAACTGTCAATCTCAGCATCTGTGATACTGATATTGGTGTTGTACTCAGGAAGTGGCCTCCTGTGCCAGTGCATTCAAGGCTATTTCACACTTTCTCTTCTATCAGGTTCAGTATGTTGAGTGAGGTTTTTGATCCACTTGGACTTGAGTTTTGTGCAGGATGATAAATATGGATCTATTTGCATTCTTCTACATGCCACCATCCAGTTATGCCAGTACCATTTGTTGAAGATGCTATCTTTTTCCATTGTACACTTTTGGCTTCCTAATCAAAAATCAGGTGTTCATAGGCATGTGGATTAATGTCAGGGTCTTCAATTTGATCCATTGATTTACATATCTGTTTTTTATTACTATAGCTTTATAGTAGAGCTTGAAGTCAGGGATGGTGATGCCTCCAGAAGTTCCTTTATTGTATAGACTTGTTTAGGCAATTCTGGGATTTTTGTTTTTCTACATGAAGTTGAGTATTATTCTTTCAAGGTTTGCAAAGAACTGTGTTGGGATTTTGATGGATTTTGCACTGAATCTGCAGATTGCTTTGAGTAGAATTGCCATTTTTACTATGTTTATCCTACCTATATCCAAGAGCATAGGAGATCTTTCCATCTTCTGATATCTTCCTTAATTTCTGTCTTCAAAGACTTAAAATTCTTGTCATATAGGTCTTTCACTTGCTTAGTTAGAGTTACCCCCAAGATATTTTGTTATTTGTGGCTCTTGTAAAGCATGGTGTTTCTCTGATTTCTTTTTTTTTTTTTTTAGCCCATTTATCATTTGTATATAGCAGGGCTACTAAGTTTTTCATTAATCTTGTATTCTGCCACACTGCTAAAGGTGTTTATCAGCTGTAGGACTTCCCAGGTAGAATTTTGCGGTCATTTATGTATACTGTCGTACCATCTGCAAATAGCAAAAGCTTGACTTCTTCCTTTCCAGTCTGTATCCCCTTGATCTACTTTTGTTTTCTTACTGCTCTAGCTAGAACTTAAGTGTTATATTGAATAGATAAGGAGAGAGAGGACAGCCTTGTCTTGTTCTTGATTTAAGTGCAATCACTTTGAGTTTCTCTCCATCTATTTTGAGTTGGCTGTTGGCTTGCTGTGTTTTATCTTTATTACATTTAGGTATGTTCCTTGTATTCCTGGTCTCTCCACAATCTTTATCATAAAGAGGTGTTGGATTTTGCCAAAGGCTTTTTCAGCATCTAATAAGATGATCATGTGGGTTTTTTTTTCTTTCAGATTGTTTATATGATGGATGATACCGACAAATTTTCCTATGTTGAAAATGCTGAAGCCTACTTGATCATGGTGGATGACTTTTTTTTTTTTTGATGTATTCTTGGATTTAGTTTGCCAGTATTTTATTGAGGCTTCTTCTTCTTTTTTTTTTTTTTTTTTTTTTTTTTTGCATCAGGGTTCATGAGGGAGATTGGTCTGTAATTCTCTTTGTTACATCTTCATGTGGCTTGGGTATCAGGGTAACTATAGCCTCATAAAAAGAGTTTGGCAATGTTCCTTCACTGCAGACAGTTTTATTTTGTCTCACAGTTTAAGGGTACAGTGCTACACGGCTGGGAAGGCATGGTGGCAGGGCTATGGAACAGCGAGTCACATATCCACTGTCAGAGAGCAGAGAGCGATGAAGGCCAATGCTCAGGTCATTTCCTACTTTTTCATCAGTCTAGAACCCCAGCCCAGAGGATGGTGATGCCCACATTGGGAATGGGTTTTCCCTCAAGTTATTTCTCAGAAATACTCTTGCAGATACACCCAGTGGTGTATTTCCATGGTGATTCTAAACCTCAGCAAGTATTAGGCATGGTAGTACACACCTTTGATCTCAACAGTCAGAAGGTAGAGGCAGATGAATCTCTATGTATTGGAGGCCAACCTTGTGGTCTATATAGTGAGTTCCAGGATAGCCAGGGCTACATAATGAAACCCTGTCTTAAAAAAAGAGATAAATCTCAGCACCTTGACAGTGAAGATTAACCATTGCATCTCATAATTCAGTTTCTATGCCTTCAAAACTCTCAATAGAAAGTAGGTTTTCATTTTTATATATTTTCTATGTCAGGGCTTGAACCCAGGACCTTGTGTGCACCAGGGCAATATACCATCACTGAGCTGTTTCTTAAACTCTCCAAATATACATCTTTTAACATGGGTGTTTTGGGTTAGATACTGATTCAGACTGAAAATCAAGCCAACGATTTCTATCTTGGCTGTGAAAAAAATTGAAATGGAACTTAACTTATTGGCATAAACAGCTAGAAAACTGGACACGTACAGGTAGCAAACCGGGATCTATAGTCGGTGCCAAGTGTAATCTCCGAGCTAAAACAGGTAAGATAAACCCCACAATCACCCCAGCCTAAAGGCAGATTTTGAACTGTTAAGGCTAGGGACAAAAGCAAACACAGAACCCAAAGAGTTGAGGACACAAAGACCAGAGGGCCTTGAGGCAGCTGGCAATTCATAGGGCAGAGTATTGAAGAGGAAAATATTAACCTGGGTATGTGTGGGAAAAACTCTCCAAGCATGGCAAAGAACTGCTGATGCCAGATACGAGTTTTTACCATGCAGAGTGTGCAAGCTCACTCACTATGGAGGGGGGAGGGGGAGGGGGAGAGGGGGAGGGGGAGAGAGAGAGAGAGAGATTATTTACAATTAGGAGGAAGGACCCCACAGAGTTGGAAATCAAGAGGTCTTCAATGAGGATACGGTTGGGCTGGTAGTGATGTCTCTGGAGAAGGGACCCCCTTCCTGGAACTGCATTTCTGTGGGTCATAGCCTGGTTCAGTGCATGTTAGAAAAACTACAAACCAGATGCAACTGTTGCTACTAGAAGGAGCTGTCACTGCAGGCATAAAGCAGAAGCTAGAGAGGACATGGTGGAAGAGACAGGTAGAGTGTGTGCTCAAGACCCACTCCTGCGTGTTCCAGTCCTCTCCAATAGAGCCTCTTCTTACTAAAACCACAACAAATAAGAAACTCCACGGCTGTGCTACACAGGCTGTGGGACACAGTTGCTGACAATAGCCGTTCATTCAGATTAATTTAGATAATCAGGGCTGACTGTTGCACTTTTGAAACATCCTGGGAGCTTTAGCTCACAACCTGACGCCGTAGTACATAAAGAACTCCACTATTCTGATAGAATTTTGGGAAGTTTCAGCGGGTCTGTATTCATGCAACTCCACGATGCTAATTAGACCATAACTTGCTTCCTTTTCCACCTCTCAGTGATGCTGATGGAGCCCAGGGTGCGGTGCATAGTTAGAGCTGTTCCTTGATTGATATAAATGCCTTTGTGATCTGTATCCATCCACTCTACTAACCTCTTGTTCCACAACTCTTGCCTGCAGTGGAGCCTCTTCAGACACACCACTTTCATTTCTTCCCTTGCTCTTCTCTCTCCTTTGGGTCCTTTCCCTTCTGCCTGGAATGCAGTTTATGCGGAGTGTAATGAGACAGGACCCTTCCTTTTCACGACCTCCCACTCATTATTAGCTGTGCTGAAAAACCACCCACTCAGACACAGCATCCCTGAGTGTGTTCTCTCTCCTCTGTCTCTGTGTCTGTCTGTCCGTCTGTCTGTCCGTCCCTGCTCCCTCCCTGTGTGTGTGCCTGCCTCTGCCTCTGGAGTGCTGAAATTAAAGGCCCGTGCAGCCATACCCGGACTTGTCATTTGTTTGTTTATTTACTTAACTACTTATTTGATTGCTTTTTAAAGCATCTGTTTTCTCCTCTTAAAATGTAGCATGCGTCTCATGGTCATTTGCACTTATATGTTCTGGCATATTCTTGTTGCTTAACAAATACTCTCTCTGGTCACCATGCAGTAGGTTTCGCATCTTCTGTGATGAGTCTCAGTGCTAGGGATAATGAAGATAATTGAGGTGGTGGCATATAGGCAGTGAGAAACAAGAGTTTTGATGGGGTAATTAATAAAGTCCTCTCTGGAGACTGAGAATTAACTAAATTATGAGGGCATAGAATACAGGAAGGAGAATGCAGAGGCGAGAAAAATCTCAACTCCAGAGGCTCTGGCATATTAAAATGCTTGTGTGGGTGAGAAGAATCAAAACCAGTCTGGAGAGCACAGAGTGGAAAGACACAGGCTGGAAAAATGGACAGGGGCTGGCTCACACTAGCCTCAAAGGCGTGGGCAGGCCTTTGCTCTTCCTTCATTCTAAGAGATAAGAAAGCCTTGGAACAATGGTTCCTAATCTTTGGGTCATGACACCATGGGAAAACACAGATATTTACATTATAATTCATAGTGTCAGCAAAGTTATGCTTATGAAGTAGCAACCAAAGTAATTTTATTGTTGGGGTCACCACAGCATGAGGAGCTGGGTTAAAAGGTCGAAGCTTTAGGAAGGTTGAGAATCACTGCCATAGAAGGTTTTAAGCATAGGTGTGATCTGATCAGATCTCTCTGGTTTCTCTTAAGAGAATAGATTAGAGTGAGAAGGGGGATTCTAAGGCCAGTCAACTAACATAGTAGAGTAGCTTGGAGTTCTGAGAAACCATGAAGAGGAGTGACCCAAAGAGAATCAGCCTGGACTTCTGTGGGAAGTAAATAAAATTTAGGAGTGTTGTCTTAGTTAGGGTTTCAATTGATGGAAAGAGATCATGTCCAATGAAAAGCATATAATCAGGGTGGATTGCTTACAGTTTCAGGGGTTCAGTCCATTATCTTCACGGTGGGGAGAATGGTGATGGGCAGGAAGATGTGCTGCTGGAGCTAAGAGTACTTACATCTTGATAAGCAGGCAACAGGAAGTCTACTGACACTCTGGGAAATATCCTGACCATAGAAAACCTCAAAACTCACTCCTCAATGACAGACACCCTTCAACAAGGCCACACCCACCCCAACAAAACCACACCTCCTAGTGGTGCCTCTCCCTATGTGTTTATGGGGACCAATTACGTTCAAACTACCACAGGTGTGGATTGGGGAATGTGGCTTAGTTGGTAGAGTGTTTGCCCAGCATGCTTCCATCTCCAGCACCATATAAAACTGGATATAATGTCACAGACCTGTAATCCCAGTACTTGAGAGGTGGAGGCAGGGGGATCAGGAATTCAGTTATACTCAGATACTTAATGAGTTTGAGGTCAGCCTAGACTAGACTACAAGAGGCCCAGCTTCAAGTAAATGAGTAAATAACATGACCAGAAAGATGACTCAGTGAGTAAAGGTACTTGCTGCCCAGTCTGAGATTTTGAGTTTAATCCCTGGAACTCACACTATGGAAGGAAGGAACAGACTCCTCTAAGTTGTCATTTGACTCCACACACATACTTTGGTGTTTACCAGAATGGTGGCTCACGCTTTTTTTTTTTTTTTTTTTTTTTTTTTTTTTTTTTTTTTTTTTTTGGTGACAGAGTTTCTCTTTGTAGCTTTGGAGCCTGTCCTGGAACTCGCTCTGTAGACCAGGCTGTCCTTGAACCCAGCCTCTGTCTCCAGAGTGTTGGGATCAAAGACAAGTGCCACTACTGCCTAGCAATGGCTCATGCTTTAAATTCCAGCAACGTTAAAGGTGGGAGGCAGAGGCAGGTGGACCTCTGTTTCAGGCCAGCCTGGATTACAAATCAAATTTCGGAGTAGCCAGGGATACACAGAGAAATCCCGTCACAACTCCTCATCCTACAAAAATTCACACATACTCATGCACACAAAATAAATAAATGTGAAAATATTCTAAAGAAAATAACTAAGAGCTAGGAAGAGATCTTAGTGTTTGATCCCCAGCACCTTTGTTGAAAGCCTGGTGTGGTAGTTTGTGCTTGCAATCCCAGTTCTGGGAAGGAAAAAACAGAAGTATCTCTGGGGGTTTGCCTAGTGCCAAGGAGAACCCTGTCTCAAAGAATAAGGCATATGACTCTTAAAGAACCACACCTGAAGTGTCCATGTGCATCCTCACACAAGTTCACTGCACATATAGAAATGTACACATACCCTTTACACTCACCTTCATGTGTACACAAACGCACATAAGGAAATTTAAAAAGCAAGAAACAAATCTGATGAGTAACTGAAGCAAGTACACTGGTTGTTTCTCCAGACAGGTATTCTAACACCATGGTCATAAGCATGGACTTCCGGGAAGGAATAATAAATTACATAACTTCGATTTAAAAAGTATTTGTTTATGCATTTATTCATTCATTTGATTTTGAGACTGGGTCTTGCTATATTTCCTCAGTTGGCCTTAGAACTCCTGGGTTCAATGATCTTTCTGCGTTATCCTCCTGAGTAGCCAAGACCACAAACAAGACACCTATGATGAGTCCTTTTGTCAATTTGACGCACCTAAGGTCCCTGGGAAGATGGACTGAGTGAGGCATTGTCTCGATTAGCTTGGCCTTCAGGAACTTCTGTAGGGGCTTGTCTTGATTATATTAAGAGATCCAACTCTTCGGACAGCACTATCCCTGGGATTGAGTCCTGACTGAATTAGACTGAAGACATTGTTAAGTTGATGTGTTGTTTATCTAATTATTCTTTATCAATAAAAATTGTGAGTCACATATCAGGGTGTTTGAGTCACATATCAGGGTAAGAACCTGAGTGATCAGAGAAGCTGTGGAGAAGCCACCAGTGACCTATCTCTTCTCTTCCTCCATTCAAAAGAACTGAGACTCTCTCTAAGCCCCGCCTTACTACTTCCGGTCTCTCTATCTGGCCTCAATCCCTCAAAAACCTCTATGGTTAATTTTGGTTAGCTACTGGCTAGCTTACGCTCTGATCCAAAGCAAACTTTATTGTTATAATGCAATTAAAATATCACACAAGTTCACAACCAAGATTAACTATCATAACAACTTAGCATTGCTTCCTCAGAGACACCTTCTCTGGCCTCCTAATTAGGGCAGATCCCCTTATACAGAAAAGTTAAGTACTGTCTTTCACAGGGCATGTCATGCGCAGCCCTGCATTCATTTGTGTGACTATAGGTCAATGCCCATCTCCCTGGCACTGGTCAGGGAGGTCCCAGTGTTTCTCTGAGTGCTAGGAATGCAGAGGCATCTTAGACTGTAAAGCTGTGACTAGGAGATCAAGGTCTATGTGAGGAAGGGCCACTGAGTTTCTGTTCTCAGGGAGGTGGAGCCTGTGATGGGGTAGTGGTTGCTTGGGGGTTCATTGAGGGGCTATCTTGGAACTAGCTCTGTAGATCACACTGGCCTTGAACTCAGGGATCTTCCTGGCTCTGCCTCCCAAGTGCTGGGATTAAAGGTGTGGGACACAAATAAACAAACAAAAAAGGGAAATTCCGGTATTTTACTGCACATTCTCTGTCTTTTCATTTTAGACTCAGCCAGTCAGAGACCCCACCAGAAGCAGTTAGAGCCATCAGGAGTGAGTGGGGAGGAGAGAAGGGGGACTGACCTGGTGGTGATGGGACCACAGTAACATTCCACCTCTGATGTCTCAAGTGTCAGCAGTGCTGACTATGCTGCTAATGTCCTGGTGAGCAGGGTCCTTGCCGAGCCCCATTGTTTCTGTTTTTGCCTCTTCTAATACTTCTGTCTTTCTAGCAATTCTGTGTATTACTCAATGTCTTTCCAGGAGAGCCTGGGCCCAGTGCCAGTCACGAAGTTCCTGATCCTGTTACCAGCCTGTGGCGACAGAGAGGGATCCCCTTTACAGCAAAATATTTGTGGTTTCAGAACATGAGAGGCTGATAAGCAAGCTTTCGCTTGTTAGAGAGGGTTTTCCTCCAGACCCAGGGAACTCCGGTGATACTAGATGGCCAACACAAATCTTCTGAAGAAGGGGCCCCTTTTCTCATCTAGCTTCTGGAGGAGTGTGGCCAGAGCTTGGTGACATTGCCCATTGGCTTAACTCTATGTCAAAGGGCTCCATCACCTCAAGGACTTCACAGAGATTCCCATTTCCATCCCTGCCAGGGATCCACCCCCTCTGCTGTGGCCCTGTTCACCTTGATCTACTCTAGCTTGTGCTGTTGAAAATGCAAGACTTGTAAATGGAGAGAAGTCTCAGCAGCTAAGAGCATTTGCTGCTCTTGCAGAAGAATGGAGTTCATTCCCAGTACCCACATTGGGTAAGTCACGGCCGCTCTTAATCCAGCTTCAGGGGATCCAACACCCTCTTCCAGCCTCCATAGGTACCTGTACACACATACATGTGGACATATGTACATAAGCATTTTAAAGAAAAAAAAGAAAAAAATGCAGAATTTCTCAGCCTAGGAGGAGTGCTTCCTTCTTCCTGACTCTGGCAGTAAAAAGAGCCAGACATCATTTATAGAAAGAGGCATTTTTCCTCTTATTCATCTGCCTGATGACATTCTGAATTGTGGCACTGTCTCAGTCATCTATGTCTGGGGAAAGTGGAGGTCTTTGCAATGCTTTTATTTCCCAATATCCCTGAAATATGGATTTTTCTGACCTTCCTTGCTTGTAGATCCTGGCTTGCTCCTGCGGGTGGGAGAGTTTCAGTGCAATAGTACACTATTAGGTGGTCACTCAGGCTTGATGCTCTTCCAAAGGACCTGGGTTCAGTTCCCAGCACCCACTTTGGGTGTCTCACAATTGCCTGTAACCCCAGCTTCAGGGGATCTGATGCACTCTTCTGACCTCTAAGGGCATGCATGTATGGTGCGCACCTTCTTTCTCTTGTCAGCTAGTACTCCCTACTTAGCCCTCCAAAGCTGCAATAGACTGGATTTCTAGCCATCTCCATTTTTGGCAGCTTCTATCCAAGCCTTTGAACTGTGACCCCCCCCCCCCAATATATATTTCGTCAAGTAGAGGTTATGAACCAGATACTAACTTATCTTGATTCCTTGAGGGGCATAAAACCTAACTAGCTTTAGCTAACCAAATGAGAGGAGGGTTTTCTGAACAGTGATCACTTAGCTCCAAGCCGTCAGGAGGCTGGAAAGCCAGTCTTGAAATGGGACAAGCGCCAACAGATAACGCACAGCTGTGAGTTAAAGAGAACGGAGTGTTCCAAGCCTGCATTTGTGATGATATATAGCTCTGTCTGTGATCCAGTCTCAAGTGGTTGGTGGCTCACATAGTAGAACACTTTGTCCTAGGATGCGGGAGGTTCTTGGTTTGATTCCTAATAAAGAAGATTCATTCTTTTGGGAAAGGGAAGATGGAACAGATGGTAAAGTGCTTGTGCTGACATGCAAACCTGGGTCCCTGAGTTTAGATCCCCTGCACTCATATAAAAAGCCTATAAGTCCAGCAAAGAGCAAATGGAGAGACGGGAATCCCTGGAACTCGCTGACCAGCCAGTCTAGCTGAACTGATGAGAGACCTTGTTTTCATATATAGGATGGGAACCACTGAGGAAGATACCACTGAATCTGCAGACATGTGTGTGTGTGTGTGTGTGTGTGTGTGTGCGCGCCTGAACATACACACACACAGATGAACATGCACATGGCGCACACACATTCAACCTCAGAGCTTTTTGTGAGTTTTCTTGATGGATTGTCTGTCTACCTCTTGGCTATGGTAAAAAGTTTCTTGATTTACTGTCCCACCAAAATATAAAGAGTAAAGATTAATTCTACAACCAAAAAGTAAAAGTGCTGTTTTGTTTAAGGCAGAGGATTAAAACACAGTAAGCAATTAAACAGCCACTGCATGTGCCTGGCACTGCAGAATCAGAGCATCACTCACAACAAACGCCTGGCCCAGCCTGAGGCTTAGTTAACAGGGCTTTGACTCCAGCTACATTTAGCACCTGGTCCATGAGAAGCTGCCCAGAAAAGTCTCACGAGTGCCCTCTGGTGTCTAAGAGGACTCACAACTACTTAGAGATGGAAAACTCAAAAGTTTACTAACTGAATGAATCCCACCTGCCTGGGGCCCAGGATATGGCAGTCAGGTGTGACTCCCTTCTACTGTATAAATCACCTATTCCAAAACCTGTAGAGAGTTCCTGAATGTGTCCTCATTAGCTTTATCTGCCTGCTCGATACAGTCTGGAGTCATCTGAGGAAGCCTCAATTGAGGGATAACCCAGATCAGATTGGCCTGTGACCACATCTAGGAAGGACTGATGATTGATGTGGAAGGGCCCAGTCCACTACGGGTGGCACCATCCCTAAGAAAGTGGTCCTGGACTATATAAGGAAGCTAGCTGAGTATAAGCCAGGGGGTGGGCCATCAATCAGGGTTTTTCCATGGTTCCTGCCTCCGGGTTCCTATCTCAAGTTTGTGCCCTGACTTCCCTCAGTGAGGAACTGTGATGTGGAAGGGCAAGTGAAACAAACCCTTTCCTACCTTAAGCTGCTTTCGATCAGAACGCTTTCATCACAGCAGCATGAATTAAACCAGACCAGAGGGCTTCGATATTTTCCTTTATTATCTTTTCCCTGTTGTACTAGGGATTAAACCCAGGGTCTCATATGCTACCCCTGAGCTATACCTTTGGCTCCATCAGGTTTTTAGAAGTCATCCATCCAGCGGCCTTCTTCCTTCCACGGTCTCTCTCATCACTTCATCTCTCATCTCCTCCATTTATCCTATGCTGTTTTTAACAACATCTCAATTGTTCAATTTTACCAATAAAGACTGGGAGCCAGATGCTGGGGTGAACACCTACTAGCTCAGAGAGGCAGAGAAATCACCCGGCTGACTTTCTCCCTCTCTCTGCTATTTCCATGCCAACTCCTTAAACTCAACATTCCTCCCTTCTATTCCCTGTGCATCTATCTGTCCTCCTGACCCTCTCTTACTCAATTAACATCTATATTCACTTCCTGTAAACTGGTTGCTTGCTCTGCCTCTTGACCTATGGCTGACTTTATTGAACCCTCTTTACAATATTCAACAGAAAGCCCCTGGATTAAATGGTGTGTGTTAGAGCTGAGTCATACCACAACTAGAAGCAGATTTTTCCAGTAAATAATACAATTTCAGGGCTCACTGTGTGATCAAATATCCTGCAGCAATTCTACATTTCATTTCCCCTTTATCCATCAATGCACTTCTGCTATGGTCAATAGTGATTGTCAACTTGACAGGACCTAGAATTTCCTCTGCATGTCTGTGAGGAGTTTCTAGAATGAATTAACCGAGGTGGGGAGACCAACCCTAAATGTGAGTGGCCCCAATCCATAGGCTGGAGTTCTGAACGGAACAAAAAAAGGGTAAAACAAGCTTGCAAGGGCATTCATGTTTCTCTGCCACCTCCTCCAAAGACACGATATGATAGTTGCCTCTCACACCGTCCTCAAACTATAAGCCAAGATAAATCCTGCAGTTTCTTCTTCTGCTACGTTTATTAGAGCAATCAGAAAAGTTACCAATACACTGAGCAAGCCAGACTTCTCTATCTTTCTGCTCTTGCACAGGAAAAGTCCACATGGCCTGGAGTAGTGGAGTCCAGTAGTGAGAGGGATCTCAGTACTGGGGAAGTAAAGGCAGGTGAATCTCTGTGAGTATGATGCCAGCCTGGTTCACATACAGGGTTACACGGAGCAATGTCTTAAAAAATAAAAATAATACAAGGCTGTGATTGTGCTAGGGTCCTGCCTTCCAAGTGTTAGATTACAAGCATTAGCCACCTTGCCTGACTATTATCTCAAATATTCAGCATTTACTGTATGTCAGACCCAATGCTGGATATCAGTGATACTGATTTACAGTTTAGAGGGAATGAGAAATTAATTAAATGAATATATACAGAGGTCATTAAACTGTCATGCTGGCTTTGAGGCGAAGCAAGAGAAATATCAAGAGATGATGGCAGAAGAAGCTGGTTTGTCCAAATTAAGGGAGTTTCCTTGAACAGTGATTAATGGCTGAACCATTAATCATTTGAAGGATGATCAGATCGAAACAGACAGAGGGGAAGGACGGTGAGAAAGACACCCAGTGGAGGGAACTGCAAAGAGGCACTTCCTGAAGGTGAGGAAGAAAGCTCCAGTGCCTGCCTATATGAGGGAGAGTCTGGGAGGTGGGTGAAAAATGGGACCTTGGGGTTCTGCTTCCTAAGGGCATTCACGACTAAATGGCTTTAAATCGGCTGCTGTGTGCAGAGTGGATTAAGGGGGAGAAAGGAGCTGTTTAGGAAGGAGGAAGAAGGGACGTCTCCATCAGGCAAGAGAGAAGTGGAAATGGGGAAGGTGGGTGGACCGGAAGGGATACTTTGGCTTAGAAATTGAGGACGTGCTAATCCATTGGCGGTGGAGGGCTCCTAGCTGGCACGTTTCCTTCCCCCTTTTGCGGCAAAATGGTCTGTGACTGTCATCCTCCTGCCATCAGTGGCCTCTCAAAGGTGCATTTTACCTTGGGCCTCCTCCTCCGGGGTGACTCCCCCCTCCAGCCCCCCCTCCAGCCCCCCTTTGCAGGCCTGCAGTTCACACCTCTCCCGGGAGGTGGCAGCAAATGAAAACTAGCCGGTTATTCGCTGTTTCCCAGCCTGACTTCCCGCCGCGGGGCCTGGACTTCATTGGAACATTTCCCCAAATTCCAACTATTTTATTCTGAGCGGCCTCGGAGGGCGGAGGGTGTGACTTAACCAGGGAGTGTTTCCCGGGGTAGAGGCCTACACTGGCTCGGTGATTTTTGCAGCAGGGCCTCCTTCCTCTTTATTTTTGGCTGTGGCCGGTTTGCACGGCAGGCTTCTTGTGTGGCAGTTGCTGTCCGCAACCCAGCCACGGACCCACAGGGACATTCTTCCTTCACTGACTCAGACCTGAGGGTCAAAGAACGAGACAGGCTGAGCCCTGATGGTGATGGAGCGGGAAGTTGACCTGGAAACCCTGTTAGAGTCTGAGATGAGCCTGGCCAGAGAGGGAGACAGAGAGGGCTTTGGGCTACAGGCTCAAAAGTGTGTAAGCAAAAGACAGATTATAAGGGGCAGAGAAAGAGAGGCCTGGGTAGCTGGTGATGAAGTAAACCGTGGATAAAGAGCAAAACCCCTGAGGTCAGGTTAGAAGCTACTGGGGAGAACAAACGTCAGAATCCAGGGCTTCTTGCTCAGCTCCGGGACTGGTTTCTGTAGACTATCGTGCAGATCTCAACCTGCCTGTGATATCCCTCCAGGACATGTCTTCCCCGTCTGAATAACTTGCAGTTTTGAGCCATTTTGTTGATCTATCTATCATCTATCTACCTCTATTATGTATCAATATCTCACAGCCACACCTTTAATAATTTGCATCCATCACCTGAGTTTGGTTCTTGACCATTAGGCAGGGTTCTCCAGAGCAGCAGAACCAGAAGGTGTTTATATAAATTAGAAGAAGCCCACAGTCTGCCATCTGTAGGTCACAAAGTTCCAAGGACCCAAGAACTAGGGGTACTGATGATCAAGGGTGAGAAAACATAGATGTCCCACCTTAAACACAACGAACAAACTTATCCTTTGTGATGGCTAGTCTACGTCGTCAATGTGATAAACTCTAGACTCACCTGGTGGTTTAGAAGATCTGGAAGTTGGGTGTATGTGTGGTTTTTGTGTATGTATGTTTGAGTGTGTACCCACCCGTGGACGATTGTCCTGATTAGGTTAATTGAGGTGGTAAGACCTGCCACTGTGGGTGAGCCATTCCATGGTAGAGGTCCTGAACTGTGTAACTGCAGCAAGGGAGCTAAGCAAGCAATGGTATGCCTTCATCCCACTCTGCATCCTGACTGTGGAGCTGTCAGCTGAAATAAGCCAGTTCTCCTTTGCATTTACTTTTGTCTGGGTATTTTGTCATAGCAATAAGAAAAGGAGCAGAGATATCCTTCAGGACTTACTTCAAGGGATGTTTCCCCCTACACTTGTAAGGGTGGGTCTTTTTAAACGGTGTACTGCTAATCTCTTCTAGACATACCCACAAGCGATGTTTTATCAGCTACCTGGACATTCCTCAAACTGACACAGAAACCATATCATAACTAAGTCACCCCTCTGTTAACTTGCCATTCATATTAAATTTAATTTCACAAGTCAAAGTTCCACCCAATATGGCACATTTATATTTTATACAATTTAAAATGCATTCATCTTTCTGGAAGAAAGGGTAAAGTTCTTGAGTGGTGTTTACTGTTCTCCAGGTACTATAATGAAATATTAACAGTATTTGAATACTAACATGAATCAACTTGATCTTAAATTATATGGCAAAGGAACAGAAGAAAAAAAGCAGAGATATTTGATATAAATATAATATAATATATATAACATATATATAAACATATAACAAAAGAGGTAGAAATATATGAAAATTACAGTTCTTGTTTTTGTAACTGGTCACATGGTCATGAGTGGTGAGTATATTTTTTAAGATTTATTTTTGTTGTCTGTGTATGAGCGTTTTTCCTGAAAATATGTATGTGCACTTTTTGCATGCCTGGTACCCAGAGAGGCGAGAAGAGGGTGCTGGATCCCTTGGAACTGGACTTGTGGATGGTTGTAAGCTGCATTTGCAGGTCCCTTGCAACAGCAGCAAATGCTCTGAGCTGAGCGCTCTCTCTCCTGCGTCCATGGATGGTGTTTATAACCTCTTTCCCTTGTTCGTCTGTATCTCCTTTGACTTCAGAGCAACACCAAAACCGATTTTGATTCCATGCAGGTTGAGTGACAGACTGATGGGTCTGAGCAATTTGTAGTTTTTGGGTCTTTGTAGCTTTTCATTGATCTTAATCAGAGGGTATGGAAATACTAAGAGACACCCTTGAGGACCACCAGTATCCCCACCAAAGAGTCTTCCTAGCTTTATTGTTGAGTGGTAGTATTGGTGATCTAGAACAGATGCCCTAAATGTAATTCTAAATTCTCTCCTTAGCACACCCAATGTGCTTCTCTGAGGAAGCCAGAGTAGCCACATTGTTATATTAACTTCTGACTAAATGGAATTGTTGAGTCTCTGGTTGAAGCACACTCTGGAAACAGACATTTGGGCCAGCAGAACGTAACAATTTTGCTGCTCAATCACTAGGTGGACAATCCTTGAATCATTAAAATCACCACTACACATTGGCTGATCTAGATCGCATATACAGCTTTCTAAGACTCTTTCCCAGCCCTATGTAATATTGTCACCTAGCTAGCATTGTAACCAAATTTTAAAAAGTCGCTCTGGCTCCTCCAGGCTGGTGGGAAACACAGTAAAGCTAGTGAATTACATGAGTGTGGACCCACTGCCACAGTTTTGGCCTGAAGTGAGCCCCAGAAGCAGTGCTGTATATGATGGTGAATGAAACACTTTGTAAATGCACTGTGGGCAGGGGAAGAAAAACAGTAGCTAGAGGAAGAGTCCATTCTGGTGAGGACGAAACACTGGTTGTTTGTGATACAAGTGGCCCAATGCAATCACCTGGTCATCAAGGAGCTACGTGACTAAGCTGTTTTCATCTGGCCAATTCCTGGCCATAGCTAAGAACTCAGGGACGTTGTCACTGTCTTTAGGAAGACTACCTTGACCACGTAGATGTACATACAGTATATGCTGTGCTTTGTGCTAGATATTAGAGATGCCAAGAGACATAAGTTACAGTCTTGAGTCTAGGCTAGAGGGCCCCATAGGACATATTACAGTGGACTGCAGGGAAACCTGTAGGAGAACCCCGTCCAGATGGAGGACCAAAATGACACTGAGTTAGACAAGAGAGGGAACAGAGAGGGGGAAATGTTCATATTAAGGATTACTGGAGCTGGGCAGTGATGGTGTAGGCTTTTAATCCCAACACTTGGGAGGCAGATTTCAGTGAGTTTGAGGCTAGCCTGGTTTAAAAGCAAGTTTCAGGACAGCCAGGATTGTTATACAGAGAAACCCTGTATTGAAAATAACAACAACAAAAAAAATTACAGGGAAGAAAAACTGTCATATTTAGGCCATTGAAGACTGGCATGAACTTGAAAGGCAAAGTGACACATGAAAGAGAAGGCTAGAATCATTTATGCAAGCATGCAAAAAATAACTTTTCATTCTGATGGTTTTCAGCTTTTTTTATCCTGAAGACATGAGGGGGATTCTAAAGGATTTTGAAAAGGGGAGGATGGGATCCAAACTGGGGTTTAAAGAGTAACACTAACCCAAGGGTGGGGTGATATGTGTGCATGTAGGGGTGGGTGTGGTGGTTTGAAAGAAAATGGCTCTCAAATAAAGTGGCACTATTACGTATGGCCTTGTTGGAGGAAGTATGTCACTGTGGAGGTGGGCTTTGAAGTCTTATATGTGCCCAGTGTCTCAGACCACTTCCTGCTGCCTGAAAAATATAGGACTCTCAGCTACTTCTCCAGAACCATGTCTGCCTGCATGCTGCCATGTCCCACTATGATGACAATGGACTGAATCTCTGAACTGTAAGTGAGCCACCACAATTAAATGTTTTTCTTTGTAAGAGTTTCTATGACTATGATCATCACAGCAATAGAAACCTCAACTAAGACACCGGGTGTCCCATGCTTGTGGTCCTAGCACTTAGGAAGTGGAGGTAGGAGAATGAGAATTAAAGGTTGTGGGGGTCAGCCTGCACCCCCCAGGGCTTAGCACTATTTATGGCCAGTTGATCTGTTCTATTATTGAACATTGCCCAAGCAGGTGCTGTGATTACAGAATCAGGAAGTTAGCAGAGAACAAAAAAGTTGACCCTGGCCAGGTGTTGCTTGTGAGCTGCTGAGGTTACTCAAGGTGAGACAAGAAAACCTCAGTATATAAGTCTTCCCCTGATCTTCAATAAATGGCATTCTTTGTTCAAGAGTGACCCACATCTCTCGTGTCCTGACTTGTGGTTCGTTATGGTGGCGCAGGTGTCACAGGTGGAGGCCCCCAGTGAGATCTGGAACTAGGGATTACCTGAGAGATTACCCTTGGAAGGCTGGCCAGCAGGTAAGAAATTCATATGAGTAGGATGAATTGAATTGGAAATCTCCAGACCCTTGCCTGACTTAGATCGGGAACTAGAGATTCTCTGAGATGTAGGGGGATTAGGTTGTTTTATCTCTGCCTATGAGTTTAATAAAAAACACTGATTGGCTAAAGGCAGACAGGAAGTGTGGGTGGGGCTACCAGACTAAGAAGACTCTAGGAACAGGCAGAACAGAGTAGAATGCCAGAGAGAAGCCAGAAGGTGCAGAGGACAACTATGCTATGGCTGTTCTGAGAAAAGGTACCGAGCCCCATGGTTGAACAGGATAACAGTCATGGGTTAGGTTAAGGGCAAATAGTTAGCAAGTGATATGCCTGGGCCTTAGGCCGATCAGCCTAAAACTATTGTAAGCATCTGTGTGTCTCTGTGGGTCCGTGGGTCTGCAGGTTGGATCTAAACCTTGAGGCTAAGCCCGAAAGTTTGGAACAGAAACTTCTTACTACAAGTGGCCCCCAGACTTAGAGTTTGTTATAGTGGTACAGGCGTCACAGGTGGAGGCCCCCAGAGAGATCAGGTCACAGGATTCTCTAGAACAGTTCAAACTGCTAGACATGTTAGTTGCCTTTGTCACCACAAAGAATAAAGGAAAGGGACAGAGGGCTTTCAAATCCCGTCCTTGAATTCCAAGCGAAGTTATTCAAAGAAGCCTGAGACTCCTGTTTCTGAATCTTGTCAAAAACCCTTCCAGTCTCGGCCAATTGTTCTTTCACTTTCACATCAGTACCAAGCAAGGCATCTTTCCCAAGCCACCAAAGCAAAAAGGTAGCAATAGGGAAGTCCTCTGGCCCCTGGAGGCGAAACACTTCTTACAAACCAATTCTTACATGTCCCAATCTTGAATGCTAAGCGTGCCAGCTCACAGGAACCAAGGACTAGTATTCTCTTAACAAACTCATGAGCAGTTCTATGATTTATTCCCTGTTTCATGAATACTTCTGTCAATTTAAGCTCCCATGTTTCAATTCATCCTCCTCCAGTTTCTGAGGGCAGTCTCTCAGAGAATCCCTAGTTCCCGATCAAAGTCGGGCGAGGGTCTGGAGATTTTCAAAAGATATCTTCAACCCCAAGTAAGTGTGAGGCCAGCTTGGGCTATCTCAGCAAACAAATGAAATTAAAAAAAATAGACTAACTCTGAGCTGAGCGTGGTAGTTTGTATCTGTAGTGCTGATACCCAGGAAGCTGAAACAGGAAGATTGCAACAGGTCTGAGACCATCACCATACAATACCCTGTCTTAAAACAAAAGAGGCTGAATGAAGAGATGGTTCCATGGTTAAGAGCACTGGCTGCTCTTACAGAGGACCTGAGTTCAATTCCCAGCAACCACACGAATGTTCACAGCTGTCTATAAAGACAGCTCCAGATGAACCAACACTTTCTCTGATCTGCACTGGTACAGACATACACACAAGCAAAACACCTGCACATATAATGTAAAATAAATCTTTTTAAAAACCACATAACTCTGATGTTATTTATTGTTTTACTCTTTGGCCCTTTGTGGGGCCCCGCTACCAAATAAATCACACAAAGTCTTATTCTTATAAATTCCCAGCCTTATCTTGGGTTGTTTCTAACCAGGTTTTTTTTTTTTTTTTTTTTTTTTTTTTTTTTTTTTTTTTTTTTTTTTTTAATTATCCCATCTATCTTTCTACCTTTAGGCTTTTACCTTTCTCTATTCTATATACCTTTCTTCTTTGTGGCTTGCTGTGTGTCTGTGTGTCTGTGTGTCTGTGTAGCTGTGTGTCTGTGTGTCTGTGTGAGTGTGTCTGTGTGACTGTGTGTCTGTGTGACTGTGTGACTGTGTGGCTGTGTGACTGTGTGGCTGTGTGACTATGTGGCTGTGTGTCTTTGTGTCTGTGTCGCTGTGTGACTATGTGGCTGTGTGTCTGTGTAGCTGTGTAGCTGTGTGATTGTGTGGTTGTATGGCTGTGTGGCTATATGCCTGTGTGTCTGTGTGTTTGTGTGTCTGTGTGACTCTGTGGCTGTGTGGCTCTGTGTCTTTGTGTCTGTGTGACTGTGTGTATATCTGTGTGGCTGTGTGACTGTGTGACTGTGTGGCTGTGTGGCTGTGTAGTTGTGTGACTATGTGACTGTGTGGTTGTGTGGCTGTGTGGCTGTGTGGCTGTGTGACTGTGTGTCTGTGTGGTTGTGTGTCTGTGTGTCTGTGTGTCTGTGTGGCTGTGTGACTGTGTGGCTGTGTTTGTGTGGTTGTGTGTCTGTGTGACTGTGTGTCTGTGTGACTGTGTGGCTGTGTTTGTGTGGTTGTGTGTCTGTGTGACTGTGTGTCTGTGTGACTGTGTGACTGTGTGACTGTGTGGCTGTGTGACTGTGTGGCTGTGTTTGTGTGGTTGTGTGTCTGTGTGACTGTGTGTCTGTGTGTCTGTGTGGCTGTGTGGCTGTGTGACTGTGTGGCTGTGTGACTGTGTGGCTGTGTGACTGTGTTTCTGTGTGGCTGTGTGGTTGTGTGTCTGTGTGACTGTGTGGCTGTGTTTCTGTGTGGCTGTGTGGTTGTGTGTCTGTGTGGCTGTGTGACTGTGTGACTGTGTGGCTGTGTGGCTGTGTGGTTGTGTGTCTGTGTGACAGTGTGTCTGTGTGTCTGTGTGTCTGTGTGGCTGTGTGGCTGTGTGTCTGTGTGTCTGTGTGACTGTGTGGTTGTGTGTCTATGTGACTGTGTGGCTGTGTGTCTGTGTGACTGTGTGGCTGTGTGTCTGTGTGGCTGTGTGTCTGTGTGGCTGTGTGGCTGTGTGGTTGTGTGTCTGTGTGACTGTGTGGCTGTGTGGTTGTGTGTCTGTGTGGCTGTGTGTCTGTGTGGCTGTGTGTCTGTGTGGCTGTGTGGTTGTGTGTCTGTGTGACTGTGTGGCTGTGTGACTGTGTGACTGTGTGTCTGTGTGGCTGTGTGGTTGTGTGTCTGTGTGGCTGTGTGGCTGTGTGGCTGTGTGACTTTGTGTCTGTGTGACTGTGTGACTGTGTGTCTGTGTGGCTGTGTGTCTGTGTGACTGTGTGGCTGTGTGGCTGGCCTCTGGTGTCCTTTCTCCGTCTTTTTTCTTTTTCTTGCTCCTCAATCCCATCTTCCAAGATTTCTCCTCCTAGTCATTCTCTCTGACTGTCAGCTCTGCTTCTCCTTTCTCCTTCCTTGCTACTGGCCATTCAGCTATTTATTAGACCAATCAGGTATTTTAGACAGGAAAAGTAACACAGCTTCACAGAGTTCAACCAAATGCAACATAAAATAATGCAACACATCTTTGCATCATTAAAACAAATGTTCCACAGCATAGACAAGTGTAACACATCTTACACTAACATTCCCTAACACTCTGGCTTCAGTGAGAAGGACACCTCAGAGTTACAGAGGGTCAGAAGTGCTTGTGGAGCACAGATGTCTCAAACCAAGACTGACACCCAGGGCAGGAAAGTGAAGATTCAGAATGAATCAGTGACTTGGAATTGCTAGAACTGGTCAAAATTTCATTCTGGTTTCTGGCTTTGGCACTCAGAGGAATAGTTGTATTATACAGCAAGATGGAGAACACCAGGGGAGCTGTATTTGAGACAAAATATTAGTTTTGGATAAGTTGAATTCAGAGTTCTCGGTGGTCTAGGGGATGGAGAACTCAATACAGTAGCACTCATATAATATATGCAGGGTCACAATCAATCTCCAGCAACACACACACACACACACACACACACACACACACACACACACACACGCCCCAAATATTATATTCTATCTCTACTGAGAGATCTACAGTGATCAAACCCATAGAAAGAAAAGTAGAATGTTGTTTGCCAAGATGTGGAGAGCAACGAGACCCGAGGGCTGCCCCCTAGTGGTCATGTGTAGAACTTCAGTTCTGTAAGATGAAAATTTCTCAAGGTGAATGGTGGTAATGGTTGTATATCAGCCTAACAGTATCAGATGCCTCCAGAATGTAAACTAAACATGGTTATTGTTGGGGCTGATGAGATGGGTCAGTGGTAAACATGTTTGCTGGGCAACTCTGGTCGTCAGAGTTCAATGCCTGGAACCCACGTAAAGGTAGAAAGAGAGATTCAACTTCACAGAATTGTCTTCTGGCCTCCACATATGGGCCATGTCCCAGCACCCACATGGCAGCTCACAACTGTGTGTAACTCCAGGATCCAAGATCCTCACACAAACATACAGACAGTCAGAACACCAATAAAATAAAATAAAAATTACTCATGGGTTTTTTATCACAGGGTCTTCAACAGTGAAGGCTGGTCTAGAACTTAGTATGTAGCTAGGCTAGCCTTGTATTTGTGACCCTCCTGCCTCTGCCTGCTGAGTGATGAGGTCACATCTATGATCACATCCGGCCATATCGTAATTTTTAAAGACAAAATTAGAGCCATGGATAGCAATTACAAATGTTGAAGTTTTGGTCTCATATAGATGGAATGGAGGGGGCAAGCTGCAGGTCTGGCAGAGCCAGAGAAGAAGGAAGAAGTGGGAAGGTGATCTAGCCTAGAGGTTCAGGAAGGAGAGAGAGCCTCAGGGTGAGAAGCTGCAGAGTGGTCTAGGGTGTAGGGCAGAGGGAATCCTGCATTTACCATTAGAGAGAGAGTGCACATTCATGACCTGGAAAAAACCAGCTTCAGGGCTGAGCAGGAGAGACTCTAGATTGCAATTGGATGAGCAGCTGTGTGTAGGTCAAGGGAGTAGGGAAAAGTAGTGTGCCAGAATCTTGCTGAGTGGAGGCAGTGGAGGTGGGGACAGGGAGATGCAGCTAGACATCAGGTGATGTGGGAACGCCTTTCTGTATGCTGTGAATATCAATCTTTAAATAAAGGAGCTGTTTTGGCCCATGACAGGCACCATAGCAAAAGTAGGAGGAAAAGTCAGAGTATAGGTAGGAGGAGCAGGGCGGAGTCAGGGAGACCAAGCTGAAGCCCAAAGGAGCAACATGTAAGGAACACAGGTGAGCCACAGGCCACGTGGCAGACAGGTTAATGGAAATGGGTTGAGTTAAGATGTAAGAGCTAGCTAGCTATGTGCCTGAGCCATAGGCCAAACAGCATGAACTTAATATAAGCCCCTGAGTCATTTCTGGGGACCTGAGCAGCGGCGGGAGGCTAAGGGGTCTGGCATGGCAGGCCTGTGGGTCTGGGCCTCTGGCTGCCTGGGACCAAGAAACCGCACTACTACAATCGGGTGCCAACAAGATCCCGAAGGGTGTTTTACAACTTGCTTCAGTCTCCTGCTCACACA
Organism: Phyllotis vaccarum; assembly: GCA_033318265.1. NCBI lineage: Eukaryota > Metazoa > Chordata > Mammalia > Rodentia > Cricetidae > Phyllotis > Phyllotis vaccarum. The sequence goes on along the minus strand of JARWLC010000017.1, from coordinate 15,274,509 downwards.
GCATATCCTTCTAGATGTGTCCAGATTTTGGCAGCTGTGGGAACTCCTGACCCACCAGAGTAGCTCTTAAGAAACTGGCATTCTAGTTAGGCACAGCAACTCCCATGTTTGGCCTATTCAAGAAGCATGCTAGACTCCAAACAGCTCAGTCAAAAGTTTTCACAAGTGCAGAGCTCCTGAAGTGTACTCCCCTGAGGTGCCTTCTTCCTTCCCAGTCTCCCCTCTGGCTGAACTCCCTTCTCTGACACCATGCATGCTCAGAGGCTCCCTCAGCTTTAAGGCATTCTCTCCCACAGAGCTGTGTGCCCCCAGTGAGTGTCTTGTTTTTATTAACCCTGCTCCCAGCATGTTGTAGATGCTCAGTAAATGTCTGTAAAACTGAGAATAGATGGAAATAGTTAGCTAATAATTGCTTAATGAATCATAGAACAGAAAATTAGTTTTCAAATATTGTTTACTTACTTTTCTTGTTTTTTTTTCTTACATACATTTGTTTATTTTGTTTTTGTATTTCTATTGTTAGAAAGATGTGCATGCATACACACACACACACACACACACAATTTTGAGACAGGGTCTTGTACGGTCTAGGTTAGCCTTGAACTCACTGTGTAGTCAAGGATGACGTATAATATTTTTCTCTTCCAGACCGTAGGTTCTTGGAAGTGGGGGACTCTGCCTCACTCATGTTTGTTGACACGATCTAGAACTTTGCACACAGCTGGTGTCAAACATGTTGATTTGCAGAGGGAACAATTTTCTTTTTATTTTATTTATTGTTATTGTGTGTATATGATGTGTGCACTGGTGTGCAAATGCTGGTGTGTACGGAGGTCAGAGGACAGTTTTCAGGAATCCGTTCTTTTCTGATATTCCTGCCTCCACCTCTTGTGTAAAGGGATTACAGTAGATGCCACCAAAGCTCGTTCATAAGATGCTGGCAACTGAGCCCAGAGCTTCAGCCACCAAAGCCCTCTACCACCTGAGCTACAATGAGGCCGAATCTCAAACTCCCTACTTTAAGGGATCCCCCTGCCTCAGTCTTCCAAGTAGCTAGATGCAAAACATTGTACCCAGCTGGTAAGGAATATTTATTTGAATGTTTGCCAACACATAGCAAGTATGTTGAGATAGACAGAAGATGTGGACCCTACTCTTAAATAGCTTATATGTAGGAACTCATTTATCTCACTTCTCCTCGTGTGTGTGTGTGTGTGTGTGTGTGTGTGTGTGTGTGTGTGTGTGTGTGTGTGCGCGCTCGTGTTTTGGTTGGTTGGTTCTGAGGCTTGAACTCAGAGCCTCACACATGCTGAGCCCACACTACCACTGAGCTCTCCCCAGCCTTTACCTTTTTTGCTCAAAAGAGAAGCGGTCATTATACTTGGCCTCTGTGCTCTCAAAATTATTTGTTCATATCTGAGGCTAGCATGCTGTATACAATAAATCTTTGTTGTGTGGATGAATGCTCCTTTATCATAGAACTTATAATATGACCCCCATTTTCATGTATGAGGTTTTTTTGTTTTTGCTTTTTTTTTTTTCTATTGCAGATTGTGAGCTGCCTCAGTCATGCTTGCTGGTGGGATTTCGCACAGAGCTTTGTACAGTGTAGATAATAATTTGACTGAAGGAATGGATTTCAACTCATTCGGTAGCATTATTGTGTGCATATATAGTGCCTGTGGGTGCAGACTTGTGAGTGTGACAGCATGTGTGAGAAGACTGGAGCACAACTGTTGTGAGTTGGTCCTCTCCTCCCCCCTTGGGTCTGGGGGATCACTTGGGCACTTCTACCTCATCTTATTGGCCCTGGGAGGATGAATTTCCAATTAAGGTATTGAGGAAGCGATTCCCACAATCCCTCTCCCGCCCTGGCCCCACTTTCCTCCCATTTCTATCATTGACACAACAGAAAAGGTAGTATTTAAAGCTTGGGGATACAGTTTTAATGTCTTGCTTCATTTGTTTGTTTTGGGGAGGAGAAGGGTGATTTGGGAAGTGGACAGAGAGACTCAATATTTTTTCCTCATCAGAAAACAGGTGAAAAATCCATTGCTTCTCACTGGTTTCTGATGAGCCTGAATGCTTCTGCAGGCTTCCTCATAGGTTTGTTCTGGCAAACAGGCTCCCCTTGCACTTATGGCGGTTCAGTAACCACTGTGGGGTCCATGCACTGAGCTCTCTCATGAGTCTGTAACTGTGGTTGCATGTAACGTGTACAATAGCATGTATGGAGACATGTAGCATTCCTCAGGGTGGCCCGATAGCTGTTCCAGCACAGTTAAGTGTCTCAGTGAGGGGAGAGAAGTGAGCTGAGCCTTGGAAACTCTCCAAGGAGGGTGTTATATTTCTCCACAAGTACACACACACACACACACACACACACACACACATGCACACACATTGTGGGAAAATTAGCGGTACAGCTTTCCTGGCTTCCGATGTTCTCTCCTCTTACTCTGATATCCCCCCCCCCTCCCCAAGATCTCCTGTAGCCCAAGCCGGCCCCACACTTGCTGGCCTCACACTCACTGAGGATTACCTTGAACTTTTGATCCCCTTACCCTGTACTCCACTACACCCAGTTCTATGCAGTGCTGGGACTGAACCTAGGCAAGCACTCTACCAACTGAGCCACACCTGCAGCCCAGTCCTCTGGTTCTCTGGTTCAACAAACTAAATTTCACTCAACCACTGTTGCCCTGGATGCAAGGGAAATGGCTCTGAGATGGATCGAAGGAAAGATGGGGTCCCCCCCCCATCTTTCTTGATAGATTGAGCTTATCAAGGAACAGAAACAGCACCTCTGTGCTATGTTGTTTTTGACTGCTTTGTTTTTAGACAAAGTTTCCTGTGCAGCCCTGCCTGTCCTAAAACTCCCTCTGTTGACCAGACTAGCCTCAAACTCAGAGATTCACCTGCCTCTGCCTCTTGAGTGCTGGGATCAAAGGCGTGTGCCACCACAGCCCGGATAATAAGGCTGGCTCTGGACATTGCCCTAAGTGCGGTGGTGGTTGCAAAACTGGTTGGATGGGAGCAGAGACAGCCCCTCCCACCTGCTCCTTGACTGGTGGAGACAGCCTCCAAGCTCTTCACCTTCACCGGTGTGCTTCTGGTCTGCTTTGCGGGGTAGCGGGGTACAGCAGTGCACGGCTATGCAGTCACGGTTACCACTGGCCATGGCTCCTTCTAGTTCAGCATTGAAATCCAACCCCATAAAAGCCATGGAAAAAGCATGTGCTTTCCTGAGCCGTCTCCCGCTTTCTTTTTGATTGTTCGTCCCGGTTCTCGCTTAAATGGGGCATGAGAGTGGTCCAAAAGCATAACGCATAAGGTATGGCTCAGTGGGAGAGACCGTGCCAACCCCGGATCTGTAAACCAGAACCTAAGCGTGTTGTTAGGATCCCTCAGCCCCAAGGAGCGAATTTTCTTTTCTGCGCATCGTTGTGTGTAAATTCTAACTTCCTAGCCTCCAACCAGGCAAGTTTATGAGCTGTTGTTAGTGCCCCGGAAGCCTCCTGTTCAGAGTGTTTTCTGATAAGAGAGGGAGACTCTTTCTTTATAAAGATTTCAGGAATACTTTGTTTCTCCCTGTTTCTAAGGCTTTCTTCGTTCCTCTGCCCTCCCCCAGAGCACTGCCAGATGCCATCTCCTCACAGCTTTGGAACAAAACAGCCATTTCATTTGCCATTGAGCTAGCGGTTATTAATTCTAGGTGTGGGAATATAGGCTTTAGTTACGGTATTGTTTACACTTTTTTCTGTAACTTGTATATTTATCAGAACAGAATGAATGGCCCTCAGCCTCCTTCCTGGGGCTCACTGGTGGTTCTGTGCTATCTCGGTTCCCAAGCTGTTAGCCGGCCCACACTGTTTCCTTTGTGCACGGCCAGATCTCAGTGTTCCAGGGTACAGTTTCTCCCACCAAACCACGAGAGCCTGCCAACCATTCTTGCTAGGCTAGGAAGTGAACCACAGATCCCAGAGATTAGCAAACAAAATAAGGGAATGCAGGGTCCCCAGGGATCTCTCTACATAGCTCCACCACAGGTACTAACTAGCTTTACTTCAGTGGTCTTGCTCCTGTTCCCAGGCAGAATAACCGGGCTGTGAGGTAGATAGACTGGTCTGGGCGGAAGTGACATGTGGCTTGACACGTGGAGGAGCTGAGCAGGATGAAGGTGTTGATCCCTGAGCTTCTGTTTTAATGAGACCTGGCCCACCCTCATTAGCTATTTCTTAACTGACAATCCACACCCCGGTTTACCCCCTCAGTGTCTTCATTTAGGATAGTGCTTCTCAAGTTGACAAGTGTTTCTGAATCACACAGAGAATTTGTTAAAACAGGTACCCGAATTTCTGATTGGGTAGAATTAGGATGAGGCCTGAACATTTGCTTTTTCCAAGTTCTTAGATGATGCAGATGTTGGTTTGAAACAACACTTTAAGTACCACTGACTAGGCTGAGAGTCAATAAGGCACATGGTGAAGCGCTTACTGTACAAGTGTGAAAACCTGAGTTCAGATCCCCAGAACCCACATAAAAAACTGGATGTACCTATAATCCCAGCACTGGGAAGTAGAGACAGAAGGATGCTGGGACTGGATGGCCGGATAGGGTAGCTGCATCTGTGAACTTCAGTTACAATGAGAAATCCCGCCCCCACCCCCCCCAATGAGGTGGGGCTGGCAAGATGGCTTAGGGTTAAATGCCACCAACCCTGTCAACTTGAGTTTAATCCTCGGGATCTATACGGTGAAAGAAGAAAACTGATTCCCACACGCTGTTCTTTGACTGGCACATGTGTGTCACATCATGCAGATTCACATGTATACGTAATAAATACACATAATAATATTTTTTAAAAGAGATAAGGTAGAGAGAAACTGAGGAAGAAGCCCAGATATTCAGACATTGACCTCTGGCCTCTGGATGCTCATGCATGAGTGTATACACACCTGCAACACAGGGCACATAGAATGCAATTGACCCCTATAAGCTCATAGAAAGTGGCACTATTAGGAGGTGTGGCTTTGTTTTGTTGAGGAAGTGTGTCACTATGGGGTGGGCTTTCAGGTTTCTTATGCTGAGGATACCATCCAGTGTCTCAGTCAACTTCCTATTGCTTGCAAGATACAGGGCTCTCAGCTATTCCTCCAGCACATCTGCCTGTGCACTGCCATGTTCCCCATCATGATGATAGTGGACTGGACCTCTGAAACTGTAAATGAACCCCCTCAATTAAATGTTTTCCTTATAAGAGTTGCTATGATCATGGTGTCTCTTCAAAGAAACAGAACCCTAACTACAACAGAAGTTGGTACCAGGGACTGGGGTATTGTTGTAACAGGCCTGACCATGCTTTTGTGTGAAGGAATATGGATCTTGGGACTGTGGGTTAGGAAAGCTGTTGGATGCTTTAAGTGCTGCTTAATGGGACATAATAATATGAGCACGGAAGACGGTGGCGCTGAATGTGATCTGATAAGATGTGATGGTTGAGAGTTTACAGAGAAGAATTTCAGTATATCGCCTAGAGACTGGTTTTGTGATATTTTGGTGAATAAAGTGGCTACCTTTCGCCTTTTCTGAAGAGTCTGCCTGAGGCTAAGGTGAAGAATTTTGTATTAATTATGTTGGCAGAGGAACTTTCAAAACAGCCCAATACAGACCCTTAAAAAATGGAAGATAGGAAGGGGTGACCTCAGGGCAAGACACCATCCAGCTAAGGTCCTACTTCTGTAAAAAAACTAAAGAAAAGCTTAAAGTCAGGTGTAGTGGAGCACACTTTTAATTCCAGCACTGGGAAGGCAGAGGCTGGTGTATCTCTGAGTTTGAGGCCCAGCTTGGTCTCTACAGATCAAGTTTCAGGACAGTCAAGCTCAGGCAATTTGTGACAGAAAGCTGGTGAAGATGTGATTGAGCAAGAGGGCCATGGTCTAGCCCCAGAGAGCAGCAGAACCTGGCAGCTTTGGCCACATGGCTCTGGCTTTAGAGTTAAAAACTGAAGAAATGGGTTATGAAATTTGTTTCTGCACCTAAAGAAAGTTGCTAAAGCCAGGCATGTGTCAGGGTGTTCCTGAATGAAGGCCTAGTAGAGAGGCCATTGTATGACGCTGTGAAGTTGAAGCCTGGATTGTCATAAGAGAATCCACGATGTTAGAGATGCCAAAGTCATGGGATACCTGCCGAGGAGAACTGCTATCAGGACATAGATCCAGCCCCCAAAAGAAATATGTTGCAGTCAACAAAGCTGAATGGAGCTGAAGATCTGAGAAAGCTCTGACATCAGACATGGCAATTCAGTTTGGCGTTTGTCCAGCTGGCTTTTGGTCTTGCTTTGGGCCAATATTTCTTCATTCTTCTCCCTTCCCTGCATTTTAGGATGGCAATATATATCCTGTATATATATATACACATATATATATATGTTGGAAGTATGTGATCTGGTTTTTGATTTTGATTTTTACAGGTGATTACAATTAAGAGATTGAATGAATCTCAGAAGAGACTTTGGACTTTCAAACGTTGTTGAGACAGTGATAGAGCACGAGTGTTGTGGAATACTATTTTAAAGTGTGTTACGTTTGTTTATGTTACATTTGTTTAACTCTGGGAAGCTGTGTTCCTGTGCCTGTCTAAAGCACCTGATGGTCTAATAAAGAACTGGATGGCCAATGGCAAGGCAGGAGAAAGAATAGTTGAAGCTGGCAGAGAGAGAGAGAATATGTAGAAGGAGAAATCCGGAAGGAAAAGGAGGAACCAGAAAAGGAGGAAGAAGCCAAGGGCAGCCACCCAGCTACACAGCAAGCCATGGAGTAAGACACAAAAAAGGTGTGCAGGAATAGAAAAGGGAAAAGCCCAGAGGCAAAAGGTAGATGGGATAAGTTAAGAAAAGCTATTACAATAGGTTTTTTGGCCTGGCTAGCACAAGGGTTCCGGTCCCGCTTATCTGGACCAACAATCTCAGAGTCCCAAAGAAGCACACAGACACTTATATTAACTTTATGTTGTTTGGCCTATGGCTTAGGCACATTGTTAGCTAGCTGTTTTATCTTAACTCAGCCCATTTTTTATTAATCTGTCTTCTTGCCACATGGCCCGTGGCTCACCTGTGTTCTGATGTGGGAATGCCTTACTGTATGCTGTGAATCTCAATCTTGAAATAAAGGAGCTGTTTTGGGCCATGATAGGAACCATAGAAGAAGTAGGAGGAAGAATCAGAATAGGTAGGAAAGGAAGGGGCGGATTCAGAGGCAGATCCAGCCAGGCACCCAAAGAGCAACATGTAGGAGCACAGGTGAGCCACGGGCCATGTGGCAGACAGATTAATAGAAATGGGTTGATTTAAGATGTAAGAGCAAGCTAGCAATGTGCCTGGGCCATAGGCCAAACAGCATAAGTGTCTGAATTATTTCTGGGGGCCTGAGCGGCTGGGCGGCTAAGGGGTCTTGGGCGGTAGGTCTGTGGGTCTTGGACCTCTGGCCGCCTGGGACCGAGAAACCCCACTACTACAGTGTTCTTTATATTTTTATTTTTTATTTTTTATTTTTTTGTGTTTGGCTCGATCTGTGTCAGACTCTGCCCTCCTCATACCCATGTGCTCTTGTCTCTGGCTATGGTGTTCGCCAAGAGTCAAAACGGCTCCTTTATTTAAAGATTGATATTTACAGCAAAAAGCTGGTTAGAAACAAGCCAAGCTAAGGTTGGGCATTTATAAGAAAGAATAAGCTCTGTATGTGGCTTATTTGGGAGCTGGGTGCCCCCCCAAAAGAAAAACAACCAACAATGGGACTTTTGAACTCAAACTAAGTGCATTTTGCATTGTGATACTGTTACAATCTTAATGGAGGCCAGGGAGTAGAATGTGGTAGTTTGAATGAATTAGCCCCATAATTTCATAGGGGGCGACACTATTAGGAGGTGTGGCTTTGTTGGAATGGGTGTGGCCTTGCTGGAGGAAGTGTGTTACCATGGGGGTGGGCTTTGAGGTCTCCTATGCCACCCAGTGTCTCAGTCAACTTCTTCTTGCCTACAGGATGTAGGACTGACTCCTAGCTCTTCCAGTTAGCCTGCGTACTGCCATGCTTCCTGCTGTTGGGAGGAACACAGTCAGCTAGCCTGATGGAGCCACAGTTGCCCTGTTCCCGCTACTGTGCATGGCCACGCACACTGGCCACCTTCTGTGGAGCCAGCTCCGAGTACCCCCACACCCCACCATGATGATAATGGACTGAACCCCTGAAATTATAAGGGAACCCCTTAATTAAATGTTTTGCTTATAAGAGTTGCTGTGGTCATGATGTGCTTTAACAGAAACGGAAACCCTAACTAAGACAACACACTACTGCACACATATAGAAACGTGCATACACACATCACACATACAGCTGCCATCAGCCCTGGTGGCACGTGTCTGTAATGTTGGTACTTAGAGGACAGAAGGAGGAGGATTATTGTAAGCTCAATCAAATATGATCTACATATCAAATTCCAGGACAGCTAGGGCTACAAAGAAACACCTTGTCACAAAAAGAAAGAAAGAAAGAAGGAAAGAAAGAAAGAAAGAAAGAAGGAAAGAAAGAAGAAAAAGAAAGAAAGATACATTAAAAAACACTTTTATTTATTTATTTATTTTTTTACAAAGTGTTAGTAATCTGCCTCTTTCCTTTTAGATAACAATTGTCTGCATGTATGTGTGTGTACCATGCATATGCCTGGTGCCCTCAGTGGCCAGAAAAGGCATCAGATCCTTTGGAAACGGAGTGAAAGGTGATTGTGAGCTTCCAAGTAAGTATTAGGAATTGAACCAGGTCCTCTGGAAGAGCAGGAAGTGATCTTAAGCTGTGAGTGACATCTCTAGCTGTGAGTCTTTAATTTTAGAGCTGTGGATAGTCTTTGCATAGAGTGGAGGCTAATTTTATTATGTTCTCTGTGATAATATACTGTGTACACACTACACTGTACTAATACTTCTATTGCTAAGATCTCATTTATAGGAAAGGTTAAACAATTTTTTTATTCGTTTTTGAGACAGGTCCGGATGTTCTGGAACTCAGTTTGTAGACCAGGCTGATCTCAGATCCACAGAGACCCATCAAGGGCTGGGATTAAAGGCGTGAGCTACCACATCTGGTTTAAATAATGTCTTAAATTGATAATTTTAATTTTCATAGTATGCTTTGGGAGTTTGAAGTTTTTTCCTTAAAAAAAATTTCTGTCCTCACTAATGTTCCATGCTTTTTATTAGATACTTCATTATTTTCTTCCTTCCAAGGATTTTAGATCTGGGATTCTTGCATTTTTAAAAATGATCTATGGGGAATCTGGTGAGCTATATCAGACAATAAAGATACTTCCGTATATATGTTACTCATGGCCCTATTTACAATAATCAAACTATGCTATCAGCATGGGTCCTACCAATGATGAATGGACAGAGAAAATATAGTGTATCTACACACTGGACTATTATTTAGTCATAAAGAACAAGCGCCCAGGCTGTCCTTGAACTAGGTGGAATTCATTATGTATTGGAGTATGAACTCTGGACCCTCCTGCCTCTTATATTGCAAGTCTTCCCACCAAGCCACATCAGCATAACTTTCTTCATAAGCAAAGTATCAACTTTTCTTAAGAAGGCATTAATGTAGAGGGGAACTATTTGGGAAGAAGAAGGGGCCAGAACAAAAGAGATTCATACGGAGGACTAAATGTGGTTAGTGAACATTATATGCATGTATGAAAATGTCATGATGAAACTTCTTATTCTGCAAGTTAATTACACAAACGTAAAGGGGGAAAATGACTTGTCTGGAAAGATAGGTGAGTTATAGATGCTCCTTGATTTCTGATGGGGTTACAGCTTGATAAACTCATTGAAAGCCTAGAAGATGGTGACTGGAAAATGCATCCATGACTAACCTACCTAGCAGCTTCTTTAGCAAGGCTGCACACCCAGAGTCACAGGTGGTGGGACAGACTAAGAGCCCTGACTTCCTGCCCTGCTCAGCATTGTGACAACAGTGTGTTACACTTCCTGTTCAAGGCCGGGCTGATGGAAGGGAGATCAAAATTCAAACTTCAGAAGTAGATTTCTACTGACTGCAAAGCTTTCACATAATCATAAAACTGAAAAACTTGAAGGTAGGAACTGTCTGCATTAGCATTTGACTTTAAAAGATATTGCTATGGGTACTAGCAGTCCCCATGTGGGTTACATTTATGTTTGAATGTACCTCACCATTAGATGGTAGTATAGTAATAGACATAACAGCCCAGGGACAGAGGCCTGGCATTTTCCTTCACTTTAAATAGGTTCAGAGAATTCTAAATTGGTCCTTGGCAGCCCAACAAAGTAGATTCGCTTCTGGAATTTCTGTTGTAAGACTCCATGGCAAGTCGGATGGAGTGGATGTTAGAAACAGAACTTTCTCTTCTAATTTTTAAAGATATATAAAAAAAATTAGTTACATATATGCATATATGTGACTATGCATGTGAGCATAGGTGCCCTTTGAGACCATTGGATTCCCTGGAGTTGGAGTTGAAGGTGATCATTAGTTTCCTTATGTGGGTAATCTGCAAGAGCATATACATCTTAACTGTAGGTCCCTCTCTCCCTCCCTCCCTCCCTCCCTCCCTCCCTCTCTCCCTCCCTCCCTCCCTCCTTCCCTCCTCTTTTGGGTTAGGAATGGAGCTCAAGGTCTCATACAATCACTTAGCTGCTGAGATGAGCTGTAGCCCCAGAACTTGACTTTTAGCTTTAGGGTGTCCTGACCTCCAGATTTGGGATGATCATATAAGCTCAAGAGTGCTTAGATAGGTTGGGAGGCATTGTCATGAGACATCTTAGCAGGGCTTTTGGCTTTGCTATTCTTCTAAATATAAATTCTAGAATGATACTTAATTCATGGTTGTGGCTTTTTTGAGGTAGAGTATCATTATTTAGTCTAGGTGTCCTTGAACTATGACTCTTTCTCTCTTTGCTTTGGTGGAATTACAGTCCTAGACTGCCATCTTTGTTAGCACTTCTTAAGAGGGTTCCTTTTAATCCAACATTCATAACATATACTTCACACTAGTGCTTACGTTTCCATTCCTGAGTCAATACTTTCACATATTGCTGTTTCCTTTGAAGAGCAAGCTATGCCTTGTTACTGTCCACCTTTGGGATGTGGGGGAGAGAGGACTAAGTCTTCCCTGATCCGGTTCCTCCTCAGTTTCCAGCCACCTGCCCTTTGACATTCCTGTCTTGTGTTTTCAGTGAGTCACAAGGTGTCCTGTCAGGGATCCTACGTCCCCAGAGGACACAAGAAAACTAGGTCAAGGGAATTTGCATGGACGGTTAGAGGTTTTTAAGAATGGTACGTTTGCTTTAATTTCTCACATAATTGAAAAGCTCTAAAGGTATTAGAAAGCTAATGGGGCTGTAGAAATAGAAACAAATCCAATTAGACCTACTTTCAGAAAAGAAAATGAGCCGGCAAGAAAAGGCACCCAGTGAAGTAGAGAGAACAGAGTGGGCTTGATTTATAAATGTTTTCCTGCCTTAGGAACCAAGGTGATGGCTTCTTACAGGGCCACTGGGAGACCTGGACCTGCTGGTACAAACTGAGCTCAGCATGTCAACCACCCACTAACCGGCTCGTTGACAAAGGGTGTTTCAGTCTGATCACAGATTTCACTGTCACACTACCCTTTTCAGGGACCATGTCATCATCACAGCTAGGAACTGGCTTTCTATATTTTGAGCCGGGGCTCCATCAATCCTGGCCTGTCCTAGTCTGTTACATTTCACAACAGTGGGAAAATTTCCAAGAACCTTGCCTGCATGCCCACTGTAGGTAGACAGCAAAGGGCCTCCTGCCTCTTCCAGCTCTCAGGACGGTGTCCACCATCATAAGTGGCTGCTGGGACCCTTTCTGTCTTTTGCTTATGAAGTTTTTGTCACCATCACAGAATCTCTAACTTTCATTGGCCGGTGAAAGCCAATGGGTGATCAGTGGGTGACTGTGACTGTGTGGTCATAGACATCCCACTGATTGTAGGGCTAGAGATTCAGATGCTCCGGAGGACACCATCCCCACTTTGGAAAAAGACCAGGGAGCCAAGGCTTCTATAGGTCTAGAGTGGAGCAGGCCTCCCTTTGAGCTCTCAGTCGGCATCTCTAAAACACATATGTGCTCTTTTGCCACATCTGCTGAGAAATTATGTTCCTAGAAAGCAACGGCTTTCTCAAACCCCTGAGAAATCTGCTGAGTTTCCTTTCAGCCATAGTCACTGCAGGGACCTTCCCAGGTAAAAGGGACGTTGTCCTTGTACACTCTTCATTATGGCTTTACCAGAGAGCTTAACTTTCTAGCCAAGGTCCACAAAGAAAGTGGATACGGAAGTAGCTAACAAATGTATTGTGGGTATAACAGCATTTGGTGGAACATGGATAAATGTTAGCTTTGGGTGAAGAAGAATGTGTAACCTTTGCTTTTTTCCATGGTATGAGTGTTCTGGGACCTACACCGGGAGTGGGGTGGGGTTACCAGAAGGCTGCAGAGCCTTGGGAGGGAGTTGGTAGAGGAAGAAAGAGGAAGTGGGATTTCATGT